>BGZK01000435.1:0-420354 GCA_005406025.1 Eumeta japonica | reverse complement strand
AAATTACGTATTCCACTATGTTCGTGCCCTGTTTTAACAGCGCCTAAAAAATATGACTTATACTGCGTGAATGGTTTAAAACAATTTTATCTATGTACACCGCTTGTAAAACTAAGTCAGTAAAATTAAAACTAAAATTGTAAAATAAACTAGGTTTTTATTCACAGGTATTAGTTTTATGGACTGGACATTAGATTAGATACCGGACTGTCTATTTTATGAATATCTGGGGTGTAGTACAACTTGTTCACGTCTAATTATCATTAGATGCTTGCTTGCAACATATGTCAACATGCAGCATGTTGCAGACAAGTTACACACATGTTGCAGGCAATCGATGTACTATTTAAATTTTATCCAGGAGCATTATACATGACTATTCTCGTGTTTATGTGAATAGTGATATTATGCGAATGAAACTATGTATGTGAATCGTTATGGTGTAATATGTGTAAAAGGACCTTTTAGCTACCTTATCCTAGTAGACGTCAGACGCGTAGGTGTATAGACAAGAGTAAATGACGCCAGAAAACCTTCTATTTCTGTTTATTCTTACATCTCACTATAAGCAAATTAACATCTCGTTTAAAACATTTTGTAACATTAAAATATAAATAGATATATTAATTTTGATGCTTGAAAAATTCGTTGTTTTCTATAAATTATAATTTCGATGACTATTTCATTCGCCATTCTAGTCTACTTTTACTATTAATACATTTACGATCTAGCAATATCGAAATTCGAGATACAGAAAGAATAAAAGACAAGGTGTATATTTAGCTTACGGTGTCACAAAATGCTTTATGTAAACACTAAATATTTTTAACAGATTAAAATAAAAATTCACTACTTATCGTACTTCGCTCGTTAATGAACTAATTACCAAGAGAGAACTAACTGCCAACGCTTGAATCCTGGTATAATAAAATCTACAAATTTCTGGTATAGAATATTCCTTATATGCAAACAATTTCATGAAAATAGGCGTGAAATAACAGCTTTCGCTGTTAAATTTCGTGCATTGAGTGACAGTTTCGGTGGTACACTTCTCTATCAGATATCCTATTCCTTCTCTGACAATGCACTGGTGACTCTTTTGAGGTTGCAAGTCTCCATGGGTGGCAGTTGATCACCTATTTTTCGGTCACTCGCATGCTCGTTTATCCCTTAGTAATGATATAAAACTTCCAAAAATCGTCATCCATAAATATGTAAAAAAGATCGCAAACTAGATATATTTGTTGTAAACAACAGAGATAGGAGTCCACTTGTTAATCTCCAAATGCGTATATTTGGAGATTAACAAACGAAATCCTGTTATTTGCCTAAAAGGATAATTTACTATTTTATTGTTTTGTTTATGAGCTTGATTTACAGGAATATTATTATTTATATACTTATTACATACATTCTATATCTAAGATCATACCATATTTGACCAGAGTCAAATTAACCCTGGTAATAAGGATATAAATTAATATTCTTTCAAATTGTTAATCCCATTGCTTACGAATATTACCTAGAATATTACCTAAAGAATGAGACACCTATATGCACTTGACTGCTTTAAGTAAATTAATTTATTTAGATTTACCATTTTAAGTATTTGACATATTGTTGTTTTGCCAGAGCCAGGTGGACCAACTAATACAACGCCCATCCTCTGTTGCAGTTGTTCATGAAGTTGCATGCATTTTTGTATCTGAAATATATTTACTTACAAATAAATCTATATAAAAAAACAAATATGAAACACTTTTTAATTTACATACTTGCTCTTCACTATAAACCAAGCCAAGTGATATCACAACATCTTCCAATGCCTTCTTTAGGGATGTTTGTAATAATTCTTCTTCAGTAACATCAGCAAACACAACTGACATTATAGCCTCAAATCTGCAATGATTTGCTGTGTTTTCAAATTATTTAATTAATTAAGGAAATGGCAACGTTTTAGTTCATTGATCAGTAACCACTTGATTAAACACGAATTCAGCAATGTATAAATATGCAATTATTAAAATTCAGAATCATTGATGATGTTTTAAGAATCATTGATGGCGTGGATGGGTTGTGTGAAACATGTAAATCTAGCAATAAACATTCATATGAAATTTTAATCACATTATAGTTACAAAAAATTTAGAATTACATTTTTACTAAAATTGAAAATTGAAACAACAATTACAAAAATATGGAATGTCGGTGGGATACATGAGAAAGTTAATAAAAATTAACTTGGTTATAGGTTCAGGTTAATTAGTTTTTTTTTTGAAAGTGTGATTGACAATTTTCAAAATTCACGCAGAAAAAATATTTTATTTATTATTTTAATGGTAACGGGCCATGGCTACATAGCCAATCCAAAGAAGGCAATTTTAGATTAATACGATTTCTAGAACGAAAAATAAACACTTTGTACATTAGAAAAGAAATGAAATAAACACATTTTTAAAGCAACGATATTTGAAATTTACGTGATACGTTTAATTATTCTAACCCTCTAAAAATTTACGCTATTCTATCCTTCAATTAATCTGACACTAGAGTTTAATATGCCTAAAAAAATAAATATCTTTTTTTTGGTTGCAGCAATCTATCTCATATTGAAACCGTCCTGTTTTCCTCCTAGACACATGGTGTACTAATAATAATGCGAATACATAATCATAACCTTTGAGCGTCATCTCTAGTAAGCTTTGACATGTTGTTGTGCCTCAGCGCCGCCCTCAGAACGGCGCGTTGACGCTCTGGGGAGGCGGACGTCAGTGCCTCCGCGCAGCTACCGATCGTCGCTTTTAATGCCCGTAAGCCCCAGTCGTAATGACGTTGAATACTAAGAAGATCACTGTAATTTACAAACGAATATTAAAAAATATCAACGTTTGATAATAACAACGCGTAATAAAATATAAGGTCGGGGAAAAGGTTTTTTCGTATTTTATATACAAATTCAATATACATGGCTTATATGGTATTGTATATAATGCTATATAATGACAAGTAATTGAACAAAATGGCTATATATAGGCCATTTTGTTTAACTATTTGCTGCCATTTTGTAAGTAGTGACATAATCCCATTACTGTAGAAATTTCGGGACTTCTGATCAAAAAACTGCGACAAGTAATTTTGACAGTCTTCTTATTATGTTAACCTAATACTACTTAAATAATTCTAAAGAGACCGAAATAGATGAAAATTTGAGGATGCAAGGTTAGAGCTATAGGGTGGATGCATTAACACTTCCCAACTATCTCAATATTTGTTGAGTATTAAATATGTGTGTGGCCTGGAATTATCACGGTGAAAAACCATATCCTTTCTCTTGATCGATTCTAGTCGTCTTTTTCTATTTCTTTCTTGAGTTTCATTAGCCGTTGGCAGGAAAGATCCGAATCGATGGTTTCACCCAGCGGTAAAAGGTAATAATGAATAATGCCCCTTCCAATCTCATCATTCACATTTCGTCAAATTATTGCGAGTTAATCCGGGCTTCGTTATAGTTTGTGGAGCTTGCTTGCCTTTTAATGATATTTTTCGTCAGTTATTGTCGTAGGTAATCGATTTTTCATCATCAGTGATCAGTGTTTTCAAAAACGTTTCAATTTCATTACTTTTCAATAGAGAATCGCAAATCAGTACACGATTCATTACATTTCTTTCAGTCAGCTTCTGTGGGACTCAAATATCGAGCTTTTTTGTATATTCGGTTTTTTTCAATTGGGTCAAAACTGTTTTGTGGGTAATCCCAGCTCTTCAGCTGTGTCGTAAGAACAAATATATCCATCTTGCTCTATTTTTTCCAAAATGGCATCGACTTTATCCGTAACAGGTCGACGAGAGAGAGACTCATCTTTGACATCAAAATTACCGGACTGAAAACGCTTATATTAAATATTTTCAAAAATAATCGCTCCGAAGGTAGCATAGATTTGTGCCGCCCCCTTTTATTTTTCAAACCGTACGTCCAAAAATATGAATAAATTACAAAAGTAACGCTTAATAAATAACTTCACTGAAAATTATTTTGAATATGATCGGATATAGTGTTTTTGAGCTATTGTCGAAAAACTGCGCTTCTCAACAAAAAGACGTAAGTGCCATGAAAATACGACATTTTGCTGGTGCACTTTAATTTACACTAGTTCAAGAGCAATATTCGACATACCTACTTGTTTTTCTAGTTATAGGCGACTAAAGTGCTTATACTTACTTTTGCAGGAAACACGAAAAAAAAGTGTAATAACGTAGTTTTTTTCATCTGTAGTGCATTTCTTTGTAGTATCCGGCTACGAAACTCTACACTGAGCAATCTACTTCTGACAAGCTCTTGGCCGGTTTTTGAAATTTCAATTCAAAATATCTTTATTGCATAGATATTAAATAACACTTGAAATACGTTAATTTTTTTTGCGAATGCACACTTTACCACTCGTTCGTAAGGCAGTTTTCCTTCGAGAAGAACAGCGAGATATTTAGGGTAACTCTTTTTAAATTTTATCTTTTTGTATTCTAAATATTCGTAAATCATATAATATGGTTTTGTACTGAGTGACTGTTTAATAATATTTTCAAATGTATATAAGGGTAAATCTTGTATATCCGAAGGGACGTTATTGAATATGGGGACACAGGGCGCTTTAAATTAATTTGTGACTTTACATAGTCGACTAACATGTAAACGCAGTTTATTTTTATTTCTGGTAGATACTGAGTTTATGTCAATCGCTATTTCTTTTAATGATTTCTAAATCATTTTACATCTAATGATTGTTTATGTATGAATTAGGATGCCAAAGTTAAGATTCCATTTCCTGAAATTTATTTTTAAAAGATACACGTGATCAGAGCTTTCAAATTGTGCGAACGGCTCGCTTCTGCAGCACGAAAATTCTATGAATATCAGCGGTATGTTCCCAGAGCAAGATACCATACGACATCAGGCTATGGAAACAGCTAAAAGAAACTAATTTAGCAGTTTCAAAATCTGATAAATTTTATATTTTTTTGACTGCATAAGGCGGCAGAGCTAAGGCTTTTCACCAATTTACTGATATGAGGACCCCATTGAAGCCTGTTACATAAAATAATTCTCAGAAATTCTGTAGACTTAACAAACTACAATTTTTCATTACCTTGAGATAGTTTCGGATCCATATCTTTCATTTGGAAGTGATAACTTCATACATTTTGTTTTAATTTTCATTAGAAGTAGGTTATTTGCAGTAAATTCTCTACCTAAGAGATAGTACTTTTTAACGTCGTCATAAGCGTGCTTTTGTTTTATAACTTTGAATAACAAAGAAGTGTTATTTGCAAACAGTACTATCTCGTGAACATCCTTAAAAAGACTAGATAAATCATTTACGTAGACTGAAAGGAAAAAGGGACCAAGCGATCCTTATGGTATATCCATGTGGAATACAGATCCAGATGATCTTATGCCATTGGCATGAACCCTCTGATCTCTGTTAATCAAATACGATTTCAGAAGTTCGAGTGCCCGGCCTGTTACTTCATTGTGAGATAGTTTCCCAATCATGATAAATGATTTTCTCATGATAAATACAATCGAGTACCTCGAAGAGATTGCAAAATATACCAGTTACATCTGAAGAATCCTCCCAGGCTCCGAAAATATGTTGCAGAAGCTCAATGACAACATTGATTGACGAGCGACCCCAAGTAAAATCGCACTATTTATTAGATATAAATTTATTACTACGAAAATGCACTAACGCCTGGCTTATAATAAATTTTTCGAAAATATTAATGTGACGGTTTTATACATATTGGCCTAAAGTTGTAGTAGTGGTTTGATGCACTACTGCTTTTAAATAATGGAATTATTTTATTTTCTTTCAATAAATCGAGACACTTTCATTTCGTTCTCGCTGAATCAGTAATGATTCAGCGAGAACGAGAGATAAGTTAAGAGACCTGATGTCGAGACAAGAATGTCAGTAAAGGACGTTTCGATCTTACGAGGCCTCAGCAACCTCTATGTTCTTATTCAAGGTTTAGTCATCTAACTTCAGTTGAAATTCAATAACTCGGCCCTTAAATCTTCACTCTTGTTTTTTATTACATCCCATGTTGTTTTCATCAAATTCTTGTTAATTTTTTGTTTTCTCATTGACGTACTTGGCTTTAGGCGTGATATAAACACGCTTGAAATTTTTTAAGTAATTTTTTTTCATATTTAGCAAAGTTCTCACTATTACCCAATTTATTTTAACATTTCTTGTATTAAATACATTTAATTTTCCGTTTTTATTACGTGAAACATTAAATTATGTAGTTTATTTGAATTATCGTAGCATTGAAGTTCCAGGATTTTTAGTCATTAATCAGATGATTAATTGCATGAAGTGATCAATAATTGGATGAATTGATAATTAATTGGATGAATTGATCATTAATTGGATTAATTGATCATTAATTGGATGAAGAACTAAATTCCAAATAATCTCAGCATGTATCTAAAATAGTATTTAATAGACAGCACATTATTAGATATTTCTACTTCTACTAACATTATAAAATGAAATAACAACATGTCAGTCAACTAGCTATTATTATAATTAAATATTTTATCCAAATTAAAAATAGGGAACCATTTTTCACTTTTTATACCCCAAATTTTACCGAACTAAAAGAATGAAATAACTAACGAGGCCATGTAAAAAACTTGATGTAGATCATCAGCCAGCCGTTGTGAGTTGATGATGGCGCGAGCGGCTAGCAAGTGCCGCGCAAGTATGTCGCCACGTGGTTGGCACATAGCGACGGGACGTAACACGCGCTGCAGGGCGGCTGGCAATGCGCGCCGACCCCCATACCCACGCCCTGCCGGATTCATCGTGGCCGCGATCGCGCATCGTTGTGACACTGCAATCTAGAGTTATATTTCTATTTATTATCAACACGAAATAACACTAAAAATAAAACAGACATCAGTTTCGGATAAGCAAACTCGTTTGCTCTAACAAACACACGAAACATTTCTGGATCCTCATTAAGAAAACCAAATATTAAGTGATATTTATTGTTTTTTGAACTATATTCTATTTAGTGAAGAAATATACTTTTCCATTCTTTGCAACTATTGTAGAAAACAGTTGGCCCAGGCTTCCTTAGCGACGTCTTCAATGGCCGCTTGGAACACTTTCATCACCGACTCTAGCTTTGTGAATTGTATACCTTTAAGCTTTTCTTAATTTTCGGAAAGAAAAAGGAAAACACAAAGTATGAACTCCGAAATGTATAGCGGATGCGTCATTAATTCCACCTTTGAAGCCTTCAGAAACTCATTCGTCATCTTAGCGGAGATGTGAATGTGCTGTCGTCGTGAAAGACGACTTTGCTGCGAGGACGTCTTCAGCGAACATTCAGCAAACACACGATGAAAAATCTTTTGTACGTGGCTCATACCAATACGAAGCAAAGTACAAATTTTCTCATAAGCAATTTTTTTTATCAATCTCAATTAGTTGTAGAGTATCAATATTAGTTGCGATAACTGCGGTCGCCGGTTGACCTGCACGTAAATCGTCAAAGAGGTGATCACGTTCACGTCTGAATTCACTGAAAAAGAGACACACAGCGCTACGGAATGGAGTTTCGTCATCAAACGCCAATTGAGATCTCTGACAACCTAAACTACAGCAAATATCATAAAAATAATAATGTCAATATCCTCCCGACATAAATTCATTGCAATGCCGACAAACAATTTTCAAAACGATCTCACAAAAAAAAAACAAATGACAACTCACACAAACTAAACTTTAAAAGAATTCCATTTAAAAAACCGAAACTGTTTTTGTAACATTCTTATTAGATACAAATGGCCAGTTCCAGAAATTTTCAGTATGGCCTACGTAATAGTTTCTAGTTAGTATCTGCGATGACGTTTTAAAGAATTATCATAAATCAACATTCCTAATAATAAAAATCATTAACTGAAAGATATTCAATATGTATGGATTTACTAACTTCATTTCCGTTAATGGTCACCGCTCGTTGTGCGGTTGCCGAATGATCGGTCAAGACCGGAAGTAAGTCGGAGAGGTATTGCGAGAGAGCGGCGAGGGTCGGCGCCGTGAGCCGGTTCAGCTCGTCGAAACAACCCCATGCACCGCACCGCGCTAACCCCGATAACAAACGTCCCATACATTCGCTATCCATTGCCTGCACAATATAGATTAACATTTTTATATTTTATACAATGGTGCATATCAACGTTAAATAAACGATTTACATGGTGATTGAGCCTACAATTTTTTTTTGAAAATTTTTCTTAACTCAAAACATTAGGTGACAAAAATGAGCTACAATATTTTTTCTATCACTGAAATCGTATTGATTCTCTATAGGAAATTATATTTTCCTTAAATATCGGGGTTTGGTTGTGTCGTGGATACAGATGTGTATTTTACGTGAATAGGTGTACGTAACGGACAATATTTTCTTTGAGCTAATTATATGTATAATTTATAGGTACGAAGTTTCTTATCGCACATTAGATTCAGGCACTCGGCGGATGGGAGCTACTCGAAAAAAAGTGTAACCAAACGAAAAATGCTGACCATCGTTGCTTTAGTTGACATTTTTATAAATTTGTTTGCTAACGCCCATGGCACACTGAATATCGGTTCTCGCCCAATCACTGAAGTTGAGCAGCGTCGGGCGCGGTCAGTACTCGCATGGGTGACTGCCTGGGATATCGCGTAACGTTGGCTTTTTTGGTGTTCCATTCTTTTTAAGGTAATTCATAATAAAATATTTCCTTATAATATCTTATTACCCCTCCTTCATTTTTTTTGTTGTACTTTTTGCTTAATTGCTTTCAAAGGTTGTTAAATTATTTAATTGTACATGTACATAATTTATAATTCCCCAAAATATTAAATGAAACTATTGGATTGTTTAAGTTCTGGCGAATTTCTAATTTTAAATTTTCAACTAATAAATACTCATACAGAGATCGTAGCTTTTCCGACTCAAAATTTACCCTAAAAAGAAATTTTGTGACGCAGCGAAACGACCTCAAAATATCGGCTCCTCCTCCGCCGCTGCGCGCGATGCTTCACAGTATACACTAAATGTAACAAATTATTTGATCTTTTAGCTGTCGTGTGGTCAAATTAAATTTTGGATGTAGATGATAGATAAGTAGCTGCAGCATCAAACTGCATCCCCCGATTTTGTTGTCATCGGTTTCCTGTATTGCCTCTCAATATGGACGCAAATTTAAAGACGGATTCCCATTAAAATCTTTGTGTTCGTACGCGTGTTCAGTGTGCAAATGTAGTGAGTAGTTGGCGTGAAGTTAAGTTTCGTTTTCGCTGTATTTGCGCATATTTGAGATTCAAGAGTATTACACGTCATTAGTCACAAAGCACATTACTCTATCCTGTCTACTACGACGATTATATGAGATACCAAAATCAACATCTAACAGTAGAATTACTATTTTGATATTATAGATTACACTTAATTAAAGCTTGAGACTCAATTGAAATACATTGATGTTAGGGAGTAACTATACATAATTGTTATCACGAAATAAATTTATCATTTTCATTAAAGACTCAATATTGTTATATACGTTATTTAAGTAGAGGACAAATAATTACCTCATCGCAGTTGAAAACAAGAACTAAACGTCCGATTAATCCTCCTAATGCCTTAACAGATTCGGTTTTTCCTGTTCCTGCAGGACCGAAAGGATTCCCGACAAGACCGAGGTGAAAAGCCTAGAATTAATTATATTTTAATAGCATCTGGAATGTAGATAAACTAACATCTGGAATTTTAGAACAGTTGCTCCAAATAAACTTCCAATGTGAGTACATCGAACACATCTAATGGAAAAACAAAAAGATTTATATAATACATTCGTTTATGTAAAATATGTGTATTTATATACTTATTATTTTTTTCTTGAAAAATGAAACACATAAAGTAAATAGCTAATACACCATAAAATGGATTAGTTATAAAAGAAAAGCAATCTGATACAGATTTATAAACATTTCTTTCTCCCTCAGCTACTCATTCTGCTAAAAAATATTATGATTATTAAGAGCTAAATATTTTCTAATCTAAATACTTAACGAATTATAAAATCCTCATAATTGCCAAAAGCCACGCGCGAACGACACAAGAGGAGACGAAATGCAGTACATATTTACTTACAGTATAATAAAATATTGTTAACGAACAAATAACAATACCTGTGTCAAAACAAGAAAGCACTGGTCAGACAATTCTGTTCTCGCAAATTGGCCTGTATTTATGCCTAAATACTCATACGAGTATGATAATTCAGCTAGGCCCATTTTAGCGACCACTTCTTTAGTGTTCAGTAAATAAAACCTGTAACATAATGAAATCATATAATTTGACGTCAGTAACAATCTTCATAGGATAATAGAATTAACTATTCTTTAAACAATTGTCACTACCACAGGAAATTGTCCATTCTAAGTTATGATACCCGACTAAAATTAAAGTTAGTTCACGGCTGCGGTCAGTCGGGTTCATTTTAGCAAGTTTTCATAACTTTGAGGTACAATTAATTCATATTTTATTACACTAATTCTAAAAATACTATAAAACAGACTGAGTAAAATAATGATAATACAAGAAACACACACCACTGGTTAGATTGTTTTGAAAAAAAGCTTTGATAAGGTTTTTAAGAAATGGACACTATGAGACTTGAGTAGGCTTGTACCCTATGGGTACGCGTGCAAAAATTGGGTATTCTCCTTCAGGAGCAACTATACTCACAAACACAAGATATAGGAATACAATCTCAACATTTACATACAACTCCAGGCTATCTATAAGCAATTCCGCATCGAAAGATCAAAGTCCCAAAGCGATATGTCCAGTAATTTTTAATTGATACCAATGTGACAAAAAAAACATTACATATGTAAACATTGTTCCTCAAATAAATAAACCTCTCTAATTAAACTGCAACAATGATGTGAAAAATCTACATTCCGCATATATCGTTTTAGTAAAATCTATCATTACAAAATCAAAAAAGCTTCTTATGCGCAAATAAATACAGTAACAATATACCTAAGCTGTTTTTGCCAAAGCCACTGACTCGTTGTTGCAACATTATTATCGATGAGTAACTGTATAACGTTCAAATAGTAGGCGCACTGTAATATGAGAGCCTGCCGTTTGAGGCGTTCATTATCATCGTCCGTTGGTACCTCTGCATAATACTTGTACTCTTTGTCTATGTTCACTTTTAATTTGTGTAGTTCTTTAGATGTAATAGCTCGTTCTGTTTGTTCCGTGAATCTTATATTTTGTGCCAGACAAAGTATTTGCACGGGCAAAGAAAAGACATCATTATTTTTCGGAGAGGTATTCATAACGTAATTTAGCACCAAATTCTTTAATGAAGCATGCATTTCATTTTCAACATTCTTTAGCCAAATCTGAAACAAACGCATTATCTATATATATATATATATATATATATATATATATATATATAAATGGGTCGCCAAAATGTATGTACGCGTATCACTTCCGAACGACTGCACCAAATTGGATAATTCTTTTGATGTAATAACGTCTTCTAAATCAATGAACACCGGTTGCACGCACAAAAAAACATGACTCATTGTCGCGTTCCGCCTGAGCCGAGCGTGCGAGCGAGAGCGCGGAATGAGTGATCTCTCTTTCACTTCATCGGCCGATGCGTCCGAGTAGAAGAGAGACAGCGGTCGCACACAACCTACACGTGAACTGTTTCATCAACTGTTTACAAAGTGAAGTGAAAAGTTAATGAGGTTTCCATTGTTTGTTATAACAACAATTGCGGCAAGTGATAAAAATTCAATTCAATTCATAATAGTATGCAATTTTTCGTCTATGTTTTTTTATGATGTTATCACCAAAAATTATCGCTCGTAAACCGACTTTACAGACAACCATTTTTTTTGTTGTGTTCGTTATTGTCAGGATAAGAAAATAATCCTTTCTATCTGTCTGTCTATCTGTTTGTCTGGGGTATCTTTGGAATGGCTGAATAGATCACGACGCGTTTTTCACTGGAAGGTAGAGGAACTTACTGAGCTACACTTAGGAAACTGTCGCGATATTTTTAGGCTTCCTTCTTATCGGGAGCAAAACTGGAATAAGATCGGAACTGGAATTGGATCGGACCAGGATCAAAATTGAGAACGGGACTATGGTCGAGTGTGGGGACGAAATCAGAATCAAAAAGTGTGACTGGGTTCGGAATCGAAAAACAGAACCGGGATTGAAATTAACATCGATTGATGCTAAAAAAAAAATAGTTCTACGTCCATGCTGGCGCAGTTGGAAGCATTAACTATACGAGCAAGTCACCTACAAGAAAGTGCAGAATAACGTCTGCCGTCGGTCCAGCTAGTTTAATATATATAAACGTTATATAATTAAATGAACAATTTATATATATAAAATAACAGTTTTTTTATTTAACACTAGTAACGATCTCGTTTTAACACCGACATATATAATGCATCATTAGTTATGGAGCAGGGAAATCGAGAAGATATCAAGATGTATACCGTCAAAGCCTTAGAATACTACAAATTCGAGAAAAATGTAGAATATTCCAATCGAGTAAATTCTCTATTCTTAGTAAATACATCTAGTAATATGACAAAAGATACCATATTTGCAGTGACACGTTGTTAAAAAAAATGAATAATGATCACACTTGTACATTTTTGTATCGCAAGCGCTGGCCGGTATGAGATGAAGGAGTGGATAGACAACAGGACTAGTTGGTTGAATAGACTAGGACTACGACAGGGCTAGAGTAGACTAAGTAGGATAGTTAGCATAAAGGCAGAGATTTATATATGTTAAAATATTACGCAATAGGATACGAAAGCGATTACACATTTTTTGACAATGCAATATAAATGTATATATTTGTTTTATCCAATGTGTGAAGTAAACTTTGTCAAAGGATGTTGAGAATGTACAGTTAAAATAATGTTCGGTATATAAGAATGATGTCGAGCAGATACTGTCTACGTATTTAGGTTATTTATGTGAATTGAAAAAAAAAATATTGTACATATTAACTTATTCGAAAACACAAAATTTCAAAATTCATTTCAGTAGGACATGTAACAATTTTCTAATATAACACAAATACATTTATATATTACTTGAATTGAATATAGTTTATCATTTAATTTGCATTATTCCAAATTACTTTAAAATACATTACTGTCAGGTAAAAGCATAATTTTTTTTTTCGAAAAGCAAAATGGATTATATAAAACAGATTAATGTCATATACCTCAACAGGGCAGTCAATGTCTACGGGACGATCTAAGTAGAATATCTCTTCTTGGTGACTGCAAAGAGCCGTAATGGATAGATCACCCGGTCCAAGTTTTACTCCTGTGATGCCTGGAAATAATTTCCTGAGATGTGTTTGTATGACAACAGCACGCCCCTCGGCGCCGGCGCGCGCGCCGGCGCGCGCTTGCCCTAGTAACTCTAGTAAATCATCATCACTCAAGAAGTAGAAACGGGGAAATATGGAACGTTTGTCCTACGGAAGGAAAATAAACAGTTTAATTACAACAAACAAAACGAGTGTATCAGGTATACGTCTTTCCGCAAATATTCATAATCTTCATTTTTAGAACAAGTTTTGCCAAAGAAACCAAAGTCATTAAAGTAGCCGTTTCTAAGAAAAATAGCTAAGAACGTAAACGTATGAAGTAACACGATAATAACACGATGCGAGCTCCCGAGCGCGCCCACTCCGTCATCCGAGGTTCGTACACAACGCCGGCAGGCAGTGTCTGGCTAGTCCGCTGCATGACTATACGTTAGCGCGCGGTTAATGACCAAACGCGCGGCTTTAGAGATTTAGGTATTTTGTTATAAAGTGTTTTGTTACGCTATTGACGTTTATGAAACTAATTGTGTGTGATTAATATTGAAGTGTTTAATAACAATTCCTTTCACTGATATCGAATATACAATCATGATTTATTCTTGAGGAGTTTGTAGTGGTCACATCGCTGCGGCATTAAAATTTTATAGTGAAACTTATCCTGACGAACAACCTGCGAGTCCACCAGTTACGTTGCATGCTGTTTATCGTTAACGCGATAATTTGCCTACACATGCCAAAGCAGAGACTATAATAATACCGTCGGCGACCTTTACATCACTGACAATATTAAGTGTTATTTGTAGGTAAAAGACTGGATAAGTACTTTAAAAATAATACATCGGGTAGCCCGTTCAATACGTGCCCGGGCGTGACGCGCGGCACGTGGGCGCGTGTGCATCGTCTGGCGTAGCATATCGTACAGTTTTCTCCGTATTATTTTTATATTATTTATAAGCATATTTTTAATGATATATTTTTGTTATAGATTTGAAATAGTTGTACTAAAAAAGGAGGAGATTATGAATATTTGCGGAAAGATGCATGATCAATTTCATGCTGTATAATACAAAATTAGAGTTGCATAAAGAGAAACCTGGAACGAATTATTTTAGTAATGAATTAGGACATTCATAATATGATACAAAATGAAAATCTTGAGATCCTGGCTTTAATACATGGTTATAACTATGGCTATTAATACATGTAGAGTTATTCTGAGCACAAAAAAGAGGTTACTTTTAAGAATAACAATAATATAATTTATTGTACACATTATTTTATATGTTTCAAACGACTTCAAAAATTCTCAATTCGGTTGTATTTTTTTTATAGGTTTTATGTCAAAACTACGTCATTTATTAATCGATTTGGAAAATTCTTTTTTTATTTGAAAGGATTTACTTCTTAATTGATTTCATTTTTTCAAAATCCATTCCTGATGATAAGATTCATGACAGATTGAGAGGTTATGTATATTATACGCATACATACAGTTAATGATACTTTCCAAATACAAACAGCATTTAGAAAAAAAGAGGAGGTTCTATGTTCATCTGTGTGTTTTTTTTTCTATATGTTCAGGATTGTTATGGACCGATTTTGATTTTTTTTTATATTACAAAGAATAAGAATAATTTATATATGTTGTTTGTATAAGAATAATTTGATAGCGAACTAGAATCAAGAATGTAAAAGACATTGGAATGATTACCGGCGAACAATACATTCGGGATCGAAATTGCTTTTCCATTTACTCAGTACAAAGATAAAAAAGAAGCCTGGCTAATCGTGGTTTAAACCATATACAAAGTAACTAAATGAATTATAAGCTATAATTACTCTTTAACTAGAAAATTTAAAATAAAGTAAACGAAATAAAACCGTCTTCGAAAACATATTTAAAGAAGTTTAAACAACTAATTAGTTTTTGGAGTCCTTTTCAGATGAAGCAGGACAATAGAACATATAAACTATAAAAATGAATATGAATATTGAGTTAAAAAAGAAATCTTCTAAGGAGACCTAATTGTGTCTGATTTATCTTTAGCTGGAACCGACTCTAAAAACAACAAATCAGTTGTTTTTGAAGTATGTTTAAAAAATATATGAAAAGTTTTTGTAGGCAATTTTTATTATTTTTTGAATTTTCACTCACCTCTATGTACTGATTAAGAGCCGCTTGACAAACATGGAGCTGCTCTGATATGGAATCGAGCATAGGCCGCAGTCGCGCGGATTGGACCAAGGTCGACAGCCGCGAATCTCCTTCTATCGCTCGCGCTACCTGCCTGAATCCCTGATTGACTTTGCGAAATTTCAAACCCAGTTCACCGTCGTCTCCTGATAAAATTGGCTCTAAGTACAACCATCTGAAAATTATAATCCGGTAGTATAGTTTTCAATAAACTACAAAATAAATATGTACCTAATGAAAAAATTAATCGGCAATACCGGCTGGCTCTACACTCCCGTCACTCCTAATTAAAGCTAGAACCTACACTGCTCTCCTATAATTACACTCCCCTTGGTGTATCGGGACTTGTCCCTTTCAGTCATTGCGACTGGCTGGTTGAGTGATGATGATGATCCGATCATCATCGAAAAGGGGTTGAAATAGAAAATTAAACAACCTCTCATATTTTACTTATTAAAATCCAAAAAGTTTCCATTGCTTTTCAACCCGAGTTCCACATGCTATAAAGTTGAATTGAATTAATTTAAATTCTATTTTTAATATTCATTCGGTTTTCGATAATAAGAATAAGAAATATAAGTCCATTTTTAAAATAATCTGTATCTTTTAATTAAAATAACATATATAGTATGAGCTTACAAGTTTGTAGGTGTTATATCTGTTTATAACGACCTGTTATATCTATTTAAATGTATTACTTTATAAGTGAAAAGATAATTGTTATATACGCATGTAAAAGCAATGAGTAATTTTACAAATATTACTACATGGAAAATCGATTTTACAGGAAGATATTAAAATATCCTACTTTTAGAAAAACTAAAAATACTTTTGACCTCGTTAAAAGCAATACTGACATCATGTAGCCAAGGTTTTGTATTTCATTATTTTGATTTATTATTTATTTAATTATTAGCATTAGATAGCAATACTCTTGGTTCCATTAATTTTTTTATCAGTTATTAATCTTTATTAAAAAATCAAAACTTTTAATATAAATTATTTTATGCCATACAAGCTGTGATTTGCAAATACATACTTTTAGTTCATAGGAACTTAATGAGTAAAAGAGTATGCGGACCCTTGGAAAGTAGATGTGATTTCCTTTTAACTTTACCTTGACCCCGTATCTCCTAATTGTTCTTGGTAAATATCATTAAAAATGTTCCATATTACCTTTCAAATTATTACTATGATCATTAACAATTCAGTAAAACAATTTTTAAAAAGTTAGCTTTGCAGATTTGTGATTATCATTAATTTGTGCATGGCTTATAATTAAAAAAAAATTGAAGTGTTGATTTATTAAAAACTTAAATTGATACAAATAGCTTTTATTACATTTTAATATCATTTAAATAAAAGGCATTTTCCATTTCGCTAAGGCGCGTCTCCTTTTTGCTGATAACCGTTTTTGAATTGTAATTGTTGAGGTTGCGTTGGCACGCGATCTAGCAACGTCGTCGAAACAAAAAGTTCAGGTGAGCTGGTTTTTGGATATCCCCCTCTTTCTCTCCATGGACTGCCATGCGACACAAAATGAGTATGCAAACGCAAAAGTCCGTCCCTGTATGTACTACATTTTAATTTTACCTACTTTCGACAGCATGACGAGGGCTGGTTGTTCCGACTTCTCTCTTATTTCTCAGTGCTTCAGTGTTTTTTCTCATAAAACATTATTTCTTATTATCGGATGACAAGTAAAGTTATTTTTATGTTTATTTATTAATAAATATAAGTGGGAATAATCTCAGACAATGACAGTAGAAGACTATATTTAGAAAGATAAAAGTAACTTAACGCTACGTATTCGTGACAGAAAAGTAGGTGCTATCTGACAAATGTAGCACTGAAAAAGAAATACATACAGACAAACATAGAATATCCACATTTTTTTGAAGGCATTTATAAAATGGCATAGGAAAAGTCAGATTTTGTGCTGGTTTTTTAAGAGAATTTTAAAATTTGGCAGTTTACGTAGTTCATTCTCAAGAACTAGTAACTTTGACGTTTTATTAGTTCAATAATTTGGAAAAAACTATTTCCTGGTATAATCAATAAATTTGTTCTGTCATCTTTGTAATAATCCTTAAATGTATATGCTTCATGAATTACTATTAAAAGTTTTGTATTCTCTCATCACTTTTTAAGGTGTAAGGAAACCACAATTAGTGTGCCAAGCATAGCATTTTTCCAACAGATAGCCACCTGTGTATATTTATGCAACTTTCCTCGAAAAATCGAGTATTATAATTTGTAGTCGACATTACCAATATTTTATAAATATTCTTTTCACTTCGATTATTATTTAACGCCATTCTAAAAGTGTGTTTTTGGACTTTTGCATTTGTGCCTGTTAAGGTACCACATACTTAGTTCCCTACTTTTTAGTCACATAAGGAATTTTTTGCAACAAAAAAATATAGAAATAGGACCACTAGTTTTCAAAAGTAGATATCTCTTACATTAAAAGAAAAATAGCGTATGTACTTATTACGCATGTGAAGTTACACTTACACGAATATAAAAACATGACTGAATTTGTAGACATCTGCCAAATGCAAGGACATCAAAAATTCGCAATTAGAGATTTAAAAAATTTTCACATACACATTGTGTCAAAAAATTATCTGTTTTTTTACGTTGTTAATAAATATAATCCTAAATCTCGATATACAATTTTAACAGTAAAAGAAGAAATATATGTACACCACAATATAAAAATAGGTTTATAAATATAATATTATAAATAAATAAAATATTAGCAATGAAAAATATCAATCAAGTTCACGAAAAGTCGTGTATATACAGAATGGAATCGATCATGCATCTTTTCGCAAATATTCATAATCTTCTTTTTTTTTCGAACAACTTTGCCAAAGTAATTATAACAAAAACATATCATTAAAAATATACTTATAAATAATATAGACACAACTCTATTAAATGCTCGGCCAGATTGAAAGCGTGAGCGCGATCTTCGGTCGCAGCACCGTGACGAAATGGAATTCTATCCCGCACTCGGGCTTCGTGATGTTTTATTTTTAAAGGATTTATCGTTTACCTACAAATGACGCTTGATGTTATCAGTGATATAAAGGACGCTGATGGTATTATTAAATTGGTCTCTGATTTTCCACATGTGTTTCACTAAACAAACAAGGTCAACTAACGCAAATTATTGCGTAAACGATACAGAGCACGCAATATTACTTGCGGACTCGCAGATGTCGAGTATCAGGATAAGTTTCACAATAAAGTCTTAGAACCGCAGCAATATAACTTCTGCGAACTCCCCAACAATAAATTATATTTGCGTAGTCGATAGAGATGAAAAGCATTTTTATTAAATACTTCCATATTATTCACATAAAATCTTAGTTTTAAAAATGCCATAATCGTAAACATAACACTTATTTATAATATTATAATTGTAAAACAAAAAAAAATATAAACTTCTATGCAAGTTCAACAATTGCATGCGGCCACGCTTTGCGATTGGTGTGACGCACGACTTTTAGAAAGTAGTTCTAAAAAAGAAGGAAATTATGAATACTCGCGCAAAGATGTTTGATCAATTTTCTATGGCATATATATATATATATATATATATATATATATATATATATATATATATATATATAAAGATCACATATCTTTTTACGATATTATATTTACTATACGTACTATATATAAAAAAATACAATCAAAAATCTAATTAGTATAGATAATATTAAATAGCTTATTTTATAAAAAAATATATTCAATAATTCGATTTAGGTGCAACGATAGTATTTGAACGAACCGTATTTGAATGTCTATGTAAAAGATTTTTTACTAAATAATTTTTATTCTTACCTTCCTATTTCAATGAAAATAATGTAACGAAAAAAAAAAAACATAAATTTACATTGATACGCAGCAATTACATAGGTCACATTGAAAATTTGTGAAACTGCCTATTTATAATAGGAATATCACAATAAACAATTACGCTTTTTATATGAAATTGTTTCAGAGCTTAGTTAGTGTGCATTGCCTTTTGTTTTTTCAATGTGAGATCGTTTTGAAAATTGTTTGTCGGCATTGCAATGAATTTATGTCGAAAGAATATTGACATTATGATTTTTTACGATATTTGCTGTGGTTAAGTTACCAGAGACCTCAATTCGCATTACATGACGAAGCTCCATTCCGTAGCGCGGTGTCCCTGCTTCACTGATTTCAGACGTGGACGTGATCACCTTTTAGACGATGTACGTGCAGGTCAGTCGGCGATTGCAATCACCAAAACTAATATTGATATTGTACGATAACTAATTGACATTGACAAAAAAAAATATTGTGAGGAAATTAGTATTATAACAGGTACTGGTAAGAGCCATGTGCAAAAGATTTTGCATGTACATCTGAAGATACGCAATCTTTACAGCTGATGGATACCGCATAATTTAATAGATGATTAGAAACGACTGCAAGCATAGTAGTGTCGAGAAATAATAAAAAATATACATAAAGGGGGCAATTCATTGGCTGTATATAACATAGTCATAAGCGACGAGAGCTGGGCTGGGCTTTGAATCTGAAGGAAAAAGCAAATTGGCAGAATCGGTCTTTTCATTTGAAGATTTGCTGGCGAGAGTTAAAAAAGTCGAAGCATTGGTAAGAAAATGGTTGCCTCTTTATTCGGAAAATCAGGACGTTACCCTACAATATCGCTTGAAAACTGAAGAACAGTAGTAATTGCAAAGTGGTACGTTACTATGGATAAAAATATTTGAAAAGTTCGTTAAGTTCTCACAGTCGTTCTATCACCACAACGCGTCCATACATTCTGCTAAGGAAACGAATGAGTTTTTGAAGGCCTTAAATGTAGAACTTACAGTCAGGACCTTGCACTTTGTATTAATTTTACTTCCGAAAAATAAAGGTAAGCTTAAAAGTATAAGATTTAAAAACCAGAATTTATAAAGGCGTAATTAAGTTTAACTTCAGGTTGGGGGTTTGAACTTCTAAAAAGTCTACGCCCTTGTTACAAGTCCCGAAGCGCCGATGATTGCTTTTCAAAAGGCCATTGAAGACGTCTTTAATGGCGTCTGTGCCAACTGTTCCAAAAAAAAATAATGTACAAATAGTTCCAAAACAAATGCAAAAATGTATAAATAGGGAAGGAATATATTTCGTAAAGAAATAAATACAATATATTGTGTGATCTTATTAAGAATCTAAAAATGTTCTGTTGTTCCCACGAATAATGTTGCCAGCCGCGACTGAACTCGTTTGAGTCAGTTTGAAATTATTTGATGTAACCGGTGGCGAGAGTGCATCATCGTTTAGCGTACTTTATATGAAGCATATCTTTTGTACCTGCTTATTTAGTTTTTAAAATGGTGACGATAAAGCTGTCTGTTCAGGTCTACAATGTGGTAGTTTTGGTAAATACAAATATAACTTCGTTATAGGGGGGTCGAATGTCGTTCGTTATGCTAAAATTCAGCGACCAAAATGACGTATTATAACTAGCTACATTTCCAAATTATCTACTATTTATAGCTATACTTTATCAATAATTTGTCAAAATTCTAAAGTAATTTAGCGCACAAACATCAAATTTTGAATCTAGTAATTGATTAGTCTTTAAAAGAAGAAAAAACTGAAACATCATGAAATTTTAGTTCCATTTTTTAAATTTCAGTCGTGTTCTATTTGTTAGTAACAGCTTTTTACTTCACGTCCTTTTACAAATTTACAACTTCGATTTATAAAGGATTTTTTTATGATATTTGATAATAACTGTAAAAATATTACCAGAAATTGAGGAAAAAGTGAAATTGTAACATACTCGTAAATTTCACTTTTAGTTTGAATACCTAACTTTTGAACAAGTTGGTTGATCGGAAAATGACATTCGATCGTTTTAGTGGAGCTTTCAATTCCATACAAGAATTTACGCTATAAGATTTGTATAAATGAAAAACAATTATTCCTATATTATTTATATACAAACTGAAATTCGCGATGCGAGACCTCTAAATATTAATATTAACGGTATCAATTTTTACAGGCATCTTTTATCACTTCTCTGAATCTATTTCAAAATGGGATTTTCAAAAAAGCCGTTTTTTTAATCAGCCTGATATACATATCTTAGTATAACACTCGGTTCGCTCATTTAAATGTTGTCTAATTAATAACAATTATACATCGATAAGCAAAAAAATAAAGTATTATTTTTTTTGGTAGATATTTTTACTACATACATTCATACATAACTATGCATTGATTTTGTTTTCAAAAATAAAATGCAACATGTCCGTTATGGAAGGAAATCACAATGAAATATTATCTAATGTCGATTATTATTAAGTATTATGTTATTATGTGTTCCCGAGGATAGGTGTATGAAACAGTTAGGTTAACTAAATTTAATAAGCAGTATTAATAATCTAATAACACTACAGTGAGTTATATTACGCGGTCTAATACTAAAAAAATTATTAATGATAATTCTATCTAGCAACACGTATTAGAACTATTGCTTTTTGTTAGGTATTCTTCACAGTAGTTATTTTGTGACATGGGAAAGGGCAATTTGAGATATGTTTTTTTTTTTTGATAGTGAAGATATAAAAATTATAGAGCATAAAATATTATTTTATTTTCTTTATTATAACACCAGAATTAAGAGTAATGAAACTGTTCGAAGGATAAATGATGTTCAAGCGATATTTTAGTTTTTTGTTGCAGTGTACGTGCATAGAATGCGTTAACAGATATAAAAAAAATTGTACAGTATATAGTGTATCACAGTTTTAAAAGGTTTTATTATTAAAGTTAAAAAAAAACAAAGAATTTCTCTCATAAACAAATTTTACCTTCGAGTAGAAAAATTTTACATTCCATTTTTATTATATTTTCCAAATGTGCACAAATTTTATCTAACCCTTTTTTTTAAGTACGAATATTTTATAATAATGAATTGAATTGAAATGTAGAGCAGGAATGTTTAATTTCATTAACCGACTTCGAAATTAAAAAGGAGAAGGTTCTCAATTCGACTGTATTTTTTTATCATTAGCTTTCGTCAGCGGCTTCGCCAGTGGGAACAAATTCAAAGTCAAAATATCTTTATTTCATAGATTATAACACTTGAAATACGTCATAATATTTAAAGAATTTACAGTGCTTTTTTAACATTACCACTTTTTTTTTAATTACCACTCGTTCATAAGGCAGTTATCCATCAAGAAGAACGAGCAAGTAACTTGAGAGCTATTTTACATAGAAATACAATCATATATAACACTATTGCAGAAAAAAACCTGTAGGAAGTCGACCTTATTATGTCAATTTATCCTTTAAATATTCAGAGATTGCATAAGGATATATTTTGTATATCCACAAGAATCATATCATTCCACATGACAGACATCGAACGATATCTTTCATTTTTTATATTGACCGATCACGCTGTCAGCCATGATACTGACCTTGTCCCTGCTTTTTATTCCAATCCTGGCCCCACTTTTGGGTACAGTTCTGATTTTGATCTAGATGCTGGGTTCGCTCAAAAAAAGTACATAATGTAAGAAAAGTAGCAGCGCCACGAAATAAAATCTACCATACATGTTACCCCGAGAAATGAACTACTGATATTATGCTAAATTACATCACATTTTGCCTAGCAGTTTTAAGGGAATTTACAAATTCATAGACACAAAAATTCTTGAAACTATTGAAATGTATGTTGTCAAAATTGCTAATATTATCAGCAAGTAGTTTTTCTTAAATATTTTTAATATACATATTCCTTTTTTCTACAATTTTATTATACGTATTTTATAAACATTAATCGGAAATAAAACGCAAGAGTAAAAGAAATTCATTTATTAGGTCTTCCTAAATACTACTACTTAGATGATTTAAATCATACTCTTTTTATTTTCTCATAACCAATTATTTTCAATATTAAATCGAAAGCAATGTAAGACGTTAATAAAAAAACACACACACTAATTAAGTAAAGATTAGGAACGATTAAAAATTACTGCTATTTTAAAGGACAAATTTCCACTTTCTTTACAAAATACAGTAATTAATGTATATACATGCTAATTAAATACAATATAAAAATGTTTTAATAAAATTCTAAACATTGTGTCACCTATATTGAATGAAATCATATTTTAATACAAAAATTTAAGAAATGAACGTAGAATGTCAGAATGAAATTAGAAACAGATTGTTGATTTTATTTGTTAAAATTTATTAACAATATTAGAATAACTACTAGTATATGTACAGTGACTCACAGTTTAGTAACACTATCTTAAAATATTATTATCTTATCTACCGATTTTTTCGAATATAGATTAAAAGTTTTTGGTTTCAATAAAATAGCTTAAACTTCGTAGTCCGACTACAAGTCTCACTTTTATGGCATCTCAGTAGGTACATTAAAAAAATATGCATTGATTGCATATCACTAAATAAACATCGAAAGCTATTAAATCATAACATCCAAATATAAGGAATTCCGATCCAAAAACGAATGAAAATATTATCTACACTAATAATTTCAATAGCAATTTTCATTATCATTACATCATCGAGACTTTTATGTTGTGCAAGAGCGATAGTAATTAGACTTTGCTGTGATTTCTTTAAAGTAGTATTCCATTTGATTATTAAGTTCGTCGATTTCCTTCTCTAATGCGGCTCGCTGAATGTTGTGGCTATTGTATAATTCTTCCATTGTTTGGAGGATTCTTAATTGTTCCTGAGTGTCACTAGCTAATTTTGTTGCACGATTTAAAAGTACTTGAGCCCTTTCTCTAGAGTTTAATGTTTTGTTTGCACGATCTGCTAGTGACATATTGGTGGTTTTAAATGACTGTCTAAGTGTCCTAGCTTGCTGTTCAGCATTCTCGGCTCGAATGACCACATCACTGGATTCTTCTTTAATTTTCTGAGCATCGCTTTCAATGTTTAGAATATTCTTTTGCAAATTACCAAGTCTCAAACGCAAATTTTCAACTTCTTCTTTAGTTGTATTAGCTTTCATTTGGGCATCTTGGGTTTCTAATGCTATTGGGTCCAAATCATTTTTAGCAGCTTCTATGTCATCGGAGGCTTTGGTGATAGCATTATCCGCTGCATCTTGAGCTGCTTGAGCATCATCTAAAGCTTGGAGGACTGTATTAGCCATTTGTAAAGTCATATTAGCTGCCTGAAAAGCTGCAGTAGCATTAGAGTTGAGTGATTTGGCTTTATCTAGAGCAGGCTTAGTCTCATTAATAATGTTTTCTATATTGGTTAATTGCGAAACAGTGGTGTTTATACGCTTAGACAATTCTGTGATTTCTTCTGGTTCCGAGCTTATGGATAATTTTAATATTTCATCGGCTAAAGTTCTGATTTCTGCTGGCGTCGTCGTTGTATTAGATAAGAATTCCTTTATTTGCGCAGTTAAATTTAAAGTATCATTGATAGCACGTTCAGTAGAAATTTTGAACTCATTTGCATTATTCAGCGTCTTTTTAGCTTTTTCACGAGCAGCTATAGTATCTTGTTTTGCTTGTGATATAGACCGGAATAAATCTTCAGCTGTTAATTCATGTTCTTTTATCTTAATTTCAGTTTTATTGGCAAAATCTAATGCTTTTTCGACTTTAGTCATTGCCCCTTGCTCACAAGAAATACCTCCACATTTGCCACAACCTGCACCGCCACATAGGTCACATGTGTCACTATTCAGTCCGCATAAATATTCATTTAATTTAGGTATTTCGTTTTCCAATTGAGTTAGTTGCTCTTGAAGATCAGTTAATTTTTTCTCGTTCTCATTTTGTGTATTATTAAAGGTAGAATATTGCATCTCAATTAATTTATCTGTATTTTTAAGTTGTCTATCAGTTTCCGCAATTAAGGTTTGGACATTTTCAGCATCATTGGCTGCTACATTTGCGCGCTGCTTTGCTTCTCTTGTAAGATTCAGAGCCCCCTCAAGATTAGCTTCTTGTAATGTTGTAGCATTATTACTTAAGTCCAACGTTTTTTTCTGAAGGTTTTCGATATTATTTCTCAAACCATCAAGTGCAACAGTTCCTATATCTATTTTTGATGTGATGTCGCTCAAATTCTTATTACTATCTTTTACTTTTTGTTCTGCGATATTTAATTTATCTTGTAAACTACTAACGTTAGAAAACAGTTGGTTTACTGTTGTTTCTCCTACTGATGCACTATGCAACAGATTATTGATTTCCGTAATTCTTTTAGTCATTTCCTCAAAATCACGTGTATAAGCTCCCGTAGCACCGACTAACCTAATTTGGCTAGAGTTCTTAATAGATGCTTGAGTCTGCCCTTTAAGGTCATCGATGATATAATCCCAATTATCGAAACATTCGCCACACGTATAACATTCAGGAGCATGTCCCAAATACCCTCTAGCACACATGTCACACTTCACTCCTCCCATTCCTGGTCTGCACACACATGACCCATTTTGTTGCAAACATTGTTGTGATACAGAACCATACAAATCACACTGACAAGGATAACATTCGATTTTTGGATTTCCCCAAAAATTTTCTTGACATTGATTGCATTGTCTTCCGCCAAAGCCTTTTTTACACGTACATTTTCCTATATATGGATTACACTGTGGTGAAATAGAACCGACTTCATCACATTCACAAGGATCGCAACCTTTCCCCAGAGCTATACGCCAGTGATTTTCCGCACAGCTATCACATTTATCACCTATTACATTATCATAACAAGGACAACGACCAGTCATACCGTCACAATTTCCTTTAGTGAGATTAGTTCCTAATTCATTACATTCACATTTTAAACATTGATTAGTAGTAGAATTTCTATAATAACCTTCTTTACAAACTTCACAATGATCACCCGCAGTGTCGTGTAAGCATTGGAGACACTTTCCAGTATGTGAATCGCAGTTTCCAGGTTTAGTCAAATCGATATTATCGTTACAATCACATGGTTTACAGGATCCGTTAGCAAGTTCTGGATGTCCAAAATAATTATCATCGCATACATCACAGCGTGAACCAGCATATCCTTGTGCACACTCACAGATCACGTCTTTAGTTTCAGTGTCTAAGTCACAACTTTCAGCAAAAGATTCATTACCATACACTGAAATTCGAGGACATGGACAGGGCCGACAAGATATATCGATTCCTAACCGTGGATCACCATAATAACCTTTCACACATCTTTCACAGCGCTGACCTTCAGTATAATCTCTACAATTAATACAAGCCCCTGTCTTGTCTTCACATGTATCTGCATGGCCATTACAATCACACTGCACACAATTAGGGAAATTGTAATAACCTGGTTGACATTTATCGCATTGTAAGTCATAGGTGTCTGTTCTACATTTGCATTGACCACTAGTAGCATCACAAATATTGTCGAGAGCTCCAATATTGTTACAATCACAAGCTTTACAGCCATCAAAACTAATTCCAAAAGTTCCTGGTGCACAACGGTCACATCTTCTACCAACAACGTTTGGTTTGCAAGGGCATTGACCACCATAATTTTCACACTGATGACTTTTTGATCCTGTCATATCACAATGACAAGTAATTCCTCCATCTAAAACGTAAAAGCCAATACTCGCATGGAATTTTCTACAAACTTCGGGTACATTTGCTCTATGCAGATCATAGTAATAGGAATCACCACAGTTGTACCTCTCAAATTCTTCTCGCCTCAAATACTGACTACTGTCATTCCCGAAAATAGGTAAATTATCAAGTGACGGTAAAAGTACTATTGAGTCAATAAGTACTGTTGCTCGAGGATTCGCTATCCGACGGTCTTGTCTTCCTAAAAATATCCGTATCTCATATTTTTTCTCTTTTTCAAAGCAAATTGGTGATTTAATTAATATACTGCGTTGATGAGCTGGCAAACTTGTATAAATAGTATCATCTTCAGGATGAATATTCGCGCATGGAGAATCATATCCAATGTCTTCAAGCCGCTTAATAAATATGGTAGCTTCTTCCCAATTTACACTAGATTGAGGTTCATATCTTATTAATATGTTATAATTCATACTAGTCTTTATATCATCGATAACAAAAACTAGCGTACTGCCTTCAGGAACTTTCATAAGACCAGGCCCAGTCCACGTTTCTTTTGGACCATCTCGAAAAGGTTCTCGTATTACAATTTGACACATTTGACTCTGGATTGCATTGTCATCAATCTGTGGATCACACAGACTTAATTCTGCTTCGTAAGTCATGAAGTCTAGAGCACCCGTAAAATACTTTTGATCCGGTTGATCACATCGACGCCCTATGAGATTCGGGCGACATTTGCACTGTCCTGTAATAACGTCACAATTGTTATCTAATGAACCACCAATATCACAATCACACGGTGAGCAACCGTCATCGCTATCAGAAAGACCGTAGAATTGTGGCAAACACTGGTTACAATTTCGACCAGTAACGTATCGTTTACATATGCATTCGCCTGTAGTCGGATCACAACCTCGATCATTTATGGTACCTAAAGGATCACAAGTGCAAGCCGTACACCCATCAAGATTGTTTGGATCGAAATTCCAAAAGCCATCTTTACATGCGTCACATCTCTTACCTCCAACATTTCGTTTACAATGACAATGACCCGCTTGTAGATCTGTAGCGATGTCAGTATACGGGTCACAAATACCATCGTCTAAAGAACCAGAAGGATCACAATCACAAGGCTTGCAAATATCGGGACTTTGAATATCTAAGCTTGGATCCTGATAATAAAAAGGCTTACATTGTTCACAATTACGTCCCATTGTATTATGTTGGCAATCATCACAGACACCGCCACTTACTTTTCCGGTTATGTTGTAAACTGCATAATCAAAATGACAAGATGTAGCATGGTTGTTACAGACACATCGTTTACAAGCATTCGATGTTTTTCCGACAGCCGGCTGCCAAGGCAAATCGTTGAAGAAATCCTCACAATATTCACAATTTAAACCGCGCGTATTATGCGTACACTCACAACGTCCATGTACCATATTGTTCTTTGATTCCACTCCAGGCATGGGCAAACAGCGTGATGCATGGCCATAACAAGAACAGGAACCGCGAACAGTCATTTCATATATAGCGTAGTAATATTTTTCTTGAATTTCTGCTCTGTTGTCGAGAAGATCATCACCCAAGGTGTGGAGTTTTGTAAAATTGATTCGCAAATTAGTCATCCTCAATAGATTTTGAACTTCTTCAGAATACGGATTCAGTACGTTAATATTAGGAGGAAGCACTCTAAATATAACTTCACCCTCTGTGGAAGGCGCGACTGCAGAGTATCTTGATTCACATACTACTTCTGTCAACGACCTCTGGGTTTGCGTGGATATACCGGGGAAAGCTTCATTGCAATTATGAGCGAAATAACGATAAACGCGCCAGGTCTTTCCGAAATCGAACGACCTCTCGACGAGCATCGCAGCCGGCCGGAACGTTTTAAATTCTATTATCAAATGTGTTAAGTGAAACTCCGCTTCCATATCCAACTGGATGGTAACATTTTCCTTTCCATTCTCAGACTGCCACCACGATTTGTTTCGTGTCCCCGGATGATATTTGTAAATTATGTTTTGTATCCTGTGATTGAGATGTGGATTATTTATCGTGTAATTTGTCGATTCACACCAAAAACACTTTTTTCGCTCTTCTAAGTGGGACACGATGCAATACCGTTCGGGTTTGCTGAGGCCGCATGTCGAGGAGGCCCACAAACGAGACTCACGACCGATAAGCAAGTTGCCGGTGGCTGGGTAACACGAGCTGAGTTCACAGGCACGATCCAGTAGTCGTGGATCTGCGCGTAAACGATCGCGCTCTCGGTTGTAAACGGCATTGACGATCGTTACGAATATTGCAAAGATAAACAAAGTGCGTCTAGGCATCGCGCTTAACGGCCTCGAGCCGTAACCACACCGACGCAACTGACGCGCCGCCTGCCGCCCGCAGACTCTCGCGCCGTCGACCTCCCCCCTACCCGCTCGCCGCGCTGTCGACCACACTTACATCGATAGATAGAACAGGGCCGAATTTGATCTATTAATGACCATTTCAATATCGTATGTCATTTACTTTGTATAATTATATATTTAAAATTATAAAACATATAATAATGACGTACAAATAATAATATACAATAATAATAAGGGCCATATTTTATCTATTAATGACAATTTATTAATGTCATATTTAATTTATTTTGTATAATTATATATTAGAAGATACACTATAATAATAACGCACAAATAAAAACATACAAAGTGTTTCATTGGGATTTTCTGTATAAGACCTCTAATGGCAGGTTGCACCATAAGTAAAAACGTAATTAGTAAAAGTAATCCAGATGCTATATGGACAGTTTGTCAAATGATATAATAATGACAGATAATGTATGGAAAAACTGTCAAATCTTACGGATGACGTTAACGAATTAAGTTTTTACTTTTGATGCAACCCGTCGTAAGTGTTGTATCAGTTTTCTCCATCTTACAGTAGTTTCGATTGGGTAAAATATAACAAGCGTTCTAGTGAGCATCTCATTATTTATAAAACAAAAAAAATAAGTATTAAAAAGTTATTTTTAATATTTCATTTATTTATTGTATTCATGCCATATAAAATTAATTGGTTTTTTATATTTTGATAATTTATCCTAACGAAGTTAATGACGGATTTTGTGCTACTAAAATCATATTTAATAATAATTTTAAAATTAAATAATCAAATTACATACTAAAATACATGATATATGTATATCATATATCAAATATAATACATTAAATATGTCATTTTAACTATGTACTTCTGTCACATTAGTCAAACATCATTAATTGCACTTTAGTAAAGCTCTGTATTAAATTTTTTTTTAATATGAATCCCTCTACAGATTCAATTAAAAAGATCTTGTTATTAAAAAAGCGCATTAAAAGCCGGAAACAGTGCTAAGTGATCTGTTCGAGCAAAACCTGTCTCTCATTAAGAACAGGCTGGGAATTAGAAAAAAAAGGGCCATTGTATTTCAAGTAATTAATAATGGACTTAAATATTGAATGAAATAATTTATTAAGTTCGATACAATTATTTTTAAAAATCATATTAATAAAACTATATTTAATTTTTTTAGGGTTCCGTACCCAAAGGGTGTAAAGGAGACCTCATTACGGTACTAAGTCTTCGCTGTCCGTGTGTCCGTTAGCGAGTTTTATCTCATGAACCGTAATAGACAGGCAGCTGAAATTTTCACAGAGTATGCATTTTTATTGCCACTATACTAATAAATAATAAAAATTCAATTAATTTAAAAATCAAAGAGGACCCTCTCTCCATATAAAAAACTAGTTTTGTTTTTGGTTATATTCTTGCGCGATTTTAAAAATGGCAATAGATAAACGCTTGAAATGTTCATAGTATGCATTATTATAGTCGCTATAAAAATCAAACTCGCCCAGAGTATGTCGTAGCATACCCAGTAGTACATAGTACTATAGCCGTTACTACAAAGAAATGCCCTACAAATGAAATAAATTACGTTGTTACACTTTTCTCATCTATATTTTACAGCAACGCGACAACAAAAAGTTAGTTAGTAATGATTAATAGTAATATTGTTGAATAGGTGGCACTACTAGTACGTCATTAGGTGTATTCTGACATTTTTTTTTTCGATTTGAATGGATAGATACGTTTTGATAAATAATTATACTACAATATTTTACACAAAGATTACATTACGTATATTTTATTGCTATTAAACAACTTCACTGACATGCATTACTATTTTAATGTATTTTTCTAACAACAAATAAAACAATAAATTGAAATAAGTTGAAAATAATATTTGTTGAATTATTCATTACGAGTTAATTTTATTTTTTCATGATATTAGAAGTGCGATTTAAAAGAAAAAGGGGGGACACAATTTATGCTACTTTCGGAGGGATTATTTCCGAAAATATTTTTTGATAAAAAAAGCTTAGCTAACTTTATTTTAAAAGAACTGTCGAAATATATGCCACAAGTTGATGTTTGGTGAAAAAAAAATTTTCAGCTTCTATTACGTGTATGGAGTGTTCCCTGAGAAACATTTATTTTTGTTTTTAACTACCAAACTACGTAGCGGTTTATACTTCAAATTTCATTAATATACATCTTGTAGTTTTAGAGTAAAATACCTGTGATATACAGACAGTCGGACGGACGGACATGATGATAGTATAAGGGTTCCGCTTTTACCATTTTGGCCATGGAACCATGAAAATCGTAAAAATTAAATAAACATAGAAATTAAAAGAAATCACATACAAGAAACATGTAATATTCGGCGTATTTTGTTAAATTTTAATTTTTGTTCTTGTTTATTATTAACTATTATTAAAAATTAAGTAATACTTAATATTGTACGGTGATATGGAATCCTTCGTATATGAGTCCGAATCGCATTTGTGACAACTGGTATCTTAATTACTCATTACTTTTGTACTATGTCGTTTGTGAATTTGAATAAGCAGAAAAATTTACGCATTATCTTTATACGCTAGATGATGTTCTATTTATGTTCGATTTCGCAAATCAAAATAAAATCGTTTGTTCAAAGATAATCTATTTATAATTTCAGTTTATAAAAAGTATAAATCGTTACATTTTTTGAAACGGCGTCCTTTCGCGGCATATGCGTGGCTTTTAGGAAATACATAATTATAAATCAATTTCACAGCTTCAACAACCTCCAAATTGTCTAAAAACTGACATAAGTAATTCTATTGTTGAAAAGCAACTCGGTCTGGATGCAAAAACCAACACAATCATTATTACTTGTAGTTAGAGATTGAATCGGTCTCCTAACCTTTAAGAGTCTACTAGTACTTTAAATGACACCTAAATATCTGTGAAAACAAATCTGTGGTTATGGATTCCTTGAACGATGTTTAAGCGACAACAAAACTTTCGGTGAAAATGTGCATAATAGCAGCAACTTCTAGAAAATACGGATGGACAGATATAAACAGATAAGAGCGTTGGGGACGTTCGTTACTTTTTTCGATGTTTGATGAAATAAAAATCTATAAATTATATTTTACGTTCCACGACTAAGTACGTCCCTGTGACGAGGCGACGACCGCTCTCAGCGAGCGCCGCTCGTGCCGTTTCTCCGAAACGGGTACCTACTACCATACCAACAACAAAAATAAAGCTTTTTCGGGGTGCACTTTTTTTCTTCACCTTCTTGTTTTCTTTCAAAACGATTCTCAGTCAAATTTATAGTTCATTTAGACCATATAGTTATTTTTTTTTGTACACCCCCATATATAATTACATAATACTATTCATTTATGCTGCTTATATTAAGAGTGGCAGCTAATCATCTTCATGTTGTAATTTAACTTATATTATGCCTTTGCCTTTTGTATTTTACGATCAACAGAAGCTAGTCTGACTTATAATATAGGAGTGCGAAAAGAGATAGAAGCTTTTCAAAACAAGAAAACTAAGAGTCATTCGTTACTTAAATTGATTTATTTATATTAATGAAACAAAATTAAAGCGATAAAAGGAAATATTATATTTAACCAGTGGAGTTCAATTTTTAATATAGATATTACTAAAAGAGGAACAGCTTTAAAAAAATAACATTTTAAAAAATTCGTTGTTTCTTAACTTGATTTTGACGATGGTTTTATTTAATTGTTCGCATACGCTTCAAAATATTTTTAGTAAAAAAAAAAATAATCATTAACAATAGGTATTGACCAAAGATAAACCGATGGCAACAACTTTATTGACAAAGATCATGACATACAATCAGACGTACAGAGTCACCCCTTATGGATTATTTTTCTACTTTTTGGTATAATGAACCCTAACAATATCGTCTACAGTGACTTTAAACGGTCACGCGGACGCGATATGGACAAACTGTGGGCCTTCCGGTCGACATCCGTTAGCTGATAACGTGAGCGAACTCGATATATTCATACAACATTTTCACAAAGCATTGCATTTTAATTGTTTATCGCTAATTTCTTGCTAAACAGTACCCTTAATTCTAGAAATTGGAAAGGAAGTTTGCCATAATTTCCTTTTTTTTTCATTACTGATCATTATTTATACTTTAAGCTTAATATCGTTTTGTAACTTATTTTCGTTTACAAAAAATCACAGCATCTGTAAAATATATGTGTACTTAATGGGCACGTTTGCAAAAAAATCGTTTCAGAACTTTATCCTACATAAAAATGCGGTGTTCAATGAACTTAAATAATTATATTAGTACGGCTTCGGTTGACTAATCAAGTGGAAAAGTTATACTCAGGTATACACGTAGGTTGTTTGAGGATACATTTTTGCATAGGTGAGCAAAGATAACTCGGTTTATCAAAATGTTTAAATGAGTCAGGTACAGGCGTGATGAGATGAGCTTCGTGTTTGTGTGTTGTTGAATAACATCTATTTGAAAATTTGCCCCCACACACAGATATCGCTCTTTATATTCCAGTAATAGGTAGGTGTGGCAACACAACGCTAGTAAAGCTAGGCGCCAAAACTTTATTAAAGTCAAGCGCATATAATTTAGAAAGTAACGATTTATCATTTCTGCCGAATAGAGCGACATCGACAGTCAAGGGCAAGATGTTTTAACTTTATGGACGCATATTTAAATTGTGTGTGGGCAACGTCATAATCAGGTTTCCGTATCTATTGATGGCCCTTTCAATGGTTGTCTATTCGTTTCTCAGATACAATTTCTAAATTAAAGCTCTAAAAAACGAAAGAGAAAATCTGTGAACTTAAATGAAGGCGCATTGGACAAAAAACATACAATCAAATATATTTGCCATTGCATACTTATTATGGTGAACTTGATGCATAGATGTATAAAAAAGAGATCAATGACTTGATGGGATAGACGTGCGACAACTACCGAAGAATATTACGTAATTATAGACAAAAAAAAATTAACAATCACAGTCGGTTTGATTGATGTAATTAGGAGCACAAAATGAGTATGCCTACTTATTTTGGGACAAAAACCTGTTTAAAGTAGGTATACGGTGTTAACAGCCACTCTTCGTGTGTATTTTATGTAAATAAAATTATGAATACACATTTCTTTCAAACGAGTACTATAGGAGAATAAAAGTAATCGTCGGGACTGATTCAAATATAGGCATGTTAAATAATTGTAAATAAAAAAAATTAGAAAAGCAGTTAGCTCTGTAGGCCAACCCTGGAACTTGCCGCTATTTTCGAGTTCGAGACACTCTAAAATATACAAGATTTGACGCGATTTTTTGAGTAAAAAATTTTGAAAATGGGAATTCGATTTTAGTTTTTAAGTTCTATAAAGGAATTCAGAACATGCATTTAATTAGCTACAAAATTTTAGAGTATTTTGAAAAAATCACTTTTTTCGATTTTTTTGGTTCACCATATCTCGCGAACGAATCAACCGATTTTGACCGGTCCAAAGGCGATCGACGTGGTTTTTTAATGTTAAGAGCTGGATTAGTTTTTGGAATCTATCAGTAATGCCGTTTAAAAGTTATTCCAAGAAAACCACATTAAAAAAAAAATCTATAGATTGGAATCGGTTCAAATTTTCAGGAAATCTACGTTTGATGGAACTCTTTGGAATGCCAAAATTTAGTTTCAATCGGTCAAGCCGTTCAAAAGTTATAAGAGGTTTACATACATACACACACACACACACACACACACACAAATGCGCACGCGCACTCATCCAAAAACGCGCGCGAGCACACACACATACACAAACATACATACAGACACCATCGTAAAATCATCAGGGGAGCTTCCTAGGACCTCAAAACGTCAAGATCTGATGAAAACTCGAAAACCGGGGTAAAACCAAAACTTCTCGATTTTCGAAAATTTTCAATTTTCTTAGCGTGCAGTTAAACAATATAGAATAGCACAATAATTAGTTGCGACATTACAAATGTTATAAGATATAAAATCAGACTTACTTAAATATATGAATGCGAATATCTATACATTCAAGTCTAAAGGCTGCTTGTCATTTAAAAATTATAGTCGAATGTGTTCTGATAGAAGTGAGTATAGAGAAACGCAATTATTACAGATTTTCAAGTGGACTGTACACGGGCAATTATTGTTCGGCAGTTCTAGCCATGGAGCCTTTTTAGGAGACGCCCATTATTAGGTGAGGTTTTTTTTTTTAATTCAGATTCCCTTGACGCGTTTTAGTGAAATATGGGTGGATCCTCATCTCATCACACGTGAGATTTTCCCCTTAAATTTGTTTAACATGGTTATATCACAGCTATTCTATGCGATATTTCTATCGTTATATTCTTCATTTCCGTAATACTCTCAAGAAAAGCATTTGCGGATATAAATATATAAATTACGAAGATAAAAGAATCTAAAAATTTTTGATACATTATGACATTACCATTATTCATGGATGCGAAGACGTGAATGTACCATAGGGAAATAGTCTTTACAAGAGAATCGTATTATGGCGATGAAACCAAAATCGAGTCTACCTAAGCGTGTTATAGTATTAATAAAAAGATTCCGCGAGGAATTACGACGGTGCTGCCCTTTAATAAAACGAGTTTCCCTTTTTACGAAATGCCCATTTTGTTCAAAGGGCGATATTCGTGCGTTTGCTGCAGCGGCCTTTCAACACGAATTACAAAATAATTTGCCAAAAAAATAAAACGAAAGCGTCTTCGCATATATTATCTTCGTTAACTAAATACCTAAACAACTAATTAATATTATACTAATTAAGTAAAAATATGCTTGAATAATACTGGCTTTTAGACCTGACAATTCTGTTTTGATTTCAGCCATTTAATATTTCTTATTGTTCTCATTGTAATGTTTAAAACTCTTTGAAATAAGTAATAAATTTGCAATTTTCAGCCTTATAATAAGAAAATTTTCAAATTTCTTGTGTGAGTGCATGCATGCGTTCCAGCGTGTGTGTGTGTAAGAGAGAGAGAGAGAGAGAGAGAGTGTGAGAGTGTGAGAGTGAGGGAGTGAAAGGGGGGAGGGGGAAAGGTATGTGTGTTTGCATGTATAAGTAACCTTGATTATCTTTTGAACTAATGGACTGATTGGAATCGGGTTTGCGAAATCGAAAGGGCTTCATTGGATTAAGATTATTTAAAAATTCTAAATTTATCAGTTACGTGAATTTTATGAAAATAGTTATTTTTTTTTTAAATTTGTAAACTGTTCAACCTATCGAATCCAACCTTTTGTTGAATACATCCCTACTCAACAAAGGCGAACGGCGTGCGGCAACACGGCACATCACTATCATCGTGACCGTTGACATGTTCACAATCATTTTAATGTTAATCACACTATCTTCATTGTACAATATTAAAAAAACAGCTAAATTACAGTCCAATTGTGTCATTTATGACCCTAAACACTTTAACAGCCGTACTCCTAATAAAAATGCGTGAAATGTTATAAATCTTGATCGAAATCGGTCGTTTCTTCGAAAAACATGGTGAACGGAAGAAATTTAAAAGCAATTTTTGGGAATATATATAGATTACTTAAAACGTTGAATTTCAAAATTAAATATTACGCATATCATAAAATCCATCATAGCGAAAGAACGATATCGTTCTTGAGTTAAAAAAAAATATCAAAACACCACTAGTTTTTAAGACCGATAAGTTTTTAAAATATTAATATTTTTTTAAGCTCAAAACACTGCATTGCATGTCGGCAAATGACAAAAATTTATCCTATAATATTATAGAATTATCAAACTGCTATTAAATTACAGGCCAATAAGAATTTAATACTCAAGTGTATGAACAATGTCAATAAAGTGACGAAGCTGCCTTAGTATATATATCTCGTTAATTAGTTTTACAGTTTAGTGACGTCACCGCCCCTGCCACCGTTACAGATGTGTGCGTATGAGCGGGCGTACTAATTTCGACAGCACCGATAACCTTGTTTATCGCCGCTGACTGACTTTAACATATCGGGAGAGAATTCGATGATAGGTATATTTGTGATTAAAATAATAAGGAGATTTTCGAGTAGAGTTTTAACCATTATATTAAAAAAAATCTCACTCCACAAATCCTTTGCAGCGTCTTTGAACAGGAGGAACAGATGGCCACAAACGTCTATAAAGCGTCATAAAATTGATTAGTATAATTACTAACACTTTCGTCTTAAAAAAAGAGTCCAGTGTTATACTATATTTATTCCCATTTAATAATAAACTTTAATCGCCAATATTGATTTATTCCATTCTTAACTGATAACAATAAATCCATATTACGGATTAATTCTAAAAAGTCGTCTTTGATTATTGTTTACAATTATAATTGTAAACGCGAAGCTAATAATTATTATTTGATATACTCATTACGCAATAGGTACATGTACATGCTTTTGGAATATACAAGAAAGCATGTTTAAAATTGTTTTGAGACAATCATATTTTTTAAAAGGATTTGTTCTGTATAGGTGTTTCATATATATAACAATTAACGAAAAACTGTAGACATCCATCCAGACGCTGGCAAAATATCAAAAGCATAGAAGACGAATTTTGTATTAGTATTTATTGTAAAAAATTCAAAAAGGTTTTTATAATAAATTACATGTAATATGTTTTGATAATAAATGCCTTAAGTAAAATTGAACGAAATCACGTAGTTGTTATACTATGGGAGTGAATTTATCCTTGTAGCCCTAGTCTTTCTCGCGTTGAAGTTAATAATTTAAAAATGTACACATAAATAAAATTTAATAGCATCGAAGTTACATTAAAAACATGAAATAAAGTACAAATCAACTCTGTTACAACTTTTATTTAATTAAGTATCATAAAATAGAAAAAAAAAATATTAAAAGCAATTATGGTAAAATTTTATTTTGACTATGCGAAAGTATGTATAGATCGGCACTAGTTTGTTTACCCAAAGTATATACCTATATAGTTTATACTTATAGCCATAAGAATAAAATAACTCAATAACCAAAACATAAATAATGCTATGTTGTTGATATCAAAACCATTTCAATTCCTATTCATTTTATACGTTATATATTACTTTAAATAAAGAGAGTTATTAATAAAAATAAACTTAAACAGAATTTATTAAAATATCTATATATAAAATAGTAATTTAATTGAATAGCCCAAGCAGGCACACCATCAAATAAATAATTTGAGAACATAATTGCAAATAATCAATATTGTTTCTTGGGAGGTCGTATTACATTTAGTAACAAATAATCTGTTATTATTAAGATACTAATTACCGTCTGCAGCTTTGCCCGTGTAGAATTCCTCCATTTTTTCGTATCGGCCGAACGCGCTGTAAACTACGATCCCGATATCGTTTACGATCCCGCTCACATTCAGATATCGGTTTCGCCTTCGAATTCCTAACAATTTATTCGAAAGAAATGCATACTTTTACATTGAAAACAAATATCAATGCTATATTATTTTAGTATGAAATGATCTCATCCTTGTTCTTGATCCCGTCCTGGTTTTGTTCACGATTCCAATTCTGAAACGATTTTGATATTGATCCTTCCTTAGAGATTGCCTTTATCTACTCATAAGCAATATGTATAAAAAAGTAAGGAATTCATTCTATGTTCATGTAGTAGACAAACTAACGAGCAAAAGCTAGTATATACTAAAACTTGGCTAAAAACTTAATTCCTTAATCAAAAAGGGTAATGTGAATGGGACTAATGGTTCTCGATTTGTAAATGTACGCACGTACGGACAGATGATAGAAAAATCGGTCAAGAACACGTCGAACCATATTCAATGTAAGGTTCCGTAGTCGTTACAATAAGGAAATGCACTACACATAAAAAAAAATTACGTTATTACACTTTTTTTGCATGTTTCCCGTACACAATAAGTATAAGGACTTAGTTACGTATAACTAGAGAAATGAGAAGGATATTATGAATATTTGCGGAAAGATGCAAGATGATTCTATACGATACACGAGGTTTTCGTATATGTATTGTGACGGTACAGTTAAAACATTAATTTCTTTAATTTTTTTCTCTGAGAGATGCTGTTGGTCTGACGTTATAAATGGCACAAATATCCCGCTTCTGCAGTTCGAAAATTGTGTTTATATCGGTTGTATGATTACATAATAAAATTTTATAAGTCATGAGACTATGAAACGAACTGTTTTCATCAGTAAGTCGCCGAACTCTTTTTGTTGCATACGCTGCAGTACTAAGCCTTTTCGCTAATTTCCTGATATGAGAATTCCAACATAACTTAGCAGCTAAAGTGAGACCAAGAAATAAGGTCGTGTTCACAAAATCTAGTATCTCGTTCATCGCCATTACGATTGCGTCGATCAGTTTAGTATTAGTCAAGGAAAATTTAACAATTTTTAATTTCCTCTCATTGAGAAGTAGATTATTCACACTAAACCACCCAACTATTTCACAGACGGCACTGTTTACCTCGTCAAAAGCTGATTGTTGCCTATTAATCTTAAAAAGCAAAGGTGTGTCATCAGCAAACAGTACGATCCTATACCCATCATACTTAACGATATGTTGTAGATCATTTATGTACATTAGAAATTGAACCCTGTGGCACACCCATAGTTACTGCAGATTCTGATTACCTCTTACCATTAATATCAACCCTCTCAATTCTATTACTTAGAAAGATTCCAGAAGTCTCCGAGATCGACCCGTAACGCCATAATGGTGTAGTTTTCTGATCAGTGTATCATGACAAACGCAGTTAAATGCCGACCCTTTGTGAGTCTAAACTGTTTAACGTTCATCAAATTGTTGTTATGAAAATACTGCTAGTATTTAAGATATACTACCGGATTTCGGTAAAGTAATTACTTTACTTTGCTTCATTAGATTCGGAAACAAACTCCAATCAACGCAAGCATTAAAAATCAGTACTAGACACGGAGCAATGCAGTTTATTATTGAATCATTTGTTTTTGGACGGTCTGGATAGAAATGCCATCAAGATCGGTAGTGTTTTTCACTTTTATAGATTTGAATGCTTTAAGAACGTCATTATAATAACATAGGTAAATGCAAACGAAACGCCATAAACATTAACGTTACGTTTCAATATGGATTGGGCGAGAGTGGGCGATGACTTTAGACATTTTGTACATGAAACTGGAATACTAGCAAAGAATTTTTCAAAAGCAAAGGCAACTTCTTTGGTCTTTGTTTAAAAATTTGTCATTAATTTTTAATCGAAATTCTAAATATCGGGATGTGTGTTTTCCAGTTTCACTGTTTATTATACTCCAAGTAGTTTCATGATAATTGTGCAAATTTTTATTTTATTACAGAGAAACATTGATTTTGCGACTATAATTTATTACATAACTGACAAATATATTCAAATTATTATACGTCCTTTCCTCATAAAGTGCGTATAATTTACGATTGCTCGTATAAATATCCATTGTCGCCCAATCACTAAATGATGAGGTATTCATTAACATTAACATTTATTTATCTAAAAACATTGTTGCATTCAGACCTGGTCATAGTCAACAATGAAACATATAATTCCTTACAATATGAGAAATTAGACAACTTTTTTCGTACATTATTTCTAAACTGCTTGAGACATTAATATGACAGGCACAATTTTGATCTTAAGTTTTATATTTTTTTAGCATCGATTTTATACGTAACTGCTAGCTGTTCACGATGGTCAGATGATATATTTTTTTGTAACTGACTTATATTTAAAATTCGTGGATATATCATCCGGACAGGATGACGATGAAGCTGTGAACCTAGTTGGTTCCAAAAATATAATGTCTAAATTATAGCATCGGAATAAAGATTTTATTTTAGTAAATAAACAAGTATTTTCCAACAGATTTATGTTAAAATGTCCGCAAATGGCAATATATTTACTGTTTTTAATAATTTTATAAAAAATTTCATTCATTTATTTTTCAAAAACATCGTAATTCAATCGAATAATGTTTTAAAGGCAGATAATAATATTATAATTTATGAGAAAAATGTATGCCACAGTAGTCCTACTGTTATTAACGTTAATTACTAATTTTTTTTACGTAGGCTGCAAATAATTTCACGGTAACTGTCAGTTATAAATATATTAAGTATTTTGTAAACATTACATACATGTTATTATTTTTTAATTAACAGGTGAAAGAAATAAGTTCGGTTTGTCTACTTGTTTACACCTGGCTACAGGTAGCCGTAGCAGTCATAAAGGTCGCTGCTTGTTGTAACAAGGTATAAAACATCATATTCCAAAGTGATGTACTTGCTATGTACAATCAACACAAACAAAAAATTAATTATTAATGAATAATATCAAAATAATAAAAGTTAATTATTAATTAATTAATTTTAGTAGCAGCAGGACTACGGTGGCAGACATTGTTCTCATAAATTTATAATATTGCTTCTTGCCTGTAAAACATTATTTGATTAAATTAACATATGAGGGTACATTTTTTTAATGTCGGATCTTAGACTATTAGTAGACGAGTTAAGTAAGCTATTTTACTAACAGAATTGGATTAATTAGCTTTATGCTGGTCATTGACAAAATAATAGTAGAACGATAATACCATTTGAGTCTGTTGTACTTCGTTGTTTCATTTCAATTAAAATTATGAAGGAGTCGTAACAAGATGCTGTGAATGAACTGCTTTTTTTCACAGATAAAGAGTCCACGTTCAAAAGGCACTTAGTTATGGTGCCAAAGGTCAGCCGCGATAACCGCGTAACGGTGCCGCTGTGCTAATGTTGCTCACGACAACGCTATTTAAGAATGTTAGAAAAACATAACATTCAGAGATAATGATAGTACGATCATATTAGACGCATGAAGGCTGTACGTATAATGGTTTACCCTGATATTAGTTTTAATGGCGTGTAATCAAAAAAAAAAAAAGGATAAACATATTATCAATATCAAAAACACGTAATCAAAAAAAAAACGATTAAAAAGGTGGTCCATATTAGGCGCAAAAAATCTTATCTGCTACAAAATACTTTTGTGTATTTATAGCATTAATTGTTAGGGTGCCATAGCGTAGATAAAAAACGGAATTCTCATAATTTTATCACATCATATATCGCAGTCATAATATGAGTCCGCTATTTCTTCATCTATTTAACCGAAAATGTAGTCTTAAACTAAAGACCCGCCGTCTATCCGGCCTTAGCAATAGAATTTCGTTAACTTCTTTATCTGCGGAATCCTAAAGATAAAATGCTTTTAACTAGTTTCCGCCGTTGAACAGTTTATCCATTTAAAAAAAACTGTTAATGAATAACAAAATTAAAAAAAATACGCTGTAAAGTTGATTTCCGGATAGCATGGATACAATTATTGTTGTTATTTTATTTCTCTCCAACAAAAAACTGTTTCCATACAATATAATCCAGAAATAAATGTTTTATGAAGACAAAATTATTGGAAAGCATTGTAGTATTATCATTTATTTTATTTACATTTGGGTTCAGCACTAGATTGGAAACATGAACCGAAACTTATCGGAATTGAGAACTGGGCAATGGACCGGCCATTGCTGGGAAACGGGAATTATTTTTTTAGAAATTAATAAAAATTCATCAAAATTATATGTCTATATTTGAATGCGAGCAAAACGTGACGGTTATAAATTTCAGACGGACAATGAAATTGATTTAAATGTAGCATGCCTCAGGCCACATGGATGTTCGAACTGTGAAGGGCGACTATCGTTTACAGTTTTATGTATAGTCGATATAGTATCCTATGCCGTTCCTCCAACAAAAAAAAAAACCGGATATTTTATTGAATATAATTACTGTCTCATACGATACATACATGTATTTATATGTGGAGTATTAATTCGCTGAAATCCATAATTAGACGCTTCCCTACAACGTGCGTTAACATGCAGCGTGAAACGAAGTCTTGTGTCAATCAAATATTTATTCCAGAGGATTTACAGATATCGAATACCTAAGCGAGTATTGATATTTTAATCCTCTTAGCCCACTAAATACTTATAATGTTATTTTTACTTACGTCTTATGCCAGATCAGCGAATCCTCAGGAGAATGCAAATAATCCTATCCGCCAGGGTGTCAGGAGTGTTAAAACTATCAACATATACGCTCCCGACCACCTCGTGTGACGTACAGTCGTGCAAATCTTGTTTGTATTATTTTTTCTTTAATTTCCATATTATAACAGACAAAAAAAAGGTAAATCAACAACAGTCCATTCAGTATTAACGGATATTGACCATAGTTTTATGATAAAATAAAACACCCACTTTCCGATCGGTACTGCAAATATTACGCCATGCGCCTATATAAAAATGAAGATACAACAATGTAATAATGATATGAACTCACGCCTATTACCCAGAAGCGTAGATAGAGTTTATAGATTTTGACGTGGTTATGATATTTGCATATCTCACTGACATCCATCTTTTCATGCAAGCTCGTTGGTTTCAGGCGCTTAAAATTTGGTCCTTTCTTAATATACCACCAATGTGGTCTGCATAGGATTTTCTAGGGCGACCCTTGCCGACCTTTCAATCACACATTTTCGCTCTATAGATTTGTTTCGTTAGTATATTTTTATTCGTCTTTTCTAGATGGCCATCACAACATGGAGACAACTAAATAAAAGAAAAAAAAAGAAAATTTAGGGTTTTCCATTTTAAAAGCGTTATTTCATTACTTTTTTCTAAAAAAAAAACTATCATGCATTCTTTTATCACATGACTGAAGCGTATGAGTCTGTATTAATGTGAACTAGGTACTGTTTCAATAATTATCGCGTAGTTATCATTTTACCGAGAAATGTGATTTCTAGTGAAAATATAAATATGTACTATTTTTAAATTTATCTCAGCAATATTTTCAGACCTTAACTTTGGGACAACTCCTGCAAATATTTTTCGCAAGAAGTTTAAAATTTGCATCATTATGCAACATTTTACGTTTATACATCGTTGAAATCATGCTTTCCAAGGGACATCATTTGAACTATTATACATGATGACTTTAAAAGCATTTCTTTTATATCTCTTTATTCCCCCCAAATTGTTGAAAATTCGATTATCTGAAATTCGGCAAACGTATAGTTCCCTAAAAAAAAATTTTTGGTTCTCTATAGAAATCTGCGTCAGACACACAGAAAACAGTGTTCCTTATGTGCAATTTTGAATATGGAAATAATTATTTCAAGTAGGTACATATGAAAACAAAAAAATTTCATATACGTGACCTTTTATAATTCATACGACAATATGACATACTCTTACTCGCGCGTATGTCTAAAGCTAGGTTTTATACGCGCCGTCCCAAAACGAGGACGGCAAACGGCGGCCGTAACGCCAGCTGTGACGGATTATGACCTAACCGCCCACTTTGTTCTCGCTCTGAAGCCAAAAAGGATCGCGGCGACTGCGTTTCCGGCTGTGAGCAGCTTAGGCGTATCGGATTACGTCATTTCTGATTTCACGGGACGATAATTAAATCGTGTAATCATTTTTAAATATAATCATGATCCTATTAGTTCGGTAGAGCGTCTCGCGGGTCAGTGACCCCTTATCGGTGTATGCTCATCTATCCGGTGCTATGCGCTTCCGCAATGCAGTGATTAATCGGAATTGAAATTTACCAACATTTTCCTCTAGATTAGTTAACCTGTATTTTATTGTATCGAAGAAAGACATATTTTATTAATGGATAACATAAATTCAGGTTTGAAAGTTTCTAGGATATTTATAGCATTCAAGTGGAACCTTCCTATTGTCCGTCCACGAAATGATATATTTTATGCTACAAAATTGATTCTTACATATTACGCTGATAAATTATAAATTAGAAAGTGATGTTTTAGAGTTCTAAACTTTTATACTCTAACATGATTTATGTAGCATATTTTATCAGTCGATATAAATAAATATGAATGAACGTATGTAATGCTATCAGTATTTTAAGAGATGCGTCTATTTACTTTCCGCTAGGTTATTGTAGGCATTCTAAGAAAATTAAAGAGTTAAGTCAACGAGCGGACGTTTAATTTCTTTCAGAATAAACTCCTTCATCTTCACATCGATCAATCTCGCTGTCAATTCCAATCCCAGTCATGCTTTCGATTCTGATCCCGAGTTTCATCGTAATCAAACGAAAGATTTAGATATGTATTGTTCCTTAGACGTATCTAAATCTTTCATCTGATTACGATGAAACTTGGATAACAATTTTAGAAAAACGTTCCCTTTTATTGTATACTTTTCTTTAATTAAAACTCTAGTTCGGACTATTAATAACGATTAAAAAAAAAATCCTAATCGCTCCAGCTGTTCTTGAGTAATACCTTACCAACGACCGGTATTTAATATTTATTTATATAGATTATAAAAATTTATATAAATTATAATAAATATAACAAATCAAAAAGATATGGATAGTGATCTTCAAGAGGCTTCTTTTTACAATAGCAAGGTAAATAATGAAAAACCTGGCCAAGAGTCTGTCGGACCATGCTCAGTGTGGGGTTCCGAAGTCGATATTACAAAGAAATGTATTACAGATGAAAAAACTACGTTGTAACACTTTTTTGCATGTTTCCCGCACAGAACGGCACTTGAGTCGCCTATAACTAGAGAAAAAGTAGGTATGTCGACTACCCTTAAATTAGTAGGTATGTCGATTATCCTTAAACTAGTGTAAACCAAAGTGCCAAAAATATGCTCTTTTGAGCGTATTTTGGTGGCACATAGGTCTTTTTGATGAGAAGTTTTTCGGCAACAACGCAAAAACGGTATATCCGATCATGTTTAAAATAATTTTGGTTGTAAATGTTTATTAAGCGTTACCTTCATAATTTTTTTTCATATTTTTAAACATAATGTTTAAAAAATAAAGGGGGACAAACAACTTCTGTTACTTCCGAAACTACACAGTTAATAAAAAAAGTATTGTTTAGAGACCTTAGTTTTTTTAAAAATCTGTAGTAATATGTGCCACACGTTTATGTTCGTTGAAATAATTTTTTTCGGCCTCTGTTACATGTATGGCGTGCTCCCTCTAGACTTATTATTTTTGTTATTTAAATACTAAACTAAGTAGCGGCTTATATAAGACACTTAAACTCTAAATTTGATCAATATACATCTCGCAATTTTTGGTAAAATGACTGTGAGATATAGACGCACATGACAAAACTATAAGGGTTTCATTTTTGCCACTTTTGCTCGGAACCTTGAAAAGGAAGTTAACTGATGGTGTTTTAAAAGTTGTCGTTTCTATTGAGATACATACAAAATGATAATATTAAAAAGTGGCATTGTTAAAAATAAATATCAGTAGCTTTTAAAATATTACCTTTTATTAGTCGCCACCTTTTCATTACTGTTTAATCAAACAACTTTAGTAAGATAACAATTACAGTATAACTTTGAGAGGTTAAACAGTTTGTTTTAAATGGAATAATAGATTTTGTTTGTTTTGTTTATATTAAAAAGAAATTATATTATAACTTCTTCATATCAAGAATGATGTAAGCAGTTATTTTGAAAACTAAATTAAACACTATAATTCAAATACATTACAATCGTTTCCTCAAAACAGTCTTTATTCTTAAAATAATGTTAAAAACTATGTTATATTTTATAGACAAATTATTAAACTCGATAAAGCATATAACGTTACTGGTTTTAAGTCAACAAATACATATTTGTAAATAATTTGATATATTTCTATCCCACATATTGAATTGCAGAGCAAGACAAAGAAGAAGTGTAGGTATGTATATAATACAATAAAGTTGATGACATTCTGCTACTTAGTTTACTTTTGAAATCCATTTTTACAGATTTTCATTAAAATTCAATTTTGTAATACAGGCAAGTCCAGTTGTGTCCAATGTGTTACTCAAAAAGTACAGTGTTTTTTTTTTTAATATTAGTTTGCTAAAGACTCTTGTGTTCTGTTCTTTAGGATTATGACGCAGATTTTATAATCTGCATACAATGTCTTAAAATCATTAATTAGCTGTTATTGTAACGAACAATAATAAAGTACAATTTCAACAAAAAATGTAATTTTAATATTTGAACCCCAATGTATCGATTATCAGGTAATTTTTATTATTTCACCGAATATATAGGTTTAGTCTTCACACATGACTTCATATAGCTAAATCAACAGCTCCTGTTGTTTTATCAGTGAACCGTATCGAATAGATTTAAAAAAAAATCGGCGGACCGTCAGAGATAAAAGTGATTCCAAAGTTTAGAAAATTATTCACTGTCGTTCATCTCCGATGACACTATTAGAAGAAAAAAGGAAAATATTCAAACCAGGATTTGAGTTTTTTTCTAAGACAAAATCAATAACTTTTCTTCATAAACATTAGCGAAGAAGCTTTCTTTATAAATATTAGAGAAAAGTGCTTCTGCTTGTGATGTTCATTTGAATGTATTACGTTTCACTGTCGTTTTAACGTTTTCTACAAAACAATAAAGTTATAAGGGAACCGGAATTAAACATCCAACAACCTACTTTTGCTCGTATTTATACGGATTTAAAAACTCCCTGATCGTAGGCGAATTGACCGATGAATTCGTAACTTATGTCAAATTCAACTACCTACTTGCTCCATGCTTCAGAGAATAATTATTATGTCAAATAAAATATGAACCAGACATTATTACCTCATCGATAACAACGACGGTGTCCTTAAAACAATCCCGACTGACCCTTTTCAAAATCGAAGGTGCTGAGGTATAAAGCCTTCGATCGTGAAAGAAGATCAATGCATAGCAAGGCGAAATGAAAAAAACAAGATACCAATAAATAAAAACCATAAACAAACGCCATCCAATCAGTTTCTTTTTCTATAATTCATGATTGTGGTGCAATCACATTCGTACTCTGTTATCGGCCATAATAAAATTATATATAGAGTTTGTGGCCGCGGCATCGGTGACTCATCTGGCATGCACATGTCGCGACAAAGACGCTTAAAATGTACATCTGAAGTTTACACGTAACATCATACCAAACGTCGGTAGGTACGTATAGACGAATTATTTTTATTATTGTTAATTTTTTATTGTATTAGTATAAAAATATTTAAGTACATAGTTTGTGATGCACTCGGCCGACATCTAAATTTGGCAATCAGTTAAAGCGAACATGACAGCGATCAAGACCATTGTTGTTTGCAACTTTAGGCTACAAGATGATTAGGAGTTTAGGAGTATGATTGTTTTCTAGGCTACTCGTAATTAAAACGGATTGTCGACGATCGACTGAGAAACTAGGGATTCCGGTAGTTCCTAAGTGAATCTATGAAGATAATTTAGAACGAGTTAGCTATTATTAATCCATCCAAAAAAAATCTTATTTAAAGAGTAATAAGTATTTATGCAAGAATAAAACTCGCAATGATTTTCAATTTGCTTAATTTATCTTCAAATTAACGTAATCTCATTCGTTCACGTGTCTAAACATATTGTATAAGATGAGACAGATTATGATCGACCGTCCTGTCTTGTTTCTAGATTTTCGCTTGGGTCCCTTGATGCGCTGGCTCATCACATTTTTATTAACACTGATCCAACCTAATAATCTTCCAAATATAAAAGGTGATGTGTGTGTGTGTGTGTATGTTACTTATGGATTCGGACCACCAGGTTTTTTTGCTTTTTTTTTTTTAATATAGCATTATCGAGGGGCAAAGGAACATGTGATCCAGCAGAGAATAGGTGTCACCGCCACCCATGGACACTCGCGACTTCAGAGGAATCACCGGTGCGTTGCCGATCTCTTGAGTAGGAATATAGATTCGCAATAACTGATGGAGGAAGAAGTAGACTGATGGAAGGAGGTTGTAGGATGATAGAAGGGGAGTGGATCATCGGAACTCTCACTTACTTGGTGAAACATAACGACGGAAAATGTTACTTCACAATGTGAAGTAACATTTTCCGTCGTTAGGGAATATAGGTGTGAAGTTCACCCTATATTCTGTGAGAGTGTGCGGTATTATAACGGTCGAATCGGCCCATTTACGTATCGCAGCTAAGTTGACCAGAGCATGTCTCTACCAAAATAAATGGCACTTTTGTGTCATATTCTCCTTAAAATTAATATGTACATTTTTGGCGTAGCAAGGCACTGTATCTTATAGATAACTGCTGAAACTTCCTCATATGACCGTTGCTATCCATTCACCAGAAGTCATCTGACTGTACATAATTACTGCTACCCATACGAAGCCGGGGTGGATTGTTAGTATTAATATATTAATTTAGAACCTAATATTGACCCAAGAAATAGCACATACGGCAAATTACACACTAATATTGACATATTCATTGTGCATAGTTTTTATAATGATAAAAGTTTATACACTACACTAACTAATGAGATGTCACACCAGTCACACAGTGGAGAGAAAAGTAAAGAGTAAGAAATGATGAACTGACAAGGTTCGTCATTTTCAGTGTGTAAAAGCCTGTTGTAATGCCTCGGTATGAGTATTAATGAGTATTTGATTGCCATCTGGGTTATGGGTTTTTGTGACAACACTTTGGTGTACGGTAACGGACAAATTTAAAAACAAACCGGATAAGTGCGAATTAGATCGCGTGTAGGAGTTTTGTACGATATATATGTTATGTATCATGTTTTTAGGGTTCTGAGCCAAAATGGCAAAAACGGAACCCTTATAGTTTCGTCATGTCCGTCCGTATGCCACAAATAAATATTTCTAGGGAAGCTCCCCATACATGTAACAGAAGCTGAAAAAAAAAATTTTCAGCAAACATGCGATACATCGACAGCTCTTTTAAAAACACTAAGATTTTTATGTCATTTTTCTCATTACGTGAATAATTTCGAAAAGTATCGCTCTGAAAATTGCAGAAATTGTGTTACCCCTCCTCTATTTTCTAAACCGTATGTCCAGAAAATATGAAAAAAATAACGAAGGTAACGCTTAATAAACACTTTCAACAAAAAATATTTTGAACATAGTCAGATATACCGTTTTTTAGTTATTACCTAAAAACTGCCCTTCTCAACAAAAGAACGTAAGTGCCATGAAGTTACGCTCTTTTGCTGATGCACTTTAGTTTACACTATTTTAATAGTAATAGTCGGCATACTTTTTTGTTTTTCTAGTTATATGCGACTAACCATTCTGTGCGGGAAACATGGCAAAAGTGTAACAACGTACACTCTGCGCCAGATAACTTTGTACACGTGAAATTGATTCACGTAGTCGATTGCGCATATATAATCGAGCGCAAAATACATAGTTTAAACAAGAAAGATTTCAATCATTTCTAACTTTGTACGTTAGTCATTCGAAATATATCATATTGTTTACAACCAAACAGATAATAATTAATAAAGTTAATGATACTTATTTTCTATCCAAATATGTAGAATGAAAATGATTACACATAATTGAAACATGAATGTCAGTTTTTTTGAAATATTCTATATGTTTATAATTAAATTATAATAAATGAAGTTAATAATCATCGTTTTTTTTATATACAAATAGAACTAAAATATTTTGTTTAATCCTAATATTTTGTGTTTATTATGCGTCGCAAACTTGTCCTTGACCCCTTGAAATTTAAATCTTCGCTTAATTTTACCCGAAGTTCTTTTTATTATAGGAAGTTCCTTGTTTGTATGATGGAAATTGTGTATACTGCGCTTAATTACACCCGGTCAAAATTATCAATTCCTGTTACCAGTTTTGCTTTTTTGTATCTTTTTTTACCAGGTGTACAAAATATAGCCACAAGGTATAATTTTTTCGATTATTTAATATTATATACACCTCTAGAAACACCAATTGCTTTGGCAGTGTATTGTTGTACTTTTTTTAAATTCGTTACATCTTGGGTTGCTTTTTTTTCATAAAATTGTATACATTAAAAATATTTTTTTTTGCTTGTCTATGCAGACCGGTGTTTAGACGAAACCAATAATAGTTTACGCATATTTAACAACTTAAATTCAATTATATTTTGTTATTTGTCAATAGGTAAATTAAAATTAATTATAATTTGTTATAACTTTGTGTGTTAAAGTGTACTTCGTTATCCCACTACGAACTCTATACAAATGAGATAGAATGAATGTAAAAGCTCTATGAATAACAGAGATAGACGGCAAGCGATCAAACAAAGCGAGTGCGACACGATCCGTACAATAACGTCGAACTGCTGTGAGTGACTGAGATAGAACGTATAGAAGATCCGTCAAGATCCACACGCCGCGTCCGTCTTAACTCCCTCTGTTCGTCTTACGTTTTGTGTTGTGCGACGGTGCTTGTGACTAACTTCACGTGTACAAAGTTATCTGGCGCACTTTTCTATGGCTTCGGAACCCTATAATGAGCATGGTTCGACATGATGGCCAATTTTTTTTTATGTATCTGACCGGAATTTTCTATAATAGCTAAAGCGATTGCAAATGTGTGTCTGCATACACAATATTGAGATATTTGTTATTTTAAGACCATAGACTTGTTATAGGTTTTTCTATTGGCTAGAAATAAAGAATTTTGCGTTTCTGCTTTTTTTTTTAATTTTTAAGCTCAATAGTTTCGAAAATTAGGGATGAACAATCAATTTTCATTTGCTTTATAATAAAATTGTTTACTTTAAAATTATATAATAAAAAACATATATATTAGAAATCTCACAAATATCCTCATTTGATATGTCCTATTCAAATGTTCCTGATGTTTTTTTTAATTTCCTAATTTTTCTCAAATAGTGACCCCTATATTTAAAATTCATTTGGTTACGTTACACATCCAAGTTTGGATTACAAAATTTCATATGTGTACCAACTTTTCGACTTAATCGGTCCAGTACATTCGGAGCAAATTGGCTGTAACAAAAGGACAAACAGACACAGGAGTGATCCTATAAGGTTTCCATTTTCGATCACCATGCGAGATTAAAAACTATGAAATTTTTACTGAACTAACTCTTTTGTAAATTATTCAATGGGCGACACCTATTTGGATATTTTTCGAAAATCAATATTAACAATGCTTATAATTATTCAAACAAAAAAGGTGAATATAGATTTATTGTGTAAATATAATATGTATATTAACAAAATCTTCAGTTTTTGTCTCTTTCGCTTGTTATCTTATTCCATGAACAAAATTTGTTGACAACTTCCTTGGAATGATATTGACAAAAAACACACAAACATATAAGTGTTTATAAATATTCCGTTTTAAAAATTCTTCAAAATCAAAAATAAATTAAAGAAAGAGCTACGGTACCTGCGTTGAGCGTGGTGTGTGGCACGGACAATTTCGTAAGCTGTGCGCAGGCGCGCCTCCCACATGGTGCAGCCATCTACACCGCTTGCTCCATCCGACTCTGCTCCCCGTAAGCTTCCAACTATCCATTGTTGTTCTTCTATCTGTATTGAGTGATTTAAAAAAAAAAAAACAAATACATAAATAAATAACAAATATGAATGTACATCAATAATTATATTCTCTGTTAATTTCTAAAAAACAATCTGTCAAGTGAGAATCATTAAAGTATTATAGATAAAAATTAAAATTTATTGACAGTTGAATTTAACTATTTTTTCTTTTGGAATCACAAAAGGAACTCACTCTCTCATGACAATTATCAATGAGAGAACACATGTTTAGCTTAGACTTCACACATAAAATCTTTTATATTTTGTGACCTTACTATCCTTATGGTTATACAGAAAGAAAATTAGTTATTTTTCCCTTGTACTTCATGGTGATTCTTACTTAATAAGCCTACCAAGACCTATATACAACAAGCAGAAGATTTCTGTCTTTAATAATATCCTCTGCGCATTTCGTGCCAAACAAATACATATGAATCATTTCAGTTATCCCAAGTCCATCGTCCAACAAGTCCGCGTAGAGACCGCGCCCACCTAAATCACCTCCATCCCATATAAGCATTTTTTTTCGCATATATCTTCATACAGGAGGTATGCTCACTAAGCGTAGTGCATGTCCTGCTCTGCGCAGTCGCATGCGTGTACACATATTAATCCCACACGGTCCGAATTCATAAAATCTTATAAGTATAGACAGGATGGACTAAACAAGAAAATTATGTTTAAGATGTAATGTCAGGACGATGAAGAATCAACAAAAGAAAAACAATCAAACTTAACCCATATGCATATTCCCTATTACAATGCGCAATATACAATATTTTCCTATTGGTTATATGACAGAGGTATGATGTAATTAAAACTCATATTATTGGTTTCACTTCAGTATAACATAGAATATGGACAAGTGATGATGTTACTTTTTTAGGAAATACTTAAAGACAATATGTGGATTGTGTAACCCTCGACATAAAGTTACGGCGACATCATGACATATTTTGTTATGGCCGCAGTTAAATAAAGCTGGTATATTAATTTGAGCACAAAAATAAATTGATGTGAATTTCGGTGTTTTATTAATATGTGCTTATGAAAATTGTTTTTGACATACCTTGCTCGTGATATCTTTGAAATCTTTAACTATAGGCGTGCTTTGACTAGTTTTATCTTTGTAATAGGTAATAGTAAGGCGTGCTCCAGCAAACCATAATTCCAAATCATTAAGCGCTCCTCTAATTGCAGATTCCGTTGCAGCAGATGCACATATTTTCTACAAAAAGGAAATGATATACAATTCTCTTCTGTATCTATAAATAGTTGTGTAACTTTAGCGACAAACAACATAACCGATTGAGGTCATATTTCTGCAATATATTTAGTTTATCGAGAGGATGATTCATAAGTATGCTAAGAACAGATAAAGGACGCTGTAGTCAGTTATTAACAATATATTTAAGAACCAAAATTACTCATATCACAGTATATATTGGTTTAATACAAAAAAATATATAATCACTAAATACGAACCCAATAGAGTTGTGATGGAGTTATTAAGAAATTATATATTAAGAGACCAAAGAAACTCACATTTATAAGTATATAATGAATTTTTTGCAGTAAAAAAGAAAATCACAAAATCTAGACTCGATAGGTGGCACTATGGTCCAGTTATTAGTACTTTTTTTTATTCCTAAGCCGAGATGAATCTTATTTACACACTAATTATGAGGTCAACAATATTTTTGAATTAATTTTCAAATTTTGTCCTGCGTGAACAAATTGAGCGAACGGGTGGTTAGACGATTGGGTGGAACCAGGGCCGCGCCGCCCCTGTGTGCGAAGTGTGCGGCGCACACAGGCGCCGAGACAATAGGGGCGCCGCTATCGATATTATTTTTGTTACACAACAACATATTTCTTTGTAGTGGAGTATCGACAAGTAAGTAGGTATAACAGGCGCAACAAATGCCTCGTAAACAACAAAACATAATATTGCGCTTATTGTACGAGTCTCCCAAGATAATATTCACGTTTGTGGTTTAATTTTACGCTTTGAGTTTTAGTTTACAATAATTACAAGCTCAGAGTTAAAATCAAAAGAGCCGTTATGAGTTTGTTTGAATGAGTTTATGAACGCAATCCGCCCGATACGATGCCTGTGACGTAAGCGCAGTGGGGCCACGGGGATTCCCCGACAGCCCGACTTTAAGGAACAAGAGAGCCAAAACAATTGATTGACCAGTAATTCTTTCGAAAGTGTGGGCAAGGTGCGCATTAATTTTTTATAATAAGAAGAAGTTCTAGCACTAAAAACAATACAACAATAGTTTGTGTGTTACTGATTGTTTTAACGTGTTTTCACGATGAATGATAGTAATCAAGATAAAAAAAGAAATTATATGGTTACTAGAATTTAATAAGGAAAAGAAAACAAGAAGAATAACGTGATACAAATACATCTAAAATAAATAAATATTATACAGCTCTACCATCCACTTCCAAAGAATCATTAGAGACAGAAACCAGTCATTTTATCGATGAAGGTGTTATAGAATCTGATTCGAAAAACGCTTCATGTAGTGGTATGTGCTTTATGTAATCTCTATACAAATAAATATAACTTTACTCTGTTTGTGATGTCAAGATAAAAAAAAAACACTTTTCTTTTTTAATTCCTGTCAGTTTTTTCTTAGTTGTCGAAACGCCTCACCGATTGTATGTGGCGGATAGATGCCGTGACTGTTTTATTTTATACAACTAATCACTGCCAGAAATAATGGGTTCGATTCCCACAATGTGCTTTAAAAAAAACTTTGTGTTTGTGTATATGTAATATGTATTTATTTGCAGAAATAAGTATATGAGTAGTATTTCAAATTTACACAATTACAAGCCCCACTTAGTTTGGGACTAAACGGCAGAGTTTAATTGTCGAGAAATATTCACTTATTTATATTTATTATACATAATTATTCGTAGATAAATAAATCAGTTTATTCCGACAAGTAGATTAGATATGTACGAGCAATATTATTTTTTTCCGCTCTTTCTATGTACCGTGCGCTAGCCATAGTTTAAATTTGATAGTAAACGACGCTGTCAATCTCAATCATCATACAACTGGGTTTTTTAGTATTGTGCAAGAATTATATAAATATTTTTCGTCCTCTACCAAAAGATGGGACTTATAAAAAAATTTGACCTTAAAACCATTGTCTGAAACAAGATGGTCAAGCAGAATAGATGCTATCAAACCGCTATTTACAAATCTACCAGAAATTTATGATGCATTATATGAAATATCAAATGGTGTATCATATGATCAGAAAGCAAAATATGACGCTAAATGTCTAGCAGAAAATATATGCTTTTTTTTCAGTCATTTGCTCACTAAATATATGGCATATAATATTGACAAAAGCAAATTTTGTGAGCAAAATTCTGCAGTCCATCGATATGGATATACAAGTTGCTTTAGATGTTTTAACGGAATTAAAGAAGTTTTTGATAAAAATTAGAATCGACGCAAATTTTGAAGAAATTGTATATGATGCCATAAAAATTGCCGAAAAATTAGATGTTGAGGCTAAATTTGAAACTTCCAGATCCAGACCCCTAAGACGTCGTAAGGCTCCAAAGAGCTTCGATTATGAATACGAAGACCACACTATAAATGATCCGAAAATCGTTTTTAAAATTTTTAAAATTAATTTTTTTTTTTTATATATTGGATCAAGCTTTATCCTCCGTAGACGAAAGATTTTATTTATTGATTAATCAAAATGACGTGTTTAATTTTTTATTTAAACTAAGTGATGACCAAGAACAAAGTCAATTAAGAATTAGTTGTCATCGTTTGCAAGAAAAACTTACAGCAAATGATTAATTGGACATTAACGTCGATTATTTGTGTGAAGAAATTATGTCGTCAGTCTTTTCCAAAAAATTAAATAGTGATGTGGCGAAAATTCTCGAATTTATATATTTAAACAATTTGGCACCTGTATGCCCTAACATCACAATAGCATTACAAATTTTGCTAACTATGCTAGTTACCGTAGCAAGCGCGGAAAGGTCCTTTTCTAAATTAAAACTAATAAAAAATTACTTGCGCTCAACAATGAGCCAAGAAAGATTAATAAATTAACAACAATATCCATAGAGGAGTTCATATTAGACCATATAGACATACACGAAACTATTAAAGATTTCGCAAACAAAAAGGGTAGAAGAGTGGAAATAATATAATTTAATTACGTTTATTTATATTATTACACAATTTAAATTCTTGTTGTTTTTTTAACATAGCATACGTAATAGTTAAATTAGTATTATTAGAAAAAAGTCAGTTATTTTGTTATTAATATATAGGTATACGATTAGATAGAGCATCATAAATAAAGTATGTATAAATTTAATTCGCGTTTTATTTTTCGTAGTAATTGGGAACCGGAAACGAACTGGTTTTACCTATTTAGGGAAATATCATCTAATTATATAAAACTAGAGAACATTTATTACGGTCAAAGTTAACAAAAGAGTAATAAAAATAAGTTGAAACATTAAGATTCGTGAAAAAAAGAGGCGAGAGAAAAAATATGAGTGTGGTAATATAAAAAAAATAACCAAAAAGAGATTAAGTATTTCAAATTAAATACTTCAAACATTAACCTTGACAGAAATACTAAAAAAGAGTACAATTTAGAATTTGTACATAATAACTATTAGTATACTGCAAAATTTTGTGATCTGATTTACATAACACAAACTATATGTTTAATGGATGCGATTACAGATCAGTGTCTTCTTTCAAAAACGAGAGAACAAATACCTGAAGAATTTTGATTTGCTTCTTGATCTTACTAGAAGAATTCAAAAAGTCATTTAACAAAAGGGTATCAGGTTTTTTATATTCCATCTCTAGGACATTAAACACTTCTCTCCAATGACGTTCGGTAAAATCGGTACCCCGCAAATATTTCAGTACTACAGTCAAATCCTGCAACAAATGTATTCAGTAATTAAACTATAAATTCCATATACAATATTATACAATTAGTCTATTACTCACTGAATATTTATCTAATTCTTGTTGAATGAAAAGTGTAACAACAGTATATGGTTCCAAGCGGGTATTCCATTTTACAATGAATTCATCAATTAAATGGAGTTTCTTTTGACACACGACCCATTCCTGTTCAACAAGAGATTTGTAATCTGAAAAAGGCATGCGTGTAATTTAGATATGTTTATTTTTATTATATTTTATCAAAAAAATTATGTAAATATTTTTCTTTAAGCTAATTAAGTTCCCTTTTTCAGGTAACTGTTGCCAAAAACAACAATTTGTTTATCTCAATATTCTACAAGATGGCGCTATAAAGCAACATTTAAAAAAATATTTTGTTTTTCCAGGGAAGACACTTATATGGATAAATTTGAACAGCATTTTATTAAAGTACAAATGTACAAAGTATACATTTATATATTACAAGAATTGTTTACTTAAAATAATATAATATTAATTAATTGAATCTTTAATATACATATTTAATTAATTTTATTAATTTATTCATTAATACATAATCCAAATCATAATCGTGCCTGTGGACATCAAAGTAATATTGTCTTTAAATAGCTTGAGGTGCTCAATAAAGCAAGACGGTACTTTATACAGGATCATTGTCTTTTACTTTGTAAATTACAGTAACCACATCTGGATATAACAGTAGTTCAGATTTCAGATGGGGCACTTCAGTATCAACTCTTGCCTTTAGAAGGCATCTAACGCGGAGTGTCTCGAACCGTCAGCACTGTAATTTTGCATGCTTTGTCTATGCTTTATACTATGGAGAGTCTCTCTGAATCATGCAAACTTATTCTTGCCACTGAATTTTATCGTCGTTGTTGCGATCACATTGCAAATATAAATATGAAAAATGTGTTACGAATTAATTACAATTTTTCAAATATGTGTAATTTTTCAAAGTAAAAAGTTTGTTGTACAAGCATTACATTTATAAATGTTTATCGACGTTTAAAATTTTTGTTTATTTTCTGAAATGTTTATACCGTCTGCTCGTTTAGCCGCTCTTGATGTTAATGAGTGCCTACAGAAAATAACAGCATTTACACTGATACATATTTGTATTTCTTCCATCAATTGTTTTTACTAATTGGCATTAAGATATTTACTAAACCTGCTAGCAAAAAGATATGTAATAAACTGATAGAAATTTTTCCACAAGAGATAATCACAAGCATGATCGTGACGAGAAAAAGGCAATTCTTGTACATTTCTTTTCATACATTCTAATACATGATATTCATACCATTTTCCTACAACGATCTACCCGTTCTCAAGAGAATTAGAGATTTCACCTATTATCAATTTATACATCTCAATATTCTAAACTACTTTTGATACTTAAAAGTAATCATATATACCTAATAGTAATTTAATAAGCATTATTATTAATCTTCATAATTATAATTTTAATTTTATTGTTCTTATAATGTGTTATAATGATATAACTGCATGAATGGTATTATTGTGCATATATAAATTATTACCAGAACTGTATTCTTCAAATATAGACCAGAGCTGTAAATCTTCCTTCACCATCGCTTCACATTGTTCCCATGTTCTGATAAATCTAATTTCGCTAAATTTTGTGCACTCTTTTCTGAAATGCAAGTCTCAGGAATAAAATAAAATTGACTGGAATGCATAAAATTCATGTGTAGAATTTCTAATAAAATTATGAAACTTACATTAATTCTTCTTTATCTTGTACTAATTTTTCCCATTGTTGACATCCTTCCAATACTTGTCGACAACGTCCGTACATATCAGTGAAATTCGAAGCGCGATTTTCATCGAAACGAAGACGTCCTTGCGTCCATCGCGATACGAACGTTTCGATACTCACATTCAAATTACTCCATTCGCCACTTAAACTCGATTTCACTATTTCAGCCTAAAATTAAAAAAAAAAGTGTACAGATGCAGATTAGATTCGCGTGATTATACTCGGTCCAAACGCTCGTGATACGCGGGATCATAGAACACGTCAATAAAGTCAGTCCTTAAGGTTGCGTATCAATTTCAAATTCTGCTTTCCACGTAGAGTTTTTGTAAAAGGTAATCATATTGTTTAACATTCGATTAATATCAGTTTAACTATGCATATGTATATTGAATTGCATATTTTACTAAATTGACTAATGAATAAGTTATTATTTCCTATAGGTATATTACATTTATTTAATTTATGTTTCCAGGGTAAACAGCATCGTCCGGTAAAGTTGTATAATTTGGACGTATGGGTAAATCAGTGGAGCCACAAAGTAATTCCTTTGCCCCCGTATCACTGCCAGTACACTCTAATTAAGTTGATATGCGCTCAAATTGAAACGATAAGCATCGAGAAAAAAAGCCACTTTTAAAATTGCCATGTTGAAAAATCGGTCCACGAGATTACAGCGATTATAACGCCAGAAGATTGGGAAGAATGTGTTCGTCATACGAAAACTCTGCAAGACGGAGATCTGCAAAAGCAGCATTTATCAGAGACTTATATTAAAAAAAGTACATATTCTTTTTTTTCCAATAATTTACCTGATGTTCAAATTGCTGTTGTTGACTTGATATCAATTCTTGGATCTTTTGCCATTCCTTAATAGTAGAATCTACAGTTTGATCTCCGCCCCAAGTACGGAGCATATGACTTTTCCGTTTTAAATTCTGAATAATTTTCTCCATCTGAAATGATTTTACATAATAAAAAATAAATCTATTTGTCTATAATTATTAATTACTTTAAAATATGATGAATATTTAACCTCGGGCATTTTTTCCTGCAGAGCTTGTTGCCTGGCACTAATTTCGGACAATTCTCGAGCGTTTTTGGGCAAAGTTTTGCTCTCCAAAGTCAAAGTCGCGTTTGCGACAAAGGAATCTGTTAGAACAGCATCATCGCGACAGCTCATTTGAAGTGAGGATATCAGACAACTCCAAAAGTTACGAACTTGCACCTCAAATTCTCTCCTTAAGGTTAATGTACCAATTGATATCCATTCGATTTTTTCATCCTCACTGCAAAATTAATATGAAATACATTAGAAAATGTACAAAATGTTCCTCTAGCTCGAAAATTGTTTGTATGGTAACATGTAGAGAATTTTGAGCTTTTCAAATTTAAAATCGATTTCTTTATACTGACATTTTTTTATAAAACTAAAATCTCTTTTATTTGTTGATAATATTTGTTTCAACAACATATCATAAACAATATTATTAATTTTGATGGAATCTACGCCATTCGATTCGGTTTTTCAGACTTTAAGAGTGCCTAGATTGTGAAATATTTCAGCTGACTTGTTTTTCAGATAATTGGAAGAGACAATTGTTATCTATTAATTTTGACAAAGACAACTTTCCAACAAATAAATCGATTTTGATGGAATTTGCTTCATTCAATGCAATTTGTCCAACATACTTGATGTTTTTAAGAATATATCATTGAGTTCTATAGATGAACTAAACGTCTCGATACAAAACTTTAAATGGCCACTTTAAAGAATATTTCGAATGCCGGAAGCCTGATCTTCATTGATATCTATTCAAAGCTATAAATATTTCTTTACACTTAAACAAAGGCGTGCAAAACACATACATACGTTTTAAAATCACTTTAGGAATAACTATAATTGTTTACTCTATTCTTTCAAATTGTTAAAATTAGGCGAGAGTATGTGTTTGAAAATCGGACTGAAAATAAGTGATTCAGAATTTATTTCAAAAATCTAAATACTCCTAGTGGGACGTCAATAAATATTTTGTTATATTATTTTACATTATTATTACAAAACACTCACAAAGACATCTTAGCTACCGCTTGCCCATAAGCTTTGCAAGCTTTGAAATTTATTTCCCAGTCTTGGGGTTCCCTTAGTTTTTCACGGCATAAAGTTTCGAGATCAACACAAGCCAGTGCCGAGCGACGAGTCCATTCCTTGCATAGTTCCTCTACCGAATTCAAAGTTGCCTCCAATTTCCGAACCGATTTGTTACCCAGCCAGCCATGCCTGTATAAAGATATTATTTGTATTGTATTCACTGGTAAATATAGATTTGTGTAGATATTAAATTAGATCATATCTAATACTTTAAAAGTGTAATAAGCAAATGAAATATTTACTTTTCAATAATATTATGAAATATAGAACCAGTAGTGTCTCCAACTTTGGTTTGCAAAGCAACGAATTGTGCTGGTACTGAAATAAGTCGACGTAACTGTTGGTAATGCTGAGCACGAATTTCCTCAATAGGCGGTTGCAAACAAACCGATCGACCTCTGAAATAGACATTATAAAAGAAAAATGTTCTCAAAAATAAAAAAAAAACTGGAAATTTTTACTCCGATAGAAATCTGGATTTAATTTATTGATAAAAGTTTAGACTACCAAAATGACAATTATTTTTATATATATGTTACCTCAGCACAAGATCAACTTTTACATGTGGAAAATGTTTATGCAAAGATAGTAGGGTTTTGATGTATTGACATTCAAGCACTTTATATAGTTGCCAGTCCCAGTGTGCTTTCCACAATTCAGTGTTCTTATATCCCTCTGCATCTACCTAAAAGTTTTATAAAAAAAAAAATTAAGTACTGGAAATTTTTATATTTGACAATTTCTCATTGACAGTTATTACCTTTTCAATTATCCCTCGTACATCTTTCATTTTTTTCTTCCATTCCCCTTGCTTTGAAAGAAGATCAGTATTTAAAAGCGTTTCTACGATTTTCCTAATAGCAATATGTTCATTTGTCAAATAGGAATTCTAAAAGAAGATAAATAATTGTTGATTATTATATTTTTTGGCGTAATATAATAAATCAAAACAAAATTCAGTACATTTATTTCCATACAAGCATGTCATAATACATATATACCTTGTGTAGCTTTGTACTTTTATTTTTGTATAGATTTTTTATACGAGTATAAATATAACAACATATCGGAAATGCAACAACAAATATTTACCTGAGATTCTAATTTGGCAACAGCTCTTTTTAACTTGTCGGAGTAATTAGTTACTTGTTCTATGTTACTCCAATATACAGCTTTCTGTTCTTGAACTAATGACGATAGATCCAATGCCGCTTGCAGCATCATTGGTCGTGTGGATGGTATCATCCTCTCGCCAAGTGTATTATGAAATGACGCGATCTAAAATATAACAAATGAGTATTTATTTTTGGCAGAATGAACATTATTTTTTTTTTGGTTACAAAAGGAATCTACACAGGGTGTAAGGGACGGTCGGGAAAATACTGAAATTCTAAATACAGACTACTATTTTAAATCTCTGATCAGTGTTCTTTATTCCCGGAAACGCAATTCTAAAATTTTGATATTTGATTACCACGCAATGTAACGCAAACTCGCGCTGTTTGTATTACCTAGCAATACGCACCCGCGTACGCACCTGAGTGTTGTTATTGTATCGCGCATTACATTGCTGTTTGTTGAAATTATGTTTTTTTTTATTTTATTTTTTGCATAGCATGGTTTGTTTGCTTAGTATAAACAATTTTAATTAAAAAAAATCAGAAAATTTTAAAAATTTCCGGAGAAAAATTCCAGTGCCTATCGTTTCAGAATCATGGTCTGAAGCCACCATTTCAGTATTTGCCCGACCGTCCCTTACATCCTGTATACAACTATGTTAATTTATGTTAAATAATTTGCATAATTTCCGACACAGGAATTAGTAAGATCTCGGTTCAGACTAAAAGAAGGAAGATATGGAGATGTTGTTCAATTATTCAAACCCCCTGCCATCCCTTTACACTAGGCGGACATGATTTTTGTCTGAGACATGTGATCTTTTTTAAAAAGGAAAAAATATACCATTTCTTTGAAACAGTACATCTCATTCAAAATTGTTTTCAAATTCGTAAAATAGAACTTTTTTCATGCAAAAAAAATTAGGTATTTATAATGACCTGTTGTAGACATCGTGCGTGAGTTAAAAATCGTGATAAACTATCTATAGCTTCTTTTACAGTTGCAGGTGGTGGAAAACCCATGGCTGTCATACCGCGTGCCTCCAATTCTATAGCCATCAATCTAGGATTAAAATGTACCACCATCATTTGATTATTTGGTGAAAACTCCACAACCGGCTTCGTCATAGACAACTTTAAAGAACCATCTTTCACCTGCGCCTGAAATAGTTTTATGCGATAATCATGAACAAACTGTTAACAAATGCTCTTAAACTTAATATTGTTCCTTACAAACGAATGTTTTAAATTTAATTCAAAAATCATACAAAAGAACCTTATGAGCTAATAAAATGAAATTTCAAACAGTCTTTTTGCTGAGCCATCTGTTCATGAACATAATTTAAACTATGAACTTAATGTATTGAATACAATTGTAGGCATTTAGTGTCTGAAAATGAGTACTAGAATTACGCAAATAACAAAAACTATATTTTATCGAAATTCGATGTAAATACGAATTCAGCAATTCAAGAAATGGAATCACACATATTGGACAACGTAATCTGTATATGGAATGAAAATTATGAAAACTGATAGAAGTAGGTACCCATTATGTAAGTCATATACACACAAATAAAACAAAATACACCTGACTAAATCAAAATTATATAAAAATCTCCCCTTTTCGTTTCAATTTTATAGTAGATGCGCCATTTACATTACTCTTAAACCTCAGCACCTAATAATATAGAAATAATAATATATACACTATGGTAAGGTTACTCCAAAATTATTTTTATCTTTAAAAACTCCTATCAGATGTAGAGTGAGAACGAAAAAATAGATAATATTTATTAATTTATATCTATGTGAAAATAATCACTAAACAAAGGTCTGTGAACAACGGAGTAAGGGAAATCAAACCATTTTAATTTCATAGATATAAATAAGGTGATACTAAAATACAGTACAACGCACGAAATTTGACTACCGCTTTGATTTGCCTGCGAATGATGTAATTCGCAGGTTTAACACTTCTCGACCCTTCCTTCTTCTTCCCCAGATACCCTAATTTTACACCAATGCGAACTTTCGTGACTAAATTCACAGCGGCAGTGTTTCGTACTTTGTACTGTACAACATTGTGTAATGTTAATCTGTGCCAAATGTATAGTGTTAGTCTTCTATAAAAGGGAGGTGATAATTAACAGAAATGTATATATTCGTTATTTTCTTAATTCAATTAGTACGCATTCATATTAATATTGTGATTACTATTAGACTGCTTCGTATTTGCCGGTTAGTTACGTGACTTACTACCAGGATTACTATTAACATAGTCATTAAAAATTAACTTCAATTTCGAATTTTAACTAGCGTTAAAAAATAACGCTATTAATACAAAGTTAAAAACTTCTAAGCCGATCTGTACTAATCATTCGCACAAAATAGGGGTATATTTTTGTTATAACTTTTCAACAGTGATTACTTTTTCTCCAGGTTATATTACAATTAAAACCTCGAAGACAAATCTAAAATTTTGTTTTTTTCTATATAGAGATCGTATCGAGATCTAGTATCGTAAAAGTTGAGACGAAGCTCTGCCATGCGAAAAGTATTTTATATTTCATTTCGTCGGCAGATGGCAGTGTTTACACACACATATATATAATGTTCAAAATTCATTATTTAATGAAAATAAAAGCAACAACTACTTAGTTAATTATTGACTGACAATGCAAGCACCTATCTATAAGATAACATAAAATTCATATTTAATAACGAACTGTTTTTTTTAAAGGGCTGTAAACATTACTCAGGCTTATTATGATAATATAAGATTAGGAAAAAAAGCTTTTCGTATTTTATGAGTAAAAAATTGCAGTAAAATCTCTTTTATTATGCTGTTTGTATTTCAGTAGTTTTGATGTTATTAAGTAAATGACATACAAGAAGAAGAATAAAAAGTAAAAGCAGTATCCCGCCATTTTTTATTGTTTTTCTGTCCACCGAAATGAGTTGAACTAACATGGAACTTCGATACCTTTTGAAGTTTTATTACAAAAACTGGTTCAAGCGTTTTCAGTCCGGTAATTTTGATGACAAATATGAACCTCGCTCTGGTCTACCTGTTACGGATTAAGTCGATGCCATTTTGGAAAAAGTAGAGCAAGATCAGCACATTAGTTCTTACGACACAGCTGTAGAGCTGAGGATTGACCGCAAAATAGTTTTAACCCATTTGAAAAAAGCTGGATATACAATTAACAATATATATGATTTTTATGAAAAAAGATTCTAAATTGAAATCGACAGTCTGTTATCATTGGTTGATGAAATTGGGTCTTAGTGCAGGTAAACGGAAGATATGATGAATGCGCGAGATGATAATAGATAAGCTATTATTCGGAAGTTATAACGTCAGTCATCGACTATCGATGGTCAGATATCGTCCGACTTATGCTTTAATTACAATTACGCAGCTTTTCTTCTATGTCACTCTGTTTCTACTCTGTATATATCATTTTCTGTATCAGCTTCGATAACAATTTCTCTTTTATTTAATAATTTGTTTGATCTATAAATAGTATTCAAACAATAAAACAAGCCATGAGCAAAAACGACTTTTTAAAGACTAAACACTCATCCAAACCGAGACTTAACACTTCGTTTTTATTTTCAACTAAGATTTTATAAAAAAAAAAACTGAACAAGAGCATATCGGACTATGCTCATTATAGGGTTCCGAAGCCATTATTACAAAGAAATGCACTAAAAATGAAAAAAGTACGTCGTTACACTTTTTCATGTTTTGTGCACAGAATAGTTATAAGCACTTTAGTCGCCTATAACTAGAAAAACAAGTAGATAGGTATGGTAATATTACTATTAAAGTATTGTAAATTGCAGTGCATCGACAAAAGAGCGTATCTTTTGCTTAGAAGCGGGGTTTTTTGGACAATAATTCAAAAACAGTATATCCGATTACGTTTAAAATAATTTTCGTTGAAAGTATTTATTAAGCGTAACCTTCGTTATTTTTTTCATATTTTTGGGACATACAGTTTACAAAATAAACAGTTTAGAAAGAAACACAATTTCTGCTATTTTCGGAGCGATTATTTCCAAAATTATTCACATACTCAGAAAAATTACTTAGAAACCTTAAAGTGTTTTAAAAAGAACTGACGAAATATGTGCTACTCGTTGATATTTGCTGAAAAATGTTTTTTTCAGCTTTTGTTATATGTATGGAGGGCCCCCAAGGAATATTTATTTTTGTTATTTAACAACCAACCAAAGTAGCGGTTTATACAGACAACTACACTATAAATTTTATCAATATACATCTTGTAGTTTTTGAATAAAATGCCTGTGACATATGGACGGTCGGACAGACCAATGGACGGACATGACGAAACTATAACAGTTTCGTTTTTGTCATTTTGGCTAGAAATCCTAATTAAGAAAGCTTAAGAAGAAATGATTTTTACACATGGTGAGATGATGACAGCAGTAAATAAACATTTTCACAACAAATGAAACTATTATATAAGATTAACTTCGACAAGGACGTTTTCAAGAAAAGAGGGTACTACTTTTTACAAAGCGGGCAAAGCACTAGTGACTCTCTTGGGGTGGTGGGTGTCCTTGGGTGGCAGTGATTATCTACTTTCCAATGGCTTCCATTGCACATTTGCCCTTTATAAATGCTATACACATCAAAAGCTTTATTTCTTTTAATGGCTCAATTTTCTTTATAAAATGCATATCCTATTCAGGGATTTATATTGAAAAATAAAAACAATATGACCGTGCTCATATTTCCTTCCAAATTTAAGTGCTTATCAACTTCCCCTCGTATATTCGAATTTAAATCAAACTTTAAATTATATTCAACTACATCATATCTATCAATAAAATTAACAATATGATAATTATGACATTTAACTTCCTATTTTAAAATATCAATCATTAGAAATAGCATCCTCAGTGAGTTAGTTACTTAAATTACTAAACTAATATTAAAACAATGAATCAGAACTATTAATTATAAAAAGTCGTTTGAGTAGAATATTTCATCTTTGTTGTATTTAAATATTTTTTTTAATATGGCGATTCTTAATGAAACATTGTTGTCCATAATACGCCTTAAAATATACTATCAAAATATATTAAATTATACATCTGTTAATCATCATCATCATCACATTTAACCATAATTATGGAAATGTATTTAATACCTGTAAATCGCGAGACCAATCTTCATGTAACTGCACGCAGACGTTTTTAATCTCGTCTAGCACTTGAGTTGATAAATTCAACAATCGTTGATTGCTGTCAAATTCGCATAAATATTTTTCGGCACACTCATGAATATCTTTCACCTGAAAGTGTTAAAAGAAAATCACAATACGTATAAGGGATCTGAAGTGTGATGCGTACACCTGATTGCGCAAATCTACAGTCTATTTATCTCACATCGACGTCTCCAAGTTGCTAAAATTATGTAAATACGATATTTGTGCGACTAACTTCAAGGCCGAAAAGACTGTTTACAAGATTTTTACTACATCATGGGCCACAATTGTTTAATTACTGGAAGCATGTCGGTGTTCATTGCATTTCTATGGTCCACCGTGGAATTTTCAGATCGTTCAAGCCGTTCATTTGTCCTAATTCTAATAGTGTCATCCCTTCCATCTAGCTATATAACATAATAGATTAAAATAGAATAACAGAGTTTACATTACGTTTAACCCTACTTTTAGTATTTTGTGTCCAAAGACATAACTCACTATTTTAAGATTGCCAAAGTTAAATTTCGAAAAAATCAGCAATAAGCCAGAAATATATAATAATTTGGGCATCTATAGAATTAGTGACAACACGCACTGATTAATATATGTATGTATATTTAGTACGCCCTCAACCTATCGGTGCTGCTACTTTGATTTAAAAGAATTTAAACCTCTTCAAACAAAAATGATGATAAAAGTTTTAGAGCGCGTTTGCTATTATTTCGTCAGCCTTACAGTATCCGGAAAATAAAACACATCATAATCGTTAACAATTTTTCCTCCCTTGGTCATTTGCAATAATATTTGCTAACTGTTAACATATATTAATTATGTATTAAATGCTTAGATAAAGAGGCTGTATTATAAGCAACATTTGCAATTATTAATTTGATATTACTGTTTCTATTTGTTAATTATTAACATCCCTTTTTTCCCGATGTTTAATTTTAGGTTACTCTTCATATTTTCTATTCTTTTAAAATCGTGATGTTATTTTCATTATGCTTATATTATGTATAAGTTTTACGTTATGTTAAGCACTGCTTTCAGTGTATGGCACCGGGCAAATCCTAACCGGCTCCAGCTGAAAATCAGCACCACAGCCTCGGTGGTGGTATCGTGCTGAATTGGAATCGAGTTGCCATTGCCTAATTAACTAAATGACTGGTTTTTTTTACTTCAATATTGTTCTTATGCCGAATAAAATATTCTTTTTTTCTTTCTAATTTAATTTTAACTCACTCATGCTAAAATACAAAAACCATTCATTGCAAACATGGGCAGACCGATGACATGCAAATAGAGCGCAACTATCTTATGGTGTAAATCCCAAAATCGAACGATGAAAACCCATCGTTATGTTTGCATGTTTTGCTGTTCTTACACAAATTGTCAGTGGCTTTTAAAACCTACCATCAGCGAAATGAATTATCCATAATGTGCGCTACACTTTTATGTGCACTCACAATTTTAACGAAGGCATATGATATATGATAAACAGCTGCCATTCACTATTTAACTACTAATCTAATCCATATGCTGCAACTCACACCTATATCTTGTCTTTACTTGTAACTTTCCCTTGAAGCCATTAACAAAATTCTCATGTTTCATTATTTTAAAATAGCAATATTATTACCGTATTTTTTTAAATATAATAAACGTACTTTATATTCCATTTGTTTTGCCCATTGGATTTTCTGGACGATGTAGGACATTTCTGTAGGTCTATTTATTTTAACATCATGGGCATCATCTGATTCTATGTGATTTTTTATAACATCCAAGAATGATTCCAACTGTACTAAAAAAGCTTCAAGTTCCTTTTGTAAGGCTTGTTTTACAGAAGGCCTATTGATCAGTGACTTGTAACGCATAAACTCGTATAACATCTGCGAATAAAAAATTGATTTTATTTAATTGTTTCATCCATATATCTAACTTAATAGCAAAATACCTGTTTAGTGGATGTATTACACAGTCTCGATTTCAATTTTATTGCAATTTTATGTTCTATTGGTTTCAAGTTGTGTGAAAACATTACAACAGCATTATCCCATACTTGCTTTAAATTCGGAGAGTTCACCCAAACGTTGACATCTATGAAGATAAGGAATTTAACAATAGATGAAAAAATATATTAAAATAAACTTACCTTTTCTTGAATTACTAACTTTTAAAAGGCTCAAATATCTCATTTATTTTTAGTTCTATTTTTTCAATATTTGTAAGAAGCTTATTCAGTTGATTAAAAGTAGATCTGATCTGGTATACCTGCAAAATTAAATAATAAAACTGCCATTTACATATTTGTTAAATTTTCCATGGTGTCATGTACATCATGGTATTATAGGTCGCAAGAATTGATTTAGCACACAAAAGATAGGGACAACAAGAGGTCAAATATATACGGTATGTATTTAGTCAACATCTTGTCTCTATTTATCGTATACCATAATAATTGGAGCGATGTGTTGGTAATTTGTAAAATCATTTTGTATAAGTACCTACAAAATTTACTTAAACAACTGTACAAACCTCATTCAATCTATCTTGAAATTGTAAGCAAGCATTAGAAATATACGGTTCTCCATTCCAAGAATGTAATGCCAAGTTCGGCCAATAAGTGGTTGTGAGAGACTTGCAAGCATTTGTCCACATATGCATTACACCTAAGCAATCACTTAGAATCATCAAAATATGATTGTCCCTGGCATCATTGTTAATATTCCATATTTCCAATGATGAAAGAGTTTTCTGTAAATATGTCACTAGAGCGTAACCTGAAATAATTTTATTGTTTCTATTTAAACACATCTCAATTTACAGTGCTAAAATATGTGTAATTATATCAAGAAGAATTAACACTATTGTATCTCTTGAATTAAGGGTGATTGTTAGACTAATGCATTTCAACTATGCATCTAAAAACAGTAATTGAATTACACATACACAAATAAAGTTCATTTATTATTATATGTGAATTCATAATATAATTGTATATTAGACGCTTGCCTGCGACATGCAGTAGTATGCTGCATGCAATCCACCACTGACCCTCAAACCTGTTCTTCCACTTCTAGGCAAGCGCCTAATATTAAATTCCGTAAAATAACACCGTGTATAATAGAACATAATTCTATATGACTACATTAGAATGGACGAATATAACACAATTTATACAAATTTAAGATAAATAATCCAAATTTCTACACTTAATGAAACCACTTAGAATTATTTTTGACAGTTAGTAGCCAATTATAAAATAGTCATGCAAAATTTATCTCTTTTAGATCTTTCTGTCCATCTTTATCCTGTTGTTTTCGCAATTTGTTGCAACACATAGGAATAGGAAAATCATTGAGAATTAAATCTGTTACATGTTGATCAAAAATATATTGAGATATGTAGACCTTTAGGAAATAAATAAAAATATTGCCATACAAATAACTTTCGTGTGTTAATTATATTTTAACATATACTAATATGAATGAGAAAATATAATTTAAAATGACCCATTAATGGTCACAAGCTAATAAAACAGTTAATGAGATAACATTTATTATGACAATATTTGATTGCGCAGTTAAGTCTTACAAATTAAAAGAAACACCAAAAATTAAGAGAAAAGAAATTTTAAAATATATTACTTTCTTTATGATAGAAATAAAAAATCGGGGTTTGGCAGTGTCGTGGACACGGCCGTATATTTTACGTGAATACGTGTACGTAACGGCTATTTTCATTAAACGAAATATATGTGTAATTATTTTAGAATATTAAGAGGTTCTTCAGATTTCGTGTAGTCGTGTATAAACGTAGTTGTGAAACGTGCACTAGCTGATGTTAAAGGTATGTTTAATAATAGATGTCTATATAGTCCAACATTGATATAAAAGCGACTAAATCATCCAATTGCATAGCCTTGGTCGTCCTAACCGCAGATGTACTAGCGCCATCGTTGATCTGTTCGGACGCCTTTATTCTTTTACGTCCCCGGCAACCATGTAGTGTTTTATGGGTATCCCTGGATTCTTTTTGTTCTTGGTATCTTTGGAATTTCTTTTTCTTGAAACTTTTCTTGAAAAGCCCTTTCTAATCGTATACGATTTCTATATTTTGATTTAGCTTTTGACAATTATAGGCCGATATTGAATTATTTTTTTCAATTTTTTACTTTAACTCCATATATTTTTTATATACCTTTTTCTCATTAATATTTTATAACGTAATTGATAGATTTTGACAAGAGCTAGCGACTAAAATTCAAACTAAGGTGGTGGCTTCTCCAAGTTAAAATTAATATTAAAAATGAAATTTGTGATACAGCGAAATGACCTCAAAATATCGGCTTTTCCCCCTTCGCTGCGCGATGCTTCAGTCCTCATTAAACGTAACAAAGTCTTTGATCTTTTAGCTATCGATATAATGAATGTTTGGATGTAGATGATAGATATATTGCTGCATCATCAAACTTTATCCCCCGATTTGGTTATCATCAGTTTTCTGAATTGCTTTTAACTATGGAAGCAAATTTGAAGACGTGTTCACGTCAAAAAAAAAACCATTCCAATGTATAGTGTTGTTTCGGGGAAATTCATTATTAAATGCTTGCCTGTGACATAACATGATATCTGGCAATCCTCTCCAATCAATATTCAACTGCATGTCGCAGGCTAGCGTCCAAAAAATGAAGAATTAAAAATAAATATTAGAATTTATGATTTTCACTATTTAGTATGGGATCACTGCCTCCCATTACTATATTTTCACGCTAGGTAGGTGCCTTCCTTTACTCGTATATGCTAACATATTTTTTGTATTGAAACCTATATAGGCATAACTATATGCAATAAACATACTCTATATTGCATTAAACTTTAATAACAAAAGAAGGTTCAATTGGCATTTTAAATAATGAAATATTATTCGAATACGAAGACTGAACCACAGACCAAAAATTATGCAGCTGTAAGATATTTTGACATTTTTTTATGATCACTATCTTTTGTTCACATTTACGATCAGCGAAAAAAAGGCAAAACAATTTTCCAACTTGTTAAGACAACAAGTCCCAATTAAGCGCTTTGTATTACTAGATGGTCGAAATTTTGGGTAGGCAGTGGATTAAATTTTGTCTTAAAAATATGATACACTTTTCTATCATATTTGTATTACCTTACTGCCGAGTCATATCCACCCGCATTTTTTTCAAAGCGCAGTGTTACCTTTCTGCTCAAGGAATTGGTTATTACGGTCCGGTGGTAGTTCAGTGGTTAAATGTGTTTCTTTCTAACCGGTAGGTTCTAGGCCATCCTGACGGCGGGTCGATTGACGGACGAGTCTTTAACTTAGTCGAGTTGTATTGCACGCTCCGTGCCTTGCGTATCACGTTAAGCCATTGGCTCCAGATATTATTATCAGATTGAAGATCAGACTATGATTGTTGGCAGCCCTCCAACCCTAGGCCAGCTTGGAGGGTTGAAGGTCTACTTACCTCAGCAGTGAGGTGATTAAAATCCGACACAATTGTATGGTTTTAAATTAATATGCAATAGTTAAACAAGGGTTCAATTATATTTAAAACTTTATAAGGAATAATAATAAAAAAAAACGAGCAGCAAAGAATGTAATTTGTGATGTAGTGTATATTCTGTTTCATTAACGCATTCTATAAACAGATAAATGTTTGTAAATATATGGGACAAAATTGGTAACTTGATTGAACCACACTGATATATTAGAAAATAAACTAAATAAAAGTTGCCGTTAGCCATATAGAAATACGACATAATAATGCAGCTATTATTTTGTATCGCAGTTTAAGTTACAAATATTCTATTATGTATTTGATTCCAGAGCCTCGCCACTGTCGATATCTAAATATGTTTCTTAAACACACCTATAATCTCGAATACGTGTTTCATCCGATCTTGTGGGTATGACGAAACGCTGTACCTCCAGATATCATCTAACAACCCGCTTACATTTTCTGTCAATTCTTGGACATCAGATATTTGAGCAGATTGTATCGACCTGAAAATTGGAAAAAATATAAAAAAATTATTTACAAATATTGTTATCAATATTAGATTATGCATTCCGTATTAGGTAGTTATTGTGAAATTGTCATTGATAACATGACACTTAACACAACACCATCAACTTGTACACTAATAAAAATGGTAATATTTGTACGAGTACGAATACAGTAACAGTTTATCCAAAATAATAATAAATAAAAACAAGTAATTATAGAACTCCATCGGAATCGATATGATTTAATCTAGCTACTAATTAGTCATGCTTATCTACTTATGAATATAAGCCTGTACAAAAATATTATACAACGATTTCACGAATAAACATTTCAGTAGCTTAATATATATCTATTAAATCACATAAGCTTTGCTATGCACTTGATTAACACATTTTATTGTATCACTATAATTCTATGAAAACATAGACTACCAAAGCTTACTTTGTGGCTAACGTACGTTAATAGTAATTTTTGTACATCAATTAACAGTACAACGTCGAAATTGCAGTTTTGAATTGCCTGCGAATTATGTAATGCGCAACTTTAATACTCCCCGACCCTTTCTTCTTCTTCACTTGTTCCTATTTCAGGCCACTGTGACGCTTTCATAACTAACTTCACAGTGACAAAGTTGCGTGCGTTGTACTGTACTTTTAGTTTATTTTTGCCTATATATCTTTATTAACTGATGGCAAACTTGTAAAATCCTAAATGGAAGCTTCCTAATTTATTTATATTTACTACAAATTCATTAAAAAAATGATTGTATTGACGTCCAAAATATGCTTATTCAAGAACTTATTTTACCATCAGTATTGCATTTAATACATACATTGAAAAAAAAATGAATCAATATATCGATTTATTTCTTTATGTGCAAGTGAACTGAAGTATTTTATATTCACTGTGTGAACAGTGGGTACAGGGAAAAATCCATTGTAGTGCTCGCAGTAGACAAAAAATGACACATAGCTTTTGCATACAAAATTAAAATGAACCAAACGGGTTGTTGCATAGTGAATTGCAAAACACTACTGGAAGGAATAGTAATTACACATTTTATCAATTGCCAATAACATATGAATTTTATTGATCGATCGTCTACCACTCGAAAGCACATAATGAACTGATGAATTAATGTTTTGTATCAGTACATATGTTTTATCAATAGAGAAGAATTTTCAGAAGTACAGTTTACCTTTTGAATGTCTGACACCAATATTCACGAACATGCGCTCACGCACGTTATGCATTTACTGTGCCCGTTAATTTCTGCGCAAGTAACATGAAAATAAAGGCGCATAGCGTAAATGAACACATAATGGTCGTACATGGATAGATTTAGTAGGCGCATGGGTGTAACTCTCACTTTCTTGAAGCTAGTTTTTGTGATCGTTATAATTTTTGTTTGAAAACAATATATTTTAAGGGAAAGATGCATTTTAATAAAAGTAATTTACTTTCATTTTATTTTATCGAAGAACATATTCTTGGCAGTCTTTGATAGATGGATTGATTCAAAGCAAGCTAAATGCAGGGAACTTTTACTTCATATTACTTAATTTGTCGCAATAACAAGCCCATGAATGTTATACGAGGGCTGCTATTTATGTGTCCGGAATATCAAAAAGAAACAAATATCTATCATTTAATATGGTTTTATTGCTTTTCAAAATGTTCGCCATGATAATCGATGCACTTTTGCATACGCTGAAACTAATTTCATAGCACTTTTTCCATTTTGCTTAAGGCATCTCCAAAACGTGCATTTTGAACGCATCAACGACCTCTTTGCGGCTCGAAAAACGATGATCAAATTATTTATTCTTCACACGTGGGATCAAATAAAAATCGCTGGGTGCTAAATCGGGGCTGCACGGCGGATGACCCGTCAATTTGATCTTTTGACCTTCCAAAAACCGTGTCCGTTCGTCCGACGTGTGACAGCTAATATTGTCATGATGAAGAATGGTTCTCCGTTGTGGGTTGGTCTTTCTTATTTCTTCAAAGACTTCTGGCAAACAAATGGTCATGTACGACTCATAATTAACTATTTTACGATGTCTTCCATGTATACGAATAAACAAAATTGTAACCGACACTATTCCATAATATACTAAAAAGTAAAAGTTTTTCTTCTACACCTTAATAATAAACTTACTTTTTCTACTCATCAATATGTAGGTATGATCTATGTGTTTACTAAGCAAGAAGGCCGGTGTCTATTGCTAGGTATATTGTAGTGTTTCCTTGACTGACATCGACTCCAAAAATAACAATAATTGTAAATACATTATATTATCGTAATAATTTATTGACTTTTAAGTAGTCTAATATTTATCATTTCATTTTACTTAGGAGAACTCTAAAAAATATTTTGACTATTGTTTGTTATTCATAGGTATGTGTTGAGTTAAATTTGAAGTGGATAGGTACCTACTCGCGTGGTACACACATAGATCGTACCTACATATTGATGGGTAGAAAAAGAAAGTTGATTATTAAGTTGTAGAAGAATACGCATTTATTTTTTTTTTACTTTTTAGTGCATATTAATTTGTTTTGGAATAGGTTTTGGTTTGAAGTCCGTTTTTTTGTGAAATTTTTTATTATGTTTTTTAATTTTTATTGAATTTGAAGTACACCAACTTCTTTGTCTGAATATGGGTAGACCTACTAAACATGCTGCTCATAGGTCGCACCCCTACTGTAAGCCGTTAAAGAATTCCATTGGTCATCATATTCGATTACGACAATTACTTGACCATAAAGACATTATGGTAGGTGATTCAAACGTCCGGATAACCTATTAAAGATTCGGTCGAGTATCGTTAATTTGCTCCTAAAAATTGAAGACTTCCGTTACTTTCTCATGGATCCCATTATCAGAACCTAATCATACTCTCATGAAAGTACGCTTTCCAAAAAAAAAAGAATCATCGAAATCGGTTGGCGCGATATTCAGTTATTCGACCATTTGTCGCGCACATTCATAATACAAATTTAAGACTTATATGGTTTTCTCATAGATGCCATTGTCAGAACTGCACGAAATTGAAATGGAACCATACAGGAAGCACCAGCTTTCAAATAAAAAAGAATTGTTGAAATTGGTTTACCCATTGAAAGTTCTGAGATAACAAACATAAAAAATACAGTCAAATTGAGAACCTCCCCTTTTTTTGAAGTCGGTTGAAAAATCCAGACAACCATTTGCTTCAAAGTGCTTTCGGCACGAATCACTTTTGTTGGGTTCGGTTCATCTTGAAACACCCAAAGTGTTGACTGTGGTTTAGATTCGGAATCATTAGATATTTTAAACGGGTTTTGATGTACCATGATTGTATTTTTATTTATATTTTTTTTGCACCAATTGACACGTGTCTGTTTTTGATCAATACTCAAGTTGTTTGGGATGTAACACGAACAAATTTTTTTTATAGCCAAACTTTTGTGTAATACTTTATGTTTGCTCGTCATACTTATGCCCAGGGACGCTTTCATCTCGCGATATGTAACATGATGACCTTGTATTATTAGTTCCCATACAGCATTGATATTTTGTGGTATAAAAAACCGATTTACAGCAACCTTCTTTATATTCGTCCGTGAGTATAGACCACCCACGACTGAACTCACTAAACCAGGTTTTAGTGGTGGTTTTCGATGGTGCTTTATCCCTAAAAGTCAAATTGAGTTAATCGATGCACTGTTTTTGAGTTAGCCCACGCCGAAAATCTCAATAAATCACCACATGAATCATCACGAGTTAAATGGTGATAAAGACACGCAATTTTCACATTGCCACAATGGTAAAACAATTGAAAATTACATGAAACAAACTGTATTCTACAGCCAAGAAGTTCCATTTTTAAACGTTGTAATTACTTTTATAAATAGTGTGAATACTGTTCTGTATGTAGCCAGTTCCGGATATATAAATAGCAACCCTTGTATTGCATAGTGCTATGCCACGAGCAAATATTGAAACAAAGAAAAAATTCAAGCCTATTGAAGTGAAACTTCTAATGCGACTTCCAACAAGGTTGCGTTAAACGTTTAACGCTACCATGGAGGGGGTATGAAAGCACTGTTGCATTAAACGTTCAACGCTCCTGGGGAGGCGGAATAGAAAGAGACAGAGCGAGAGTGAATGCGTGGCACTCGAATGCATGCGCGTATTATACCTGTTACAGGCCAGCGCGAGCGTTAGCAACGAGTAGCACCCAATATTCCAACGCAAGAGGGAGAGAGAACGAAAGATACACAAAGGTAAAAAGTACGAGAGAGAGAAAGAGAGTGAGTTGGTAGATCCCAAACACATGAGCGTGGTAATTCAAACATTTCGTATCTTACTTTAGTTATCACAATACCATTGTAAATGTTATAGATTTGGATATTTCTTCACTCGAAAATGGTAATTAAAAGGCGCGATCAATTGTGAATTGTAATCAATGTTAATAAAGTTTGTCATAAAGAAACGATATGAGTTTACTAAAAATCAATTTCTACCCCTTCCTATTTTCATTTCCACATTACGAAGTTTCACTTTTTCCGCGCGTAGGGACTACACGCACTATTTTTTTTTCTATTTGAAATTAAATCCAATACATAAACCTTCAATTATTATTATCATAGAAATACAGGCGTCGTTACAGTTCTTGAGCGCTCAGTGAAAGTAGTGGGGTTAATTCGCGCATGTCTATCTTCGAATGAATGGAGTGCGGGGACGGAACGTAATTGATCAATCAGTAATGCGACGGCACACGGCGCTTTACCCGTCGGGTCACTATAGCAACGCCGGCCGTTTTGTATTGAAGCCACACCCGCAATCCGCCAATCAAACACGCCCAAAAAACGACATCTGCGCATTCAAGGTCAGCTCATAAACCGTGGTGACCATACCTGTATATATCTTTTACACATAGGCTTTTTTATCCGACTGTCCAAGAAAGAAGGAGTAATGTTTTTCAAGCATATGTATATATGTGGGCATGTATGCCTATTTTTTTGGCACGCTCTACAGCATTAACCGTTTGACAGATTTTAACATATAAGATGTCACTAAATTCGACTTAGTTGTAGGAGTGACACATCGAAATTATGAAAAACCAATATGGCGTATTTTTGTCGCCGAACAAGGAATATGTGCCTGAAGCAGATAAAGGTTAATTTTTTTTGTAAACTTTTTTGATTTAGCATTATATCTCAATTAATATTTGTCAATGTTATTTATTTTTCATTAAGAAAATAATTATTAATGAATCCAAAAAAAATGTGGGAAATTCAAAGTAGTTGAAATGCAACGTCATTGGTCAGATGGTCTAATCAATAACGGTAGCCATATGTAACGTCAAAATCTATGTCAACATATCTACAAAGCTTAATCGGCTTTGTGAAATTTATTATAATTATCGGTACAAGAAAAATCACTTTATCGGGTGCATTACTTATTGTATTTTTACATATAGGCACAATTCAATACTTATAAGTTGGTTTTTTGGCTTGTCCCATGAAAATCATAAAATACAAAATTGACTGTATAATACTTCAACAATTTGTTTGTAAGTTAGTTGATAGTTGTCATAGACTTTGACGTCACGCCAATAAGCGCGGTAAATGGCGAACGTTTGAAATTCCTAAATCTCTTAGATATTAAAAAAAAAAAATTCTTACTATACTTTAGTTTTTACGTGCTATTTTTTTTACAAAAAATATAGTGATAGGAGCTATCGTATAAAAATATTAAAAAAAATATACTTTTTGCGAAACTTTTTTGAGTGGGTATCGAAAGAAAGCGTTTTGAGAGGCAATCACAAAAATATATAAAATTTATATATTTAAAGTAATTTGAAATAATAAACCTGTAAAAAATCTCTAAATATATTAACTAATAATAGAATAACATTGGTTGTGCCGTTTATTGGATGGTATTTTTTTGTGTTACAATGAAGACACACATTCCATCCTAGTTGTTATCATTGCCTATATATATCTTTTATTCATAGCGCCCCCTTCCTTCTCACACAGTAGTACCAATCGAACCGCAATTCGCAACGGACATTTACAAACTCTGCGTCTGCGCCGCTAAAGAAAAGTTAAAAACGAGTAGAAGAAAAAGCGGTGGCCACTCAAAGAATATCGAAGTATTACAGGCGAGTCCTTTCTGTTTTCTATCTTTTTTGAGTGTGTCGTCATTGTGGTACGAAATTTTTCCAAGCGCAATTCGCCGCACCAACAATCAAATACTAAATTAAAATTCAAATATATCTTATTTCATAGTTCACGAATAAACTTATTGCGAGTTAATCTGGGTTTTGTTAGTCTGTGGAGCTTACTTGTTTTTTGGCCATGATCTTTTACGCTCGTTTTTGTCGTAGGTAAAGGTAACCCATTTTTCATCACATGTGATCCATCTTTTCAAAAACGATTTGGTTTCATTACATTTCAATATAAAATCGAAAATGTGTACACGATTCATTAGATTTCTTTCAGTGAGCTCGTGTAAGACCCAAGTATTGAGCTTTTTTTTACATATCTAGCTTTTTTCAAATGGGTAAAAGCTCTTTAATTATGTCGTAAGAACTGATATGCAGATCTTGCTCTATTTTTTCAAAAATGATATCAATTTTATCCGTAACAAGTTGACCAAACAGAGATTTATCTTTGACATCAAAATTACCGGACTAAAAACGCTTAAACCAGTTTTGTGCTACTCTTACCGACACTGTATTAGGTATATAAATGACACGAATTTTTTAGCGGCTTACGTAGCATTTTTCTCTTTTTATATAAAAATGGCAAGACACCAATTCTCTTTTTTTCTTTTGTAAAAATGTCATCTATTTAATGGTATCAAAACTAACCAGATACAAACAGCACAACCAGACATTTTACTGCAACTTTTTACTTATAAAATATGAAAAAACTTTTCGACCTACCTAAAAAATTAAATGAATACATAGACACCAATACTGAGAGAAGACTATACCTACTATAAAAATACTACTTAGTTACAAATAGTTACTTATAAAACTGGCAAACTACTAACTGTAACTCTTCATTTATCTCTTCAAATAGTTCTTTGAATGTATTTGCAGCTTCTCTTTCTTTTTTATTAATATCTCTCTTCTGCGCTAAAGATTTCCAGTATTCTATTTCATCTTCAATCGTGAATATAACTGTTAAAAATATTTTCAAAATTAGTTAAAATGGCTAATATACACAATAATGGATATTAAGAAACTAATTCCTTAATATCTATCATTGTACTATATTATACTAACCATCAAAATTTTCTTTATTTTGTCCATGAGCAAGAATCTTCAAATTACTTTCCAATTCTGACAGATTCTCTTTAATTTTATTCAAATATATATTGTCATCCTGTAAATTTGGAAATGTTATAGTCATAAATCACTGTTATTTACTAGAAGCCATTGTTACATTGAACACTTGCTTTTCTTAATAGTTCTTTTACTTTGGAAATAAACACATAGTTTTTACATGTGATATATAAGTAATGTATTTATGTATTATATATACAAAACTAAAGTGTACAGGTAATAAAAATTTATGATCTGGAAATGTATAAAAAACTAATTATTGCTTGCTTAAATAATGAAGCAAAACCCCAGTCAGAGAAGGTTCATTAGACACTTTAAAGACATCTTAGGTTCTGAACATACATTCAGCCAGCATCGAAATAATAATTTAATACTCTCTTTTTAGAGGTGATCCATATAAAAAATATTTGATACCCAACAGTACAATAACTATTATTTATACATCTGTGTTTGTTTAAGATTTTGTAATTTTTTAGCTACAAATGGTTTTTGTGTACATATTTAATCACTAAAATAAATTTTAAATGTAAAAGAGGGCCAAGTGTTTATCAGGCCACGCGCAGTATGGTTTTCTAGTCGATTGTCACAATATGCGAACTAGGAACTATGCTTTTTGTTTGATACTATGAACCTTTTGATTGACTTCACAGTTTAAAGCTTACATATGACTGTGTTTAAGGATTGATGATATAATTTAATATTTCCATTGTTTTGTATAGTTCATAAATGTATATTTCCTACCTGTTTTACACAAACAACAATGTCATTTAAATAATTTTCAAAGGGATTTGTATGAAATTTAGCTTTTTGTATCCCCAATTATACTTTATAATTGATTGACTGTTACTTTTAATTTGTAAAGCCTACAGCTACATTAGTTCTCCGTTTAATTTTGTTACACATACATACTATATTGTGAATTTTTTCACAAATTCAAGAAAAACCATTTAACTGGCTGTTTGTGGACTTGGGTTGAGGGGGAGGGGGGACTTTAACAAAAATTAGCACTTCAAAAATTGATGTTTTGCAAATGGATCCCTAAATCAAAAAATAGTACAGACCCGAAATGTTTTTGAATGAGCTATCCAACGATAGCCCACACTATGGGATAGTCAAGGAAAAAAAATCATCCCCATTTTAAGTGTAAGGGAGGTAACCAAATTTTTTTTTCAAGATTTTGTTCCACCACTTTGTCTGCGTGATTAATATGAATACTCATGCCAAATTACAGCTTTAAATTACTAAGTCTTTGAGCTAAGCTGTAGATATACAGATGGACGGACGAGTATGGCAAAATTATAAGGGTTTCTCGTTGACTACAAAACTGTAAAAACCAGATGTGAAATTAACACATGTTATATACATAACTCTAGAATTGGATTAAAATACACATAGTTCAAATAAATCTACCTCTAAAATATTGAAAAGTGTTTGAAAATTTGATATGATAATATGATTTGACAATAATGGGAGTGATGCCGATCTTAAAATAAAAATGGTATCGAAAATAAAATAGGTATCTAAACCAACAAAAGTACAGAAATTGAAAATAACAGGGATGATAATTGAAACTGATAGCGTTAGAAATTGGGACCTATAAAGGTAGACATTGGAATAGATGGAAATCTGCCAGTTCCAAATTTACAAAGGAATGGAAATTTGAATAAGTACCTGTAATTATCTTAGGATCTAAATTAATAATGAAACTTAGAGAAGTATGAAATTCAAAATGGTGTAATTATTTAATTGACAACGAGACCCGGATTGGTTTCGAGAGAAAGAAATTGGAACTTAGTGGGGGCTATTGTAACTAATTGTGGGGTTGTATGCAGATCTGGGATGGAAATTAAGATTCAGAGTGAGATTGGAAATTAAAGTATGATTAGATGGAATAAATATTAAACATAGAAATTTATTTTTTTATGTACTGAGGGGTGAAATTGTGAACTTTTAGTCATTATTACATTTGTAATACTAAAATTAAATATTATTCATTTAATTAATTTTTTTATATTATTAAAAAGGATGATATTGAAATTACAATTTTACAGTTTTCATGTAATCTCAATCAATATGTGTGTGTATTTAACAAAATTAGGTATTCCATTAAAAAATTTATATATTACATATTACTATGTATTATATACTTAGTATATAAATGTAAAATTCTAATGAAAATAAGCTAGAAATGGAAAATTAAAGAAGAGCTTAAACCAAGAAAGAATTAGTACATCATTAATAAACACAACCGTAATTCATATCTTAAAATAGAAATGGATGATAAGGTTTACAATTTATAAAAACTAATACCTTTTCATATATCAATAATTTTATTATAATTTATTGTTAAAAAATATTTCTAATAATTACCGCTGTAAGTAACGGTGCATACACATGTCTCAAAATGTGATACAAGGATTGAGAGGCAACTTCAGACAAAGTCAAAATATTAATATAGTTCACAGAGTTCTCATGAATCAAACTTTGTGGCGATGTCTTGTAAAATACAATGCACTTTTTATATGCATCAATCTGTAATGAATTATTTATAAATTATTCATATATCACCTTCTTTTAATAGTCAAACAAACAATGCAATATACTTACTGTAGCACTGAATATTACACTTGTTTCATTTACGACATAGCTTTGTAGTAATAGTGCAGGTGCACTATGTATAAACTCTGTAATTGCTTGCTCTGATTGTGCATTCAACGAAAAACTGGATAAGCTAAAATAAATCTCTGAAAAAAACATATATTCTTGTGTGTATGAAAATTAAATACTTAGTTATTAATTTGTAGGGTTAAATACAGAGTATGGATAATTTTTTGCATGTGTATATGTACCAATTCTCTCAAAACCAGCTGTAAAGAATTCCATATGATCTTAATTTTTTTTAAGCCAAAAAGAATTAAACAATGTTAAAACCTAATTTCAAATAATACTTAAGCCATCCAGGCCCTATACAGTACAATGCATAAAGCTCTGCCCCCCTGAATTGTCTGTGAATGATGCAGTGTACAGGTACAATCCTCCCTGATCCTTACTTCTTCACCCCCACGTTCCTATTTCACACCATTGCGATGCTTTCATGGCTAACTACACAGCAGCAGAGTTTCATACATTGTACTATATTTATTTTCTTTAAATTATATATACCTTCATTAAGTGGTTAGACTTCGGACTTCACCACTTGTTTAAGCAATAATTCTGTTCCTAATGAGCAATATAATTACATCATAATATGTTGTGAGTGAAAGCACTTACAACATATTGTAAGGATACATTTTAATTTTGTAAAATATTCATATATAAAATACAAACAGAATTGTTAAATATTTTTACAGGTTTCAAGTATTTTCACAGAAATCATTACAAGAACCATTTCAAATAATAAGCCATAATTTCAGTGATTCCTTTGATAGATTTAAATATCGTCCAATACAATACATATAACATTACAGAAACAGAAATTAATAAAAACCATGGAAAATATAAAAAAAAAACCCATAGTAAATCACTGGTTTCAATTAAAAAGTCAGCAATGTAATTAATAAATTGAATTATGATGAAATATGTAGAAATACCTACGGAGACGATGATTGAAAAGCATTTGTAAAGGTTGATCATAATGACATGATATCATTTAACCCTATGCAATAACAATTGTGATAACAAAATAACTGATTCTACATAGGTTGAAATATATACTTCAATATAAAAATCTATTACATGATACAGAACTTACCACAACAACGGACTACAAAACTTTTTACATTTTCGTTGAAATCCATTCTCGTACGTTAACTTGTATTACATGGAATTATCTTAATAAATCATTAAAAAGCATCGCCATTTAAAAAATATAAAAACTAAAACAACATTTTTAAAACGATGAAAATTACAAAACCGTATACTAATTGCGGACTTCTAGTTTTTTTTATCGATTTTTAACTCTAAGTTATACTCATCAACGAAAAAGCTATATATCAATATAGATTAAACATCTTCCCGGTATCTTGCAATGTTTTGTTTTCCGTTGCTATGGCAATCCAGCTGTCACACAGAGGTTGACACAACATGTATTAAACAATCTTGAAGATAGTAATTTCTGTATCTGACAGATATATATAGAAGCGATACTATAGAAGCGTTTTAAATAACGAAAAAAAAAATTAATAGAAATGATGATATAATTTTAATCTTCATAACAAATAGTTTGAACATTCGTTTTTGTAATAATACCATATTTAAGATAATTATATATTTTTGGATACACTTTCGAAAAAATTAACAAAAAGTTACGTGCTCGATTACAAAACCAGGTAAGGCGGCTAAATAAAAAATGTGTAGTATATTTACTCTTATAAGCATGCACTATATTATCTAAGTAGGTTGTATAATTACTATATCAATCAAACGAAACAAAGGGAAAAAACAATCATTGTATTAGTATTTTCGAATCTCTTTCGAATCATGCACTATCAACCATATGGTTGCGATTTGTAGAAATCTTTGCTTTGACTTATGATCTAACGAAATAAGTGTCATCACCCACGCGAATGATGGGATCTTTCCTTTGCTCGGATTAATGTTGGTAGTCAGTCATCTTTTTCTGTTTAAAAAGTTGCATCGGAAGTTATAAAGCAGATCAAAATGCAACAACTCGTTGGAAACACATTGTAGTAGAAAATAAAAAAAAAAGTTTATTTTTCAAATATATAGATTTTTGTTTTCGAAGAGCTCAGAACGTATTATTATTATATTTTTGTGTTCAGAGAATTGAAAAAACACTAAAATTGATTTCAAGTATAATAAGTCCCATTAATGACCCTAAAAACTTAAAAATTCACGGACAATATTTATAATGCAAAGTGCTCAAAGACACATCAATTAATATCATAGTAGGAAGTTTTAAGAATGGCTTGCAGGGTCGATCTTTTGACGTGACAACGTCTTAAATTAGGTTGCGGCTGGGAGTCACTTATGAAAAAGTGTAACGCTCGGTAACGTAACGATGAGTCACCGAACGAGAGAGAGGCCCGCCGAATCTTGCGTCTCTCCCACTCAACTATGATCGGTCTGCGCGCAGCACTAGAGAATAGTGCATAGCTTGCAAATGTATTGCAAGTTATTGTATGTATATTTGTATATAAATACGTATGTATGTGTAAAGGTAAAATAAAATTTTGTTAATATGAAATTCAGTGCGAGATTCTTTGTATAAATTAATGTTTTAAATATAATTCTTTGTATAAATAAATGTTTTAAATTGTTACTATTATTTCATCCTTCTTCCTACTATACGAATGAATATTCACATTAAAATGATTTTACCATTCAAAGTCGTTGTCACGTAAAACTTTCGCCCGTATACCGACTTTACAGGCAACCAAATTTTTCAGATTTTTTTCAGATAAACTAAATTTTTAAATTTTTTTTTCCAAATCTGTCCTTTGTAAAAACTACTGCACAGATACACACATTCAGGATACAATCACATTCGACCCCGACTTTCATAAGCATAGACTCGCAAAACCTTTCAACTAGTGAACAGATACCCAGGACACAAATACAGCTAAAAGAGGCTAAACCTTTCAGCTACGACAAAACAATTACACACACTCAATTACCAAAAATTAAACATACAAAAAAGACACTTAAAAATACAGAAGAATATGATTCTCATTGGAATGACAAGTAAACATAAGTACTAATCTTTTGCCAATCTTTCTTTTTAACCGACGTTAAAAAAAAAGAGGAGATTCTCAATTGGATGGTAATTTTTTTATGTTTGTTATCTCAGAACTTTCGACTGGGTAAACCAATTTCAACAATTCTTTTTTATTTGAAAGCTGGTGCTTCCTGTATGGTTCCATTTCAATTTCGTGCTGTTCTGACAATGGCATCCATGAGAAAACCATATAAGTCTTAAATTTGTATTAAGAATGTGCGCGACAAATGGTCGAATAACTGAATATCGCGCCAATTGATTTCGATGATTCTTTTTTTTTTGGAAAGGGTATACTTCAAGGGTACTTTTATGAGAGTATGATTAGGTTTTGATAATTGGGATCCATGAGAAAGTAATGGAAGTCTTCAATTTTTAGGAGCAAATTAACGATACTCGACCGAATCTTTAATAGGTTATCCGGACGTTTGAATCACCTACCGCAATGTCCTTATGGTCAAGTAATAGTCGTAATCGAATATGATGACCAATGGAATTCTTTAATGGCTTACAGTAAGGGTGCGACCTATGAGCAGCATGTTTACTAGGTCTACCCATATTCAGACAAAGAAGTTGGTGTACTTCAAATCCACTAAAAATTAAAAAAAATAATAAAAAATTTCACAAAAAACCCGACTTCAAACCAAAACGTATTTAAAATACAAGTAAAAAAATAAATGCGTATTCTTCTACAACTTAATAATCAACTTTCTTTTCTACCCATCAATATGTAGGTACGATCTATGGGTACCACGCGAGTAATGAACTAATTTTCAATTTAATACTGTGAATAACAAACAATAGTCAAAATATTTTTTAGAGTTCTCCTAAGTAATGAATGAAAATATTAGACTAGTTAAAATCAATAAACTATTACGATAATATAATATAGTTACAATTATTGTTATTTTTGAAGTTAGTGTCAGTCAAGGAAACATTACAATATACCTAGCAATAGACACCGACTCAAAAAATAACAATAATTGTAACTATTTATTATACATTATTTTATATCGTAATAATTTGATTGATTTTAAGTAGTCTAATATTTTTATTTCATTTTCTTAAAGAGAATTTAAAAGAATAATTTTGATCATTGTTTGTTATTCATAGGTATGTGTTGAATTAAATTTGAAGTGGATAAGTACCTATCTACCTACTTACGTAGTAAACACATGGATCATACCTACATATTAATAAGTAGAAAAAATAAGTCGATTATTAAGTTGTAGAAGAATACGCAATTATTTTTTTACTTTTTAGTGCATATTAATTTGTTTTGGAATAGTTTTTATTTCGAAGTCAGTTTTTTTTTGTTAAAATTTTTATTTTGTTTATATAGCCTTCCTGTAGTTTATATTTTTCTTTTTAATATAAAATTCAAAAAGATTGTGTTAATATTCAAAAGTTTCTGTATTCATACTTAAATACATATGAAAACGATCTTTATGTGATTGAAGTTCTAAACATAGCTAAATTTTCTCCAAGTTTCTTTCGTTTCTGGTTAACTTCGTGCACCCAGATTCTACGCTTTCTCTTTAATACTGACGTCAGCAACAACAATTCTTCCTCTTCAGAATCTAAAAGCGATGATTGGGATGACATCCTGTAATGACGTCCACACCCTCTGTCCACGTTGGTTATAATGACAATTCTTTGCAAAAAAAAAACTGCAGTGTACTAACGTCCCGCAGCCGTTTCGCCGCAATTATTTCTCAGACTCACTGCCGTGTACGAACTCATCGGTGTATTGAGGGCCTTAAACACTACTTTAATTTTTTTTATGTATCTAACGAATTTGAAATCATAGACATCTAATTTATGGCAGTAGTCAAGAACCTCTAGGTTCGTGACTACTGCCATAAATTAGACCACTGCTGTGACAGTGACAGATGGATTTGAAAATTTGAGCGAATTCCACTTGTTTTGTGTATAGTACTCAGTATCATCTTAGTATTTATATTTGGACTGTTTCTGAGGTTTATATATATCTATATAACATCACAGATTATTCTTTAGTTTTAACATAAAAAAGGATTTGCTTTTATTTCCTACACATTCTGGTTACAAATAATTTTCAAGTGACGCGAATTTAAATAAAAATGTTGCGCACATCAGTAAGTTACATAATTGTATATATAATAATAAATACTCCTAGTGCTTATAGTTTAGTTGGGCTTTGCTTTGACAATTAGGAAGGGGATATTTATGATATGCTTAGAACTCGGTGTTGAGAGGTTATGGTTTAGTAGATATCAGTTTATTTAATATATATCTCGTAATGTTATCGTATTCCATGGTTTATATATCCTTGATTACATCGAATTTTGATGTTGTAGAGAATACTAGTTTTAAGAATACCTCATTCATTAGATTGCGGATTGGGTATACTATCTTTCTAACAAACTAATATTTTATCTAGTGACGAAAATATTTTTTGTTATCTAAATGTAATAATGTACGAAGTAATCTTTATTATGGAAAATGGAGAATTCACATATAGTTTTTTAATTATATTTATGAGAAAGAGTAGAGCATGCTTGACATATTATTGTTTCTTTAATGTATTAGAAAAAAATTAGAAATGATTTTGTACAGAAAAAGACAGTGTTTTTGAACTGGTATCTGCATAAATTCATGCAATATATTGCCAATTAAAGTAAATAGTTGACTAATAAATATGAGTTTAATGTATAACTTTGGTTTTTTATTTTATTTAAGATTGCTTCAGCTTTTCGACAAATTCAGAGTGTAGTCTTCTTTAGCAGTTCAACTTCGGGATCTTTTGACACCACTTATACAGAGATACCACCATACCCTGTGGAAAAACCACAACCATTAGAAACACGAAAAGCCAGGTAATATATAATTATTGATATGAAAGGCATAAGAAACCTGAGAAATTAAAAAAAAGAAGTTTGTTCTAGTAATACAGGAACGCTATTTCCATTAAAATCATTCATAAATTTTGTAAAAGTAGTGGAGGCTGTTTTAGCTAAGATTAAAATAGGTTCCTGTCATCCAATGAACCCATTTAAACATTATATGGCTTTAGAAATAAAAGATAGGGAAAAATAATAGTTACATTTTTAAAATAGAGATTATTTCTGATAAACAAAATCTAGTAGAAGACTATCAAATGAAATTTAGTAAAAGACTGTCAAACGATATCTAGTAGAAGATTGCTGACAAGAAAAAAAAATAGATAACGGTAATGTCATAAAAATTTTGTTATGTTTCTCATTATTAAGGACATTTCAGGTATTAAGGGGCATAATATTGAAAGTGGCTCCTGCTTATGGGATTTATTTATTCTACTTTTTCATGTGGTTAGTTTTATCTTTCAGTAGAGTTAGAAAATTTTCAGTTGGATGAAACAAGAAAAACTTAGGAAAATCCGGAATCAACTTTGATAAAGTTCTTAAAATATCTTAAGAAAATATTAATGTAATGATATAAACAAGTTTATCAAAAAATATTTAAAATTACTAAAATTATAATACAACAACGAATGAACCATTATTTGGAAAGGTATTTTAAAAAACTTTGAAAATTACTTCTTCAAGTGAAATGGCATTTGGTATATTATTATAAACAGTTTGGACTTCTTCAACTGTTTTCAGGTGTCAACTTTCAGTTAAAAATAAAAATCTTTTATGTACTCATAGATTTGAAAAGATTATTATAATGCCTTAACATTTATTTTACTGAAATAACATTGATAAAAAAAAATTTCATTTAAGTATTGACCTCAAATGCTACTAAAAAAAAGTAATTGGGGTTTTATTGTTGCATCTATTTCTAAGATCAAGTGTAAAATGTAATATTTTTCCATGTTTTAATATTTTTAAGGAAACTTATATAAAAATTGTAATTATTTAAGATAACTTTTTAAAATAAACGCAATGGATTAAATAATATTTAAAATTTCCATATACATCACAAACAAAGGTTTAATCATGATTTTTAAAAATAATTTCAATTAATAAAATTGTATATTTTTTTCATGGTCTTATAACATGCAGTTGTGTAGTTCAAAAAGTTATACTGTTTTATAATTATCGTTGCAGGCTTCATTATCAGTCAAGAAAAAGAGGTATGCTGGAAAATGATCTCCTACTCAGTACCTTTGCCAAGAAATATCTAAACAACTTCAGTGAGGAACAAACTATGATGTATGACAGATTGATCAATGGTCCAAGTAATGACTGGGATATCTTTTACTGGATTATTGAGAAACAACCAACACCAAAGGAATATGACAATGAAATTATGGATTTGTTGAAAAAACATGCCAAAAACGCGGATAAAGTCCCTCTCCGCATGCCTCAGCTTTAAATATTTTTAGTTTTCAAATATTGATTTAATTAGCTGCACCTATGACTGATGGTTAGCATTGTTTATTAACAATTTTACTTTTGATTATGTTATTTCATTATTGTTATGATATATTGGTATATTTAATTTTAGTATTTCTAATTTATTGAAATATCTGAAAAAGTGCAAAGAAAGCCTTAAATATTATGATGAAATGAAATAATGTAGTTGCCTATGATTAGGGTTGTATTCATTGTCTTTTGGTTCAAAGGCAATGCTCTTGACTTCTTGGGTACCACTTCTCATTTACCGGCAGAGTAGTTTTGCTTTCTGCTTTCAGTTAATGACTGTTCTTCCATTTTCAACTAAATCAAATAATATTACTTTTTCAAAATTCAGTTATAAGTCTTGTGTACTGAAACAAATTGCGGTGAATAATGGGTGCTAGTTAAGTTTTAATAAGGATTTTTATCTTATTGAAATGTCTATGAATTTTGAAGACTCTTAATAAGAAAAAGCAAAATTTTTATGGCATTACTATGCGCTGTTTATGTAATCATATTCCATCTGTTTGTTCGTCAAGACTTTGAGAAATAAAAAAGGTATCAAATTACACTTAATTTTAGATATTAACGACAGTCTTATAGCTCTGTAACCATGATTGTGATTACGGTGAATGATATGATTTATTTATATTTTTAGCTATTTATTAACACATTTTATTTATACAGTGCAGTGAATGGAAAAAGTCTAGAAGCAGTATTCCATACAATATGACGCTCATTACAGGTACAAAAACTCACACAAATGTAATGACAACAGATGTCTATAGTTTTAGCTAATAGGATCTTATAATTAAATGAAAGTAAATTAAAAATCAATATTATTACAATGACGTTAAAGTCACTCTTGTTTTGTTGGATGTAATCGGGAAAATACGCCCTCTCTTTGGGTCATAATATCTTACAACCATGCACATCGTTTTTATGGAACTTATGTCTGTGCTCTCATCAATAAGCACCGAAAACTTTTGTGATTTTAAATCAGCACACAAATCGGCTTTTTCTGAATCTCCCAAGACATTATTTATTACAACTTGCAACTTTGTATGCTTAATTTTAACAATTTTTAACAATATTCGAATCAGGAAATGCATCAACTAACAAATCTGACAAATACGGTCCATACTTGCATGTGGATTTTTATGCGCAGCCATAAATGCCGCTAGCTTAAGTTCTGCGTATTTAACTTTTTATTCCTCTGCCAATATTTTACTCGTTTGGAACAATTTGGAAATTGGTTCTTGCTTGGACATACTCTTTGCTTGAGTTTGGTATTTCTTGCCGGTACTATGATGTTGCAAAATACTTATGTCGGCCTGAATTGTAGTATCACAAAATGAACACATCACTTTGTAGGGGTCTTTTGGATATTCACGTAACCACAAAGAGAAGCCCTTGTTTTTTAGCTACTCAGTTCTGAACTTTTGTTTATACGAGGTTTTTTTCTTAGTGGTCCTACTTTTTTTTGATGGCCCCCACCACTCTCGTCACTTGAATAATTAAAATCACTCATTGTACTTGTAATAGCAGAGATATCGCAAAAAACGCTTCACAAAGAAAAAAGATTCACCAAACCAGTTTAGGTTGAGTATGATAGTATAGTATGGCTTAATTTAATCACCATGCAGTTACAAAGTATATCCAAGATATTTATGGACTTCGTAGTTTGGTTGTATAAGCTTTCATCTTGTCTATGGTACACACAAGTCAAGTCTAGGGGATTCTCCGGTTTTCCCGGTCCTCTTAATTACGGTAGAAAGTGGCACCGTAATAGCGTCTACGGTAGGTGGTAGATCTGTAAAAAATACGGTATGTCTACCGTAATTACGGCGTAGTTGGAGACACTGATATGGTGTGCCCGCAGCGAGATCGAACTCTGACGAACATTTGCGACGGTTAATCGTGACACTCGCTCCATAAACCCCTCCCGCTAACCCCGCAGTTTCCAATCTATAGGCGTTTTTACAACCAACCCCGGTCTACCCTGAGCGAGGGACAATGTTCTAAACACGACTGAATACTCGCGGCACAGTTTTTAAACTCCGCGTACTACGGCTCAATTTTCATTTGGCCATTTTTTCTCTGTAGTAATGCTTCTAGACTTTTTCCATTCATTGGTGCAGTGTAAATATATATATAGCGACACTTAGGGATTTAGTAATTTATTGTATGTTGTGAGTTTTTGTTCAGTGGAGAGTAAAAAACTATCTACATTGTTTATTTATTTATTTTCAAGTTTATTTTCAAAGAAACATGCTTCAATTTCACATAACAACATTGTTGCCTATAGTCTGCTATAGACTGTCTGACAATTTGTGAACAACAAAGAATATGAATTAACCTAAAGACAATGCAAATAACCTATGGGTAGATGCAACGCGTTCAAAATAAACAAAATACATTTTTAAAATTTTCAGTAATATGTCTGATGGTCGATTTAAAAATAAGATTGTGTGCAGCTGCAGTTCTTATCACTTTCAACAACTTAAAAAGCATTTTCAAACCAAATACAACATAATGTTTATTACTATTGTAATCAAGTATTGTAGTCGCTATGTGTTTTTAGTGTGGGTCTCATAGTGTATATATGGAGAAGAAGATAAACCAACCAAAGTTAAATAATATTGCCATTTTGGAATGTTGTCCTTAAATCTGGTGGTGTTGAATGCAATTCACTCTGTATATGTAAATATAAAATTATAAGAATGCCAGATTTTTTTTGGGGTTAACTTCAGTATTATTACCTCCACTATACAGATATTACGTTCATAACTTATTGTTTTAGATTTATATAAATTCAGTTTTGAAGAACTCCAGAACAATGCCAAAAATGAATAGCATTTTGATGCTTGGACATGTGTCTAACTAGACAAAAGAATAAATGTGAAAATTTATTTATTTTTTAATATAGAATATTGTTAGGTAATATTATAATTTTGTTTTTAATTTTTGTTTCTGAAACATTGAATAAACAATAAATACTTAGAAATGATTTCTTGTTTGCTTTTTAAAAATACTTATGTATTATTGTTATTATTCTTATTTCATAACCGTATATATAAATATGTCAATGTCTTTATTTATTAAAATATAATCAGATATAGAAAGCTCATAAACACTCATAGGTATATTTTATTTGACCCTATACCGAGTGACAAAAGATTGTTATATTGCGTAAATTTTTTCCTTTCTTTATGTGTATGTTTGTACTCCATTGATTTTTTTTTAATAAGAATCAAGAAATATGAAAAATGGAATTCCTAATAAAACAAAGATATCTGTCGAGTGTAATTGCTGAAATTTTTCTTTTTAATTTTTCAGTATCACTAAAATTTAGTATAATCCAGCATATTCTTTTAAAAATCAAACAGTATAACATAAAATTGTAATACTTTAATTACAATTAGTACCATTCGCTTTGCCCTAGTATAAAATTGATGACTATCATTGAGTACCACCAAATGTAGTCCCTTACTGGTGATCTCATAAAGAAGTTCAGTCACTCAACGGCTATAAAGAGTTGTAGGTATTTGGAGCTTCTCAAAAAAAATTCAAAATCTGCAGATAGAATCTTTAGAAGAATCACATAGATATAGCTCACAAAATCAGAAAGTTGAAGTCATAATAGCGAAGCTACATTCCTCGGAGAACTGCAAATACCCTCTCATAGGCCTAATGAATTTTGTTTTCATGTATTGTTCAAAAGAAATAAAATAGTAATATATTACATTACTTACTAAAAATTTTACTTTATTATGATACTCTTATAACATTAAATTGCAAGTGTAACAAGATTTTTTTTTAAATTAAAGACTAATGATTCTCGAATAATAATTTTACAGTAGCAAAATTATATCTTACAATGTGATAAAAAATTTGGTCTTTTTATCTAGAACTACACCTATTATTATTTAATAACTAAAAATTGATACACAAATATGTAATATCTAAATATTTTTAAAAATATGTATAACAGTATAGACACAAATGTCATAGTGAGATTTTTATTTATAATTTAAAAGTATGAATAAATTCATATAACTTTCACTTGTGTCCATCACTATAGCTTCCAGTATTTACTGCACTGGTACGTCAGTTACAAATGGCTTATCGTAACTAAAATACGTTATGAATATTTTTGTACTGATGGCTTTAAGATGTCATGTGAGTGTAAATACAGCGTCGATGGTGAAGCTACATCACGTTGTTAATATTTTTTTATTTACATAAATATCAAGTATCAAAAAAATATTATTTAAAAATGCAAATGTAAACATAAAACCCGTGGTGTGTAATTTACATGTACCTCAGAAATTATCTTGCATATAGTATCAATCACAGAACACGTAAATATGTGCAATAGATATCACTATTTTGTTGATAGTTTTGTTTTTTAACAGTTAAAAAAGGTTTATTGAGCGTCAACTTCATCCTGTTGTTAGGATTCTTTAGTCAACAAGGAATCCTTATAGTTTTGCCATGTCTGTCCATCTGTCAGTCCGCGACTTAGCTCAGATTTACTTCTAGACTTATTTATTAAGCTCGTTCAAAAAATATTCTGGATTTATGAAAACCATTTTGCATGGTAGGGATTTCACTGCGAAATATTAATCAAAAAGAAAACTATCACAGCTAAGTAGGATTTACAAGTCTACCAATATATAAAATGTACTTGGAGGAGTAAGAAGCAAACTTTCGTACAAATTCCATAAAAAATTACCTAGATGACGGTGTTGGTTGTGTAAAACAGGTATTAAATATAAGTTTATGGACGATGTAAAATTATGAAAATATCATATACAATCATAACATCTTTTACCGCGTCTTATGTGGGCCCGTTTTAGACGTTATTGGCCGTTAAACCGTGAAGTCAACTAATAGGTTCCAAGAATCAAACAAAAAGCCTCCTTCTAAGTCAGCATAATAATATAGTGTGATATATTGTGAATACGACTATTCTGAATCCTACACTGTTCGTGTCCCGACACGAACTTAGCCGATTTTTTTTTTGCATGATATGCGTGTGCATCGCAATATTTCGTTAATTATTATTTCATAATACATCTAAAGAAATACAATTTCAAAAAACTTAATACAAAAGAAAAAAGTACAATGTCTCGTCGCAAATGCGCAAGCGTCGCTTACGCACGCGAGCGGCAGACGTAATTTTTATATCCATACCATCGATTTAAGTTAACCTAATTAAGCCACTTCGCTATGACGCTTGCATGAAATAGACTTAAATAATACATTAAAGGGGTACCCCGTGATTGTCCATGAAGGCATTAATGACACGAGGGGCCTTCAACAAATATTAAGAATGAGTGGGTATGTTGACGTTAATTTTTATTAAATGTTATTTTGTTTTTCGACATAGTCGCCTTTTAGCGTAATATATTTGGCATATCTTTTTTTTTTCTAAATTTACAATTCCTTTCTTAAAAAATTTCATCCTGAGCACTTGAAAATTCCTGTACTGCAGCGACTATTGTTTCATCATCGAATATCTGTCCTTTCATCAGATACTCCTTCAACCTTGTAAATGAGATATAATGATAATAAAATAGAAATCATTAGGGGCAATCAGGTGAATATGAAGAATACCTACTCAAGTATTTTGAAGCGAGTATCTCGATTGTAGCCATAGCAACGGTGGACTTTTGAGCCGAAGCTATTACCTTGATGGAACAAAACAATTTTCGCTAGATTGCCTCGCCGTTGCTTTCGCATTTCCTTAAGCAGTTTTTTTTTTTATTTATTCTGCATACGAAGAGACCGTAACAGTAGTTTCATGGTTGACATATTCTATCATAAATAACCCTTTACTATCCATAGACGAGAGCCGATGATCTTTCCAGCAGATCAACTCGCCTTAAATTTCTTAGGGGTTGAATATAGTCTTTTCCATGTCATAGATTGTAATTTTGTTTCTGGATCGTAATGGTGAAGCCACGTTTCGTCTATGGCGGTAAATCGAGCCATAAGCTATCGGAATCTTGTTGTAATAGTTCCAAAGAAATTTGAGAAATGTCCAGCCTCGTTTGTTTTAGTGCATCGGTAAGCCTTATGGGGACCCATTGCGCGGATACTTTTTTCATTTCCAAACGTTCGTGTAAAATACTATGCACACTACCAGTCGATATCTTTTCGACTTTAAAACGTCTCTTAGGCTATAAAGCGTACCGCGATACGACGATTAGCTAATATATTTTTTTCGACTCCTTCGGTCACTACCGATGTGGGGCAACCCGACCATAGATCATCTTTGGTGAATGTTCTTCCACGTTTGAATTTGGTGCACCACCGACAAACTGTAGAATATGGTGGAGCATTTGTTCCTAAAGTATCCTGTAAGTCTTAATTTTTCAAGCACAGACTCTTAATAACCGCACGCAATTCAATATTTTTTCATTCTCAGCAACATACTATGACAGACTGCAAACAAAATACTATCATTTAAAAAAAAAACAAAGTAATTCAGATTATTTTTTTTTAAGTATTTACTTTACCAGCCACTATATACATTTTTTGGTTTCAAAGATTTTGTATCTCATTCTTACTTTATAGCGAACGCTCCTCATATTATTTATTCCACATTTTCCGCATGCTTTCACAAAAGGTAAAGCATGACCATTAAGCTATTACGTACAACTATAAATCCTTGCAAACACATTTAAACGGAGAAACAGTCCTACGCTCGCAAATATATCGAAAGTGCTTGACTCAATAAACAACCACCGTATTGACAAACAAATTCTTTAATGCCAATATTCCCATGTGAATTATTAAAATATTGGGACTTGGAAAAGGTTTTTTCGTATTTATACACAAATTAAAAAACTAATTTTTCATCATATTTTAATTATAACACTACCATTTTGTAGGTAGTGACATAATCCTATTGGTGTAGAAATTTTAAGACTTCTGATCAAAAAACTGCGACAAGTAAGTTTGATAGTCCTTTCTGATGTTACCTTACACTATCTAAAGAATTCTGAAGAACCGAAACAGGTGAAAATCTGAGGGTGCAAGGTCAGGGCTATATGGTGGATGCATTAACACTTTCTAACCAAACTCTCTTAATATTTGCTGCGTGGCTAAATATATGTGTGGTCTGGGGTTCTCAGGGCAAAAAACCACACTCTTTCTGTTGATACCTATATGTGGGGCGCATTATAAGTCTCTGAAATTGGCCACTTACATAAACAGTATTTAAAAATAATTACTACATTTGAAAACGGAACTCTTTGGCTGTAGAATACAGTTTATTTCATTTGTAAATTGTCTTTACATTATGGCGCCATTTGAAAAATTGCGTGTCTTCATCACTATGAATTTAAATCGTGAAAATTTCCGTAGTATGATTTTCTAAGATTTTAAGTGTAATTTGACAATTCATTTGAGTCTCGCTCGACTTCTATCTGCTTTTGGCGTTGAAGGACCATGCAAGACGACTATTTATAACTACTTTGCAGAATTCAAGGGCGGTTATGTCAATCTCGGTGACGAATTTGGTGATAGTCATCCGTCCATCGCTGTGAATAACAAAAATATCGATACTGTACACCGTATAATCGAAACAGACAGGTACGTGACCTACAATGAGATTCAGGCATCCTTAGGGAAAGGCATGATTAAATATAATTCTACACAAACATTTGGGTATGAAAAACCTGTCCTTGTTGTAAATCCCACACAATTTGACTGAGGTTCAAAAAACGGAGCGCGTTACTTTGTGCAATGCCATGTTTATCAGATTCAAGGGAGGGGCGTCAAATTTGATGTGGGACATAGTAACAGGTGACGAAACATGGATTCATTGCTACGACCCCAAAACAAAGCAGCAATACACCTTATGGATTTATCGAGATAAGTTAAAACCAAACAAAGTAGCGCGCGAACGAAGTGCCTCTAAGCGGATGATTGCTTCTTTTCTTTAATAAAACTGGGTACGTGGTTCCTGTTGCTATAGATAATTTCTGTAGCGTGAATAGTAATTGGTAGACGACCATATGTTTGCCGGAAGTTATTGACAAACTCCGCAAAAACAATCGTAAACGTCGTATATTGCACCACGATAATACCAAATATTATGCACCCAAAGAGACAAATAAATTTTAGAGGGGAGGAAAATTTAGAATTTATGAGCAATCCTGTATACAGATTCGACCTGGCAACTTGTGACCTTTTTTTGTTCTGCAAAAATCAAAAGGAAATTACGCGGTGTATGATATCCATCGCCAGAAGAGGCTGTCGAAGAGTATGAGAGGAGTGCCATAAATGTTTTCAAAATTGATTTATTCGTATGAAGAAATGCATTTATGCTAATAAAGAATATTTGAAGAAACAATAAATTCATTTTTGACAATTCATAATAAATTGTTTTTATTCATTCCAGAAATTTTCAGTACGTCCTGCGTATTCCGGCCGTCGTTTTCTACTTCTTGTTGCGTCTCAACAGATTTTGGCAGTATAAATCCAAATTAATGGTTTTGTCCGGAGGTAAAAGCTCGTAATGAATAATACTCTTCCATTCCCACCACACACATAGCATTAGCTTATTGCGAGTTAATACGGGTTTCGTTTTATAGTCTGTGGAGCTTGCTTGCCTTTTGACCATGATTTTTTTCGTACATTTGTAGGTAATCCATTTTTCATCACATCAATCTTTTTAAAAATGGTTCAGTTTCATTACGTTTCAATAGAGAATGCAAATGAGTACACAATTCATTAGATTTCTTTTAGTGAAGTCGTGTGGAGTCCAAATATCGAGCTTTCTTGTATATCCACCTTTTTTCTAATCGGTCAAAACTGTTTTGTAATCAATCCACAGCTCATGTCGTAAGAACAAATATTCCGATCTATTTCCACTTTTTCCGAAATGGCATCGACTTTATTTGTAACAGGTCGACCAGATCGAGGTTCGTTTTTGACATCAAAATTATCGGATTGAAAATGCTTGAACTAGTTTTGTGCTACTTTTAACGACGCGGTTTGCGTCACATTTTTCCTTTTTAATAATAAAATTTCAAAATGTATAAAATTTCTACATTAGATTCATTCATTTCGGTGGACAGAAAAACAATAGAAAAATGGTGGAATGTCTTTTTTACCTTTTATTTTCCCTTTTTTGAAATGTCATCTATTTAATGGTATCAAAACTAGTTAGATACAAACAGCACAACCAAGAAGATTTTACTACAACTTTTTACATATGGAATACGAAAACACTTTTCCCCCGACACAATGATATAGAACTACCTCAAAGAGCGCAAACTGTGCGGTAGATACGGAACTTGTGATAGTGACATCTATGACGTACCGTGTTTGTACCGTAGGGTTCCATCCTCGGACCCTTAATTCTTCAATTTGTATTTCCGATATATCTAAATGCATCGATATCAAAGATATTCCATTGTTACGGTATGCAGACGATCTTCGTGTTATAAATACAGCTTCCGCAAACGACAAAGCGACTAGACGAATTAAATGGACACTGACTGAAGTATGTAAATATTACAATAAAGGAGAACTCAAGTGAGAGAGCAAGACTGAATACGTTATATTCTCATCAAAGATTAAACATAAACCAGCCGTCAAAATTAGATGTGATGACGAAATTGAGTATAAAAATAAATACTTAGGTATTTGGTTTGACAAACATTTGACTATGTGTAAACATATAAAATATATGCACCCGAAATGCAGACAAATCCGAAGCATGCTACGACCCATCATAGGATGTTATAGAAAGGCTTAACTCTAGACTGAACTGGCAGTTATACGTGCCTGTTGGTACAGTATCTCTATGTTGGATTATGGAATAGCACAACTGTTACGTAAAGGGAGCAAAGCAAATATCATCAAGTTAGAAAGGCAATACTTTCCTACCTTGATTATATTTATCTTCACTTCAAAATTTGTAGCGCTCTACACTTGAAATACGTCTGATTTTTAACCTCCAACATAAACTGAGGGGTGTTATAAATTTAACGTGTGTTATCTGTGTGGATTTCTGTGACATCGTAGCTCTCAAAGGGTTGATTCGAATTTCTTAAATTTGTTTTGATATATCAATAAATTCAATAACCAAAATATAAGTTGGCGACCTTTAGATTTCGTATTGATGCTACGGAGAAAACGTCGTGATGGAATCTGGAATTTTGAACACATGAAGTTCTCAAAAGGCATTATGTCAGAATAAGAAGAATGCGGTTCAATACTAATATAGTCAAAGGCTAGAGATTTTTTACTCATGCACTTTTGAGGTGTTTATTTTTCTTCCACTTAAGATAACAATGAGATCGGGTGTACACGTGGCTTGATGATTCAAGTGAAAGTGGGTCGCTCATTTAAACCGCGATATAATATTGTTACAAATGACCCTATCGGGAGTTTGATGATTGACATTAGATGAAACGAAATACATAGAAATGCAGAAGAGGTATACTCAAAAATACAGTCACAATAAATGACTACCAAACCGGTTGCATGTTTGTCGTTGATCGCATTTGACTTGTGAACGGTCCGACCGCAAAGATAAAAATCAAGTCTTTCGCGCCGTCTTTTTACTATTTATATTCGCCGTTTGGCCATCCAGCATGTTCTTAACATATAAATATTTCGAAAAATGATCTATAATAAATAAGTTGTAAGCATGTTACATCTGACGTCAGCAATCTACATTTAGTGCTTCTCGAAAATTCCACGCCACAAAATAAATCCATTTAAAAACCGAATGTAAAGACACACCTAAAGTGTCGACAGAGGTAGCAGCGAGGTGCGCAGGAGAGGCTGTTTACGCTTAGGGAATTCTATTCTCGGATATATATTTTTTTATTGGGGTACAATTTTGTATTTTTATTTTAAGTTTGCGAGCGCAGTTCGCAACAATGTTATCGACATAATGTTATTTCAAGATAAACAGCACGGAATGCTTTACTAAGCGTAGATTCTTGAAATACGTTCGCTTGTGACAGTTACTCAAATCAAAATCCTTATATGAATGGCGAATTGGGTGCAAACTATAAGTTAATGATAACTTTTTGTTTTACTTACCACAAACACACGGAGGTAGGATTAAAATAAAGTATTAGGCATTACTGATGATTTATAATATGGAACCCTCCTCAAACGAATCCGATTTGCCCTTGACCATTTTTTTTTCAGTAAATTATATGTCTGACTCGTTATTTCTTCAAATATAAACTTCTTTTGAAGTTATTTTTATACATATTTCTCATATTTATGAGGCAGTTGAATTATTTGATTTAGAAATGCGAAGTCCTCAGTGGTAAAGTTTAATTTCTTTTATGTCGCACTCTTACATACTTTCAACGGCCAGTACATTATAGTGTTTCCTGTCACGAAAGTGATAATTGATTTTTGTTGTGTTAAATTAATAAAATGTTGGGTATTTCGAAAAAAAATCTTCGTGTTAAATGGTTTTTTGAGATGTTCATAACGCACATACAAATTATTTATTTTTAAGTTATTTTTACCGTTTGTGCAGAATACTTTCGCAAGATAAAACCTCAACTAGGACCAAAAGTAGAAATACTAAGATTTATTTATTTTGGAAAATTAAAGGAAACATGTTGAAAAATTTTAAAATTTCAGTAAGTACGAAGACATGCACATAATCACGCCACTATTAACAGTTATTAATTAGTGATAAAAATATTGATTGAAAATAAAGATTAGATAATTAAATAAGAAAACATTGTGATAATTCAAATTTTATCTTTGTAGCAAGTGAATCAAAATAAAATATTTATTTAACAAATAAATGTTGAAGTTTTTTTTTTATTTAAATGAAGATGGTATTTATTGATATGCATGTTTGTCTAACAACGTATTTGTTATAGTCTTTTTATTATGATATTTCATTGAAACCAGAACTGATCCATGCATTCCTGCATTCATATGTTTATATGTTTGCAATATACGCTCGAACAAAATAACAACATTTGACGTAAATAAATCAAGTGTACAACGTTGAAAACCTTTTATTTGAGTAGTCCAAAGAACGACGACGACGTCTTGAAATTTTTTGGCGCTCCGTCTTATATCCTCATTTCAATGCCGGACGATTTGGGTTGCAAATTAGTCGGATAGTACGTAAGTACTTATCGCAGTCCCGATTTGCATATCCATTTAAATGCGTACGGACGGTAGGTACCCACTGCACCCCGCATACAAGTCTCACTCGACCCCGGGGTCCCGGACGGGAGCCGTCGTCGGCGGCGCGGCGCTGTAACCCTGTCCTTGCCGTCGAGCACGGGCGTACGTCGTTACACTTCGTCGCACGTCGCGCTTAATCCCCGTCGAAGCGGAGGCAGGGGCGTTATCTATGTTTTATAAATTATGCTGATTACGAATGAGCGCTAGGTACGTCACAGCATAGGTCAACTCGCAATCTTATCGTTTGCTCTTTAAATGTTTGTGCTTTGGTTTCATAGAAGTCAGTTATTAAACGGACGTGAAGTGTTGCGGGCGCGTCGCTATCGTGTTTCAAATTGAACAGCACTCAATTACGTGAAAGGTGTTAATTGCGCAACATATTTTTGTCGTTTCAGACTGCGCTGACAGTGAAAGTTTGTTGCATATATTTTCATCCGTGCCGTATCCGAAGAACGAAATTAATAATGCCGATTCGCAAGAGTAAGGTAAGATTGTGTCGTGTCTTTTTTGTCTTGCTTTTTATTTTCGTTTTATTTTCTTGGTCGAAATAAATAGACATAAAAGTGTCTATCTGCAGCTTTTAGTAAAATGGATATTCGAGAATCAGCACAAACTACAGACGGTACGGAGGTGCAGTTCATCGTTACGGTTCAAAGAGTTGGAGGAGAGCCAACAGAGTCATACGCAACCCATGCTAGATATCGCAGTGAAAACAAAACCTGAACATAAACCTGAATTAACACCAGAGACTTCGTTCAAGGTATTAGAATAGTCTTTAGTACATTGTTTTCTTGCAATACTTTAACGGTCGGTATATCGTATTCCGTGTAAAAAACAGTTTTCAAAGTGAGTTCACATCGATCGTAACGACTGAGGGTAATTATAAACAATCTACGTTAGATTATTTCATATCTTGTTTACTTGCTCACTCAAACGTAATTGCCACACGTTTTATCAAAATCGTTCCGAGCGATTTATTGCAAAGCCTCGTGCTGTCGTACACGTGACATTTTCAATTAACAATTTGTTTATTATTTTTCTTGACATACACACTTTTTGCAGCACGACGATTTACAAGTTAAACTGGCCGCACCTTATCAACTACAGCCGAAACCGGAAGCTCACGATTTAGGCTTCGGAAAATATTTCACAGATCACATGTTGAAAATTTCTTACCACAAACCTCTCGGAGGTTGGCAGAAGCCAGAAATATTGCCCTTCGAAAATCTTACCCTACACCCGGCAGCTAAATGTCTTCATTATGCAATACAGTTATTTTTAATTTGTCATTTATTAGAGATTCTATGAAAGCGTTATTTGAACGATTTTTAAAAAATATTTTTTTGATGTGTATATATTTTTTAAATGTCGACTTCAATGGAGTGTTTAAATTTTGCAGCGATCAATTATATTCAAATGAACTGCCATGTAAAAGTTGAATGATTTTTAAGTCTATGTTTATTTATGTACATATTATCACTAAAAACCATCTACATTTGTTATGACTTTTTGCTACAAACATTTACTGCTATTGTGCAAAAATAGACCTTTGTATTATTTATGTGTTATGCAGTGTTTTATGCAGTGTCTTGTTCATAAAAATATAATATTTCTCTTTCTGTGTTTGTCACAATTTTGTCAAAGCACTCTTACAATATATAATTTTATGTCCATAATAAAGTTTATCAGTTTGATTTATTGCATTCTTTCAATTAATGTAGATTCTTTTATTTGGGCACACATTTCCAGAAATAAATGTTGACTCGTACTGTCTGAATTTGTGAGTTTTCTTCTTATTGTTGTAGATGTCTATAAAACATAATAAGGATAATGTTTCAAAATATTAACCAATTCAAGTAAACAACTTCAAATGTTAATAAACTCTTGACATTAACACTTTTTACCGTAGGCAAATGTACAATAACTATTTAATTGTTTCGTATATATTCGACCTTCGAATCTTTTTCAAAAAATCTTAAAAACTAATTGATTATAATCATTTTTTGCATTTTATAGTTATAAAATGCAGAAGTTGCAACATTGCAGAAGAAAATAATAACTTATTATTTCGTAATAGTGCTCAAAAAAGTTTGTATTGAACTATATTTTTAACAAAAGTTATATCGATTCCATATACAGAAACTGTACTGTACTTAAATATTTTGAAACACCGCTATTAAATTATATCCTAATTTATAATTATATAAACGTTTTCGTAATTAATTATAACCATTTAGTGGATAAATCGATGCGACCATGGTGTTATTTAGTGCTCATTATTTTTACTTTAACGCCGTTCACACCGTAATAGTACATAAGACCTTCTTTTTGTGTCACTACAGTAATGATTCACTAACTTATTGCACCTCGAATCATCACGATCCTTGCTATAAGCGCTAAAATAAAGGAATCGATATAAAATGTGCCTCATAAATGCAGTTGTACTGATTAATACTTTTGTAGTCCTCAAGTTATCCTAGAATAACAAATGAATTAAAGTTTTAAATGTAATATTAAAGCTCAATTAAAAGTGACAATAAAATTAAATTTATTTACGCAGTTACACTGATTAAATATTGAAACCAATATATTGGTTTCAATATTTCATCAGTGATGTGTTGCACATATATCAATATATTGGTATGTGTGCAACACTCAGCCTTGTCACTACACCATTTATAATGTTTCATATAAAATCGTCCTGTAGGTATATTACCATTTTATTATCATTTTATAGGGTTTTTTTGTGACGTTGTGGAAAAAGCTGAAAGTACTGTTTGTGTGCCACGGAAAAACAGGATTAAAGCACAGACTAGAAAAATAATTACTAAGTGACCGACACATCACTCCCGTGTAATAATTGAAAATGGTTACTCTATAACAGCCTATAAAATCAAAATAATAACGGCAGACGATCTCGATGAGAAACAACATACCTTCAGTAACCAAATCGAAAGTTGACGTTGCTTTGGTCATCATGCTATCCTCGAGCGAGCTAACTAATATATTAGTATTGCATCTACGAGGATTAAAATTATTAATAATAGAAGAAAATAATTCGTATAAAATGAAATAAATAAATCGTCCATAATAGAATATATGAATAAACATCTCCAATCACCAATACCTACTAACTCTGAAAAACACGGTAAATAAAAACGGCGTTAGACACGTGCGACTGTCGTCTAACCGGTGTAGAGTACAGTACCTACAACGCACGAAACTTTGCAGCTCTAAAATGCCTGCGATTGATGTAATGCGCAGGTTTAACGCTCCCTGACCCTTCATTCTTCTCCCCTGCGTGTCAATTTCACGCCTTTGCGACACTTTCGTGACTAACTTCACAGCGGCAGAGTTTCGTGGGTTGTACTTGTGTAACAGAAGCCTGAAATTCGAAAGAGAATTGAAGTTAGAGGCGTGAAGTTGGGAAGTATAAAAGCTTGTCACAGACCCATCAGTATGTACATCAATATGATTTGTGTTGTGTCGATTATCACAAATCTATCGTTTTAGAATTTTTTAAATTTCTTATCACGAAGCACCAGCAATTTAACCAAAAACGAACTTTAATTTTGCCAACTGGTCGTTTGCTAAACAAACAAAATAATCAAAAGACATGTGGTTAGATCATCGGTGACCACATTAGTGTTAGTACCGTATTTTGCACATTATTATAAACACAAAGGAGAACAATCTATAAGATTATCACTGCAGTCGATAACAGGTATATCGCTGCCTGACCCTGTGTTCTTGAACCGTCTGTCCGTATCGTCACGGATGACGGTGACGATGTCGGATATATGTAAATATCTTTCTCGGTGTATATGTATTCCACCCGTCTCAGTTTATGATAGTACCTAAGGTATATTTAAACAATAGAATATTTTCGTCTAAATTTCGATCACTTATTACTATAAATACTCGTAACAATTTTTTTAGTGGGAAGCATATTCAGTTCCGTTTCTTCTATAAAGGCACTCGGGGCACAGGCCCGAGGGCCCCAGTCCGATGGGGCCCTGGAATGCCGGCATCATCATTTAACTTGCACTTAAAATTACATTCTATTTTCACTCACGTAATAATTGATTTTTTTTAAAGTGTCCCAAACTCTTGTGTACCCAAAGGTCAAAGTTTTGTATATCCAAGGGCCCCTACTCTGTATGTCTAAGGACCCTGGCTCTGTGCGTAAGGACCCCGACTTTGTGCGTCCAAGGACCCAGCTTCCGTGTGCCCGCGGGCCCCTACATGACCAAAGCGGCCCTGACCATATTTTATTTTGTTTCTGTTTAATCTATGGGGCAAGTTCTGGCTTTCACTTGTCAATATTTAGGTCTCAAACGAACAAAATCTTGATGTGATATATCAAATGGTCAACGAGCTTGTCGAAAGTAAAGTTTGAAGGTTTAAGTAGGTACTTGTCATCAAATAAGGAAGGAAAGCATTCACACTTTAATGCAAAATACTTTTTTTTTCTTTTTATTAATGTAGTAAAAATTGCTTTATAACTCTGAATTTTCCGGACGCAAAGGGCTACGTCACGCAAACAGTCGTTTTTAGTATACCATATGGTGTGGGGAATGTACTTCTGACTTTTTACGTGTCAATATATAAAATACTTGGATTATTTAATTTTGATTTCGTTTCCTTTCAGTTATTTGAAGGTTTAAAAGCTTATCGAGGTGTAGATGACAAAATTAGATTGTTTCGACCGGAGTTAAATATGGAACGCATGAACCTGTCAGCGCAGAGATCGAGCCTGCCGACCTTTGACGGCGAGGAGTTGATTAAATGTATCACTAGACTCATACAAATCGACCAGGAATGGGTGCCACATTCGGAGACCTCGACTTTGTACATTAGACCTACGCTGATAGGCACCGATGTAAGTATCAATTTTCTGGTAAAAAACGTGTATTATTCTAATTATAAACAAAAAAAAAGTTTACTCGAGCTTTTCATACATTATGAGAGTAGTGTGTGTATACATCACATTAATAAATTTTGGAAAATATGTTTGTACACTAAGTATTTGTAATATGATCACCAAGCAGACTTTACTCTGTTAAAGATATATCAAAAGTAGCCGAATAAAGGCGTAGCATGCGATTTAGCTGGAAAATATTAGGTCCTTGAAATAGTTAATAGTCCCTTTGGAGTATATATGACAGAGCAATGTTAAAAGTCATTGTACGATTAATAATGCACCCTTTAGGATAAATCATATCAACATCGTGAAAAGTTACTAGTAGTTTACTGCTACTCTAGACATTATTCAAAGAATAGAATTTTCATCTGTGTCGATTTTCATTTAAATAATTCTAATAATTCCATGCCTAAATGGCATGCCTCATATCAAATTGTTATATGCACATGAATATGTCATTTTGATATAAAATACAAAACTATTTGATCCCACTATTATATATTTTGCTACATAATAATTCTTATTTCTCGTATAATGAAAATTATTTGAACAGCCCTTGTAGTACTTGAATAATTCATATTTTGATATTTATAGATATATTTTGTTGGGTAGATAACTTTAGTCAAGAGTATGCGTACATAAATTACAGACCGCATATATGACGAATAGACAAAATAGATACCCTCTTTAGCAATAAAATGAAGCAGATAATTACTAAAAAATAAAGCGCATTCGCTGTTATATGCGCAAAATTATAAATCAAAGTTTATGAGACATTTCATTAATGGGTGCTAATGGCTAGGACGGATCAAGCCTTCGAGTCGGGGCACTTAGGCGAGATCCGGCCAGGACAGGCTCTAATTCGATGACAATAATGAAACACAACCAGCCCGGAGGGTCATGCCCAAATGCCGCTCCCCACTGGATCCGCGCCTATATACTGGATGTTCAAAATACAGAAAGAAAATTATCGTAAAAATAGTCATAAAAACGAACCGTAAATTGGGTAACTGTGCTTACTGTTTTACCGACGTGACGATATTGATTATCGGTATTATGATTATTGATATTTGCGTTCCTCGTTTTTCTTTTAGTGGGTTTTAGCCCGAACAACCGTTAAAAGGAGGACGTGGAACGCAAAATTAATTTTAATAGTGACTTTTTCTTAAAAGTCGGTTTAAAATAAGATGGCGAAAGAGGCTCTTACGTCCGCGTTAATAAAGTACACTTAAGAGCCCGTTCCATCTTGACAGTAGAAAGAGATGAAAGTTATATTGCTTCAGTATAAAAAATAATATATATCTCGCTCCCAGGGTACTTCTTGAGATGGCGCAAGATTTGAGTGAGGTTTATGAATACGGATCTCAATATAAATATTTATTTCAAATTTACACCTCAAACCACTTCTCAGTAAAAGAGCCTTTATACATAAATAGATAGACTACTAATAAAGCTTGTAGGATACAAGGGTTCCGTATTTTCGTAATTGTAATTGATTGAAGTTTCTTTGCCATTTATTTTTCATTTTCGCGAAATGTGTGCAGTTTTAATGGGCGTCGGAAGGGGGGTGCAAGGAGGTGCATTTGCATCCCCCTGGTTTTGCCTGTTTAGGAAAAAACATACCGAAAAAATAAATAAATAAAACAAACATTATTAATTAATTAATTTAATAGTAAGTACACATTGCTTAATTCAGTACAGAAAATAAATATCTGTGATTTTAGTATCGTCTGTATATCAAAGTTAATGCAAAATTTATTTTGTTTATTTTACAGTTATTTACAAAGTAATTTAAATTTATTCTGAGTCAATTTTTCATGAAACAATTAAAAAAATCAATTTTTATTATTATATCATCCAAGGGTATGCAAAGATATCTTTCAAATCAGTAAAACTATCCCGTTATGTTAAATATAGAAAAAGGCGTTAGATTTACCTTTGATCCTGATTGAAATATTTTATTTGTGTTTTCATCGTATTTGCACTTTTTGATGACTATTGTAAACGATGCCCTAATGTGCTTTTTCTGTCTGTCTGTGAATATGTACTATAGAAAATCTATTAAACTGCATTTCTACAAGGAAGTATTTTCAGTTTTCCCGATATATGTTTTGATGGATATTTATCAGGGTATATAATCGACATTTCGTAAAAAACATTTTATACAATTTTATACCATATACGAAGGTATATAATTCTATAAAATGTTTTTACGAAGTTTCTCATTATTCATATTGTCCAGATTTATACATCTGTATTATCTCCAAATACACAAGTTACAATTAATCTACGCTGAACTGTTATTATTCATGGAAAAATTCCTTATCTTTGAAACATCGTACCACATGTACCCACAATATGAATTTCATCAGATATTTTCCTTTAATAAGTTTCGCATTACAGTGCCCATAATACATGCAAAAAAATAATAAACAAAGAAACAGGAAAAACAAGTACGAAATCGACACTAACATTGAACAGCAAGATCGTGTGATCTTATTAATAGATAGTGCAGCATCTGTTGATACCACAAATATCGATTTAATATTTGGAACATCGCAGGGATTTAAGCGGATACAACAGTTTGTGTGTTGAAAAGGATTCATCACCGAAAATGCTTTAGTAATTTATTGATAAGGGTGTGGCGTTGTATTATCATTTAATTCTCATATCAAATTATTATCTTATCATACATAGGCCGTTGGATATTACAGAGCAGGAAACTCCGACGTTTCTTCGGGCCGTTGTGTTTGTAACTGAATTCCACAAAATGTGTTGTTTACCTTAGTAACCTTGAACCAGATTCTACATGATAATTTCTTTGATGTTAGCCGTTTCTTACCCGCTTCAGTAAGCCTGATTTAAAATTTGGCAATGATGGGAGGCTGTTTTTAAAATTTTTGGCTCACAAGTAAAATCGATAATCGCAATACCTATAAAATTGTTACTGAAAAATTACTTTATTTAAAGTAGCTTCAGTATTTAGTAGGCTCGATTGAAAATATTAAATAAATATGTTCATTTTTGTATTTGCAGGAGTGAATGGGTTTAAATTTGCAGTTTCGATTGTAAATAATATGATGTAGTCGATATTTTGCTACACGATGGATAAACATTTATTTGATTCTCATCATTTTGTTCCAATCTGTTCTGTTGTTTGTTATTCTGTCTCGAGTGGGTGTCATAAGGGAATTTTTTTTCGATGCGTCACATAAAAAAACAATCGACGCTATCCCGTATTTTAGGCAAAGGTGCACCTCGTAGCCGTTAGTCATTCAATTATTTAGCCCTTTATGAACTTTTATGAATAAAAAGCTATATCTTTATCAAAATAAGTTTACTGTGGCAAGTCGCCACTGCGTGGAATTTATGAGATAGTAAAAGCCGCTTCGCTTTCTTAATCCGAAAATTTTTAAAATTGTTTAAACAATATTCTTCGTTTGTCGTCAAAACGGATTTTAATACGTATATGCATTCAACGACGGCTGTAAGAGGTCAACCATAAATTATGTCGCACGGATTTCATGAATTTTGGATCCCTCCTTTCGCCTTCTTTATTACAGTCGTCTCTCAGTGTGTCGTGACATATTTTTTTAATTTCTAATTGGAAAATTATTAAATTAAAGTTGAAATGATTAAATTTAATTAATAATTATTAGAATAAAGTCAAAAAATTAACAAAATATTTTAGAAAAATAACAAAATGGCTTAAAATAATAATAAAAATACTAAATTGTTTAAAATGTGGTATTGCCCTTTATACCAAAGGAGGGCGACACGTGGCTCCATAGACACAGTGACAGTTTTTGTTAGAGTTGATGTTTAGAGTTTCAGTTCTTAACATTTGTAGATGAAGAACGGAGTTTATGACTTGACCCCTACCCGCCCTTTTCACACGACGTCATACTCTGTCGATCCCCTCCCTCCTCTTCAGCGTGCGACGTAATTTATGGACGACCTCTATGTAAACAGTCCTGCTCCAACATACGCGTACACTACGTTGCCCATTGCCGATTCTAGTACTGTACACGTGTATTAAAGTTATGCAAATATTGCGTATTTAAAAAGGAGTCAAACGATTAACCCTTCCAACATCATCCGGTTTCTTTGTGTTTCGTCTCAACAATATAGTTTTTCGATATCACCTTTAAAATGTTTACATGGCACTTCATGGAGGCGCTTGTCCCTGTTCAGGCCGCGTTCGGCGTGATGGCGCCCGAGTCGGCGCTGCTGTTCGTCATCCTCAGCCCGGTGAGCGCCTACTACAAAGCGGCGGCGGACGGCGCCGTGTCGATGTACGCGGACCCGGACGTGGTGAGGGCGTTCCCCGGCGGCGTCGGCAACAGGAAGGTCGGCTCCAATTATGGACCTACCATAGGTGAGATTTCTTTTAGAGGTTACTGTTTTCGCATGGAATTTCGCTCGTGTAAAATGTACGTAAATCATGCTGCTTTTAAACAATAAAAGAAAACGGAAAGGGGTTAGTTGAATTCGTGTAAAGAGCGTTCCGTATGATGAGTATGTTATCTGGAATGCATTTTTAAATCTGACGCAAATTTGTTTGCGGTAACAAAAAGAACAGTGATTTTAAGTTCGTGTGCGTAATACGAAAGATTTTCTAAGTTATTTTAAAGCCAAAGACTTATTATAGGTTTCATGCAATTCATAGATAAAGAACTATTTGTGTATTTTCTTAAAAATCTTACGTTCCCCGTTGAAAACATTCAATAGATTCCAATAAGAAATAATTGTATTGGGACCTAATGTGCTTTTGTCGCTGCAAATGCATATCCACACCCATAAAAACTTTCGAAGGAAAGAAACGGAAAGTTTAATGGAACTCATATGTCTACAGAGTTCTTATCTGGATTTACATGTAGAACACATTATTTTTTCTGATTGTGGTATTATCATTTAAAAGCATTAAAAACATTTTTTATTTCGTATTCGGAAATCCACATTGGTTTTTATGTCCACATGGACTTATGATAAGAACAGATACAAACCTACAGGTAAGGTGCAGTTAGGATCCATACAAATAACATTACAATCCCATTAAGTCCAATAAAGAAAGCTCGCTATGATGGACTTACATATAGATTCCAAATTTAACTCTATCTGAAATTTTTTTCTTCCAGATAGATTATATATAATCCATTTCACATTCTATTGTAGTGTATAGAACTGTATTGGATGTTATCAACAGGGTTAAGTAGTTTCGAAGACAAAGACGGAAATTTAAGTCTCATCTATGCTCTTAAATACGACTGTTTATTTTAAAACAGTAAAATACAAAATAAATATTTGAGACTTTCATAACACGTCCCGCATTTGACATATCACACGGAACAGTTTACAAAACTTTTGTTAAGTTTTCTAATTTGCCCCTTCCAAAGTGACCCCCAAATTTAAAATTCATTTATTTACGATATGCATCCATGTTTGGGTCACAGAAATTCATGTGGACTAACGTTTCGTATAATTTATACTAACTTAATTGGGACAATAGATTAGCAACAAATATGCTGTGACAGATGAACAAACAGAAAGACACGGGAGTGATATAGGATCACGGTTATAGAACCGTTCAGTTTTTATTTTCATCCGTACGTAAGGAAACTTAAAAATATTACGCGGTTTACATACCGACCCATGTAACAGTGATTTGAAACTTTTTACATATACGCAACAATGAACTGTATTGACGGTAGCCGTGCCTTCATTTATACGACAGTCACACGAGTAATTGACGCAATTACACGTGTGACATTTGACAATTCAAGATTGCGAGTGATTTTGATGTCTGTGACGGTAGCCGCGAAACTTCTATTATTTTTTTAACCTGCTTTTCTAATTTTGCACAAGTGAAAATCGAAGAAAGTTATTTTAAGTATTTTAATTTAACTGAGCATCTTCATTTAATCAACATATGAGACTTGTGTAGAAGTGGCTGATTAGGGTCTAACACCTTAGATGAGACCTTTGTTCAGAAATGAAATGTTATATGGGTTCTACAAATACATCAATTTATGGATTCTACAAAAACAAAAATCGTTTTTAAAACATTAACTTTTAATTTAAATGAATATCAATTAAGATTTTTAGAATAGAAGTTGAGTGAAGTAAACAAAATAAAAGAATGTTCATTTCTCATTTCTCACTACGATTTTGATATCATACGGCATATACAGAGAACATTTAGTCTTTGTGTATGCCAAAAATGTATGTTAATAAGTAATTGTAAGTAGTAAAACTGGTAAAAAGCATGTCGGACCGTGCTCTTTATAGGTGCCTAAGCCATTATTACAAAGAAATGCATCACAGATGAAAAAAGTACGTTGTTACACTTTTCACATGCCTATTTTATTTATTTGTATTAAATTTGTCAGGACAGTGGCAATAAAAACGACTATAATTATGTCCATGCATACCGCTATTAAAACTATGCTACATTCTGTGTACCTATCAAATGATTGAACGTTCGCTGTGCTTATCGTGCATTTGATAGATACTTGCTATGTATATAACTTTTGTTCGTCATGTGATTATATTTCACAGGCAATGAACACAGTATTATTACTGAAGTAAAAGTAAATTTTTTTTATAGTAGATCCTAATACTTTATGGAAAACACAAAAGTTAAATGCAATAATAGCTATTGTGAAAGCATGAGACAGGAAGATTATTAATATTTTATTTTAAAGAATTACAAATTGCTATTACATGCTTGTGTTTAATATTATCGTCATTTAATCAGAGTCACGTATAAGGATAATTTAGTAAAATAATCTTATTCCAGCACGCTATTTATGAAAAAGTTTGAAGATTCATTGCTATCTATGTAAGATCATGAAGCTGAAAATTACTTAAAAGAAATTAATATTAGCTTAAAATGTCATTTTAAGAGAATATCCCGCGTCGAAAATAAAAACGATTAGGAAGTTACGTTTGTGTATCGAATATTATAGCACCTCAATGTCTGGTATAGTATGATAATAGAGAATGGTAGATTTATGATATAAGAACGCACATGCACAGGGTATAAATTATAAGTTTTCATTATTTTCTGAAATTGAAACCTTAAAAATAAACCTAGAAATGTAAAAATACTGTTAACCATAGTTGATAAAATTTCTGCTTTTACTATAATGCGTCGCAAAAGACCATACTTCTATCAACATATTTTTATTAGTATAAATTATTTTCCTAATGATGAGGAATAATATGGTTATAAATTGGATTCTAGTAATTTCGCAAAACTTCGATAAATTCTTTTAGATGTATTAATAAAACGTTAGATTAAGAAGTATTTTTTTTAATTTAATAGAAATCCGAGATATAAATTGTATTAAATATAATATATGTATTGAGGTTTTGTTCCTCCACATAATATCGTTGCTTAAATTTCCAGAAGTGACAGCGCGGGCGGCGAAACTGGGTCATCACCAGGTGTTATGGCTTTTTGGTCCTGATCATGAACTAACGGAAGTCGGCGCTATGAATATTTTCATGGTTTACATCAATGAACATGGCGGTAATTATGAAATGTTATATAAAAAATAAATAAGCCTTGTTATCTACGTGTAATGAAGAGTTTTTGTTATCATTAAAAAATCATAATGATAATGAATTTAATCTAGAATCCAATCTTTAGTTACCTGCCAAGAAATATCAAATTATAGATGTATATCAAAATACTATGCATAATTTTGTATGCGACATATTTTCATTCTGATCAATCGTGCAAATTACTACACAAAATACTTTCTGATCAAGGTCTTGCTCACCAGTATTTTTTCATAATGAGATAAATACGGGGTACCAAACAATTTATACTCATAATACCAAATAGTCTATATATAAATCTTTATACATTTAATATATACAGATATATTGTTTATAACAATGACACGCAAGTAGAACATTATCATTATACGTTTTATTTATACTGACACTATTTCGTTAAAGACTATATACAAAATATTTTTATTGGGAAACATAGTCATGTGTCGCGTATCAGGCATCCGCTTATTAATACCGATATAATGTTATCGCCGACATGTTGACTTCTCGACCTCGAGACTGGTAAATACTCGTATTGTGCCTGAAGCAAGCTGAGGGGTCGGTAACATCATGCCGTTTGGTTTGGTTCGAGCTGAGCATTCCCAACATCACATTACGTCAGCGAGGACACTTTACACTTTTTCTGGACTGATAATTATTGTGATTTCGACGTCGTTTTTGTGTCTATTTCTTGATAGAGCCTATTGTGGTTGTCTTTAATTGCGACTGTTTTTTTTAGAGACACTTAAATGCATTTTATACTAATATACACTAAAATGAAACAGAATCTTTTATAAGGTCAGACTTTAAAAAAAGTATCCATCCCTTTCTTATATTTTCAACAGAAGTATGTTGCGTATCCCTTCTTCTTTAACTTGACGGTATACTTGACGATTTTCACATATATTTCTTTTCATTCAACTTTAAAATTCTTTTAAAGACCAATGCCGACTATGGTTGTTCAAATTTTCTACCCTCTATACTAAGTAGTTTTTGTTTTTCTTTTTTTTAAAGAAAGATTAGATGCTACAGTAATCCCATTCTTGACTCTTTATCTAGTCTTGGTATGCAACGATAAATTTTAATTTTCGGTAATTTATATATAATGTGATTCATATAATTTATTCTCGAAATAAAAACTTAATTGAGTTTCTCTGGAAAAGACAATGTTTTATTACAAAAAATGTTTTACATACAATATTTCACTTCACCATACAACTTTACATAACTAAAATTACTAACTTGGAAAAGGAACAACATTTAAAGCTATTATTTCGTTATAATTGATTTGGTTCTCTTTAATTAGCGTAACGGCCTCTTCAAAAATTGTATCTCTTTGACAACTTAAAACGTAACCTTCACATCTGTCATAGAGCAATCGAATGACATGAGTAGATAAATGCGCGGCAAATTCAAATTAAATGAAGTGTCATGATCATGGCCTTCGTTTACATATATATTAAAAATGAAAAAAAAAAATTGTTCTGTTATTATTAGCTGTGTTGTAACATTTTTACATAATTGTTTAAAGTACATACAATTTCATTAACTCAAATAATAAAATCTTTTAATACAACATATGTATATATATACATATATTGGTCGATAGTATAGTAAACAAGATGACAAGATGACAATATAATCGTCTGTTGGGCAAAAGTACGCCGTATTACCGTGCAGTTTGAGTTCTTTCTTCTTCACCCATCTATTCCATATTATTGATCCATAAACTATTCCAAAATGGGATTTCCTTACATTATATGCGGCGTTTTTAGATGAAGTTTGCTGTCTTATATACCTGTTTTCCATTTACCTCTAACTATATCCCAACCATGTTTCTTTCAGCCTTTTTTGTGTTGACTATACTTTCTTTGTTTTTTAGTCAAAGTTTAAACTTGAGAACTGTAGATATATTTAATACTCATAAATACAAATATTTTTTCCTTTTTATCTACACCTATTTTAAATATGTATTTTAAAGATTTCTACACTATTAATTACATGTTTATTTATTTCTATTATTTTATAACAATAAATGTTTCCCAGATAAATTAATTTATCATATTAAAGTATCTATGTGGACTTATGTTTGCTTTAGCATAATTACGTAATGTGTTATTACATTTGGTTTACTCTTAATTATTGTCAGAAAAACTTCTTTTTTACAGTTTTCTTTTTAATTGTTCATTATGTGAAACTTCCTGGTTTAATATCATTTGAAAATATACATTTGATACGTACTTATCGCTAATATTGTGTGCCAATGCTTACCAATTCATTCTTTCAAACAAGTTTTAGAGGACTGAGTAGAATACTCTTGGAGAGCTAAGTTCTCCTCGTTTTATTCCTCTTTCTAAATTGAAACAGTGATCCTACGTCTTTTAAACTATATTTAATTGGCACAAAAAGACTTTAAATAAATAAATAAATAAAAAATTGGCACAAAAAGTAAGCGTATAGAATAGAGTAAAATTATATATAAGTTTTATTTTTAAATCTACAATTTTTACAGTTTGAAATGAATGTTTTCTGTGGATGCTGATAGCCCCATGTGTTTTCTAGTTATTTATTTATATGAGAATAAAATGCGGTTTAATACCCTTTATATTCATTTTTAAATAACAATTATTAGAATGAAATACTTGCATACTTTCAAATGAGCAACTTAATAAAGTTATCAGCTAATAAGTAATTATACCCTTTGTATCAGGTGAATATTTTCACTGATGTCACTTAATATGATAGCGCGGATATTAATTGATAATGTATTTTTATTATAAAAGTGGCGTGCTAGATTGTGATATTATTTTTTTCAGATAAACAACTAGCCACGCCACCGCTGAACGGGTTGATTCTCCCCGGCGTCACGCGGCGGTCTATTCTGGAGCTGGCGAGCCAGTGGGAAGACCTGGCCGTTTGTGAGGAAGTTATAACCATGGACCGCGTCATTGAGCTTAATAAGTCTGGACGGGTGAGTGGCTGTATCAACATTGTGTAATACAATTGGACCGCTTTGACATGTGTACTTCAAGTCGAGACCAACAATATGATTCCAATCTATAAATACCTTCACGTTCATATATTACATACCAACCCTACAGTGTCAGTTGAGATAATTAGAATTGCTGCAAGGGGCAGTGTTGTGACATGATTAGATTGTTATCTGGATTGGCAACAATTAAATTACACAAGCTTGCTTCTTTCTCGCAGAATGAAAGAGCTGCCATGTATAGACTTATTGCTATTGACACTAAATATTGGTATTGAAATAGTTTAATAATAGTCGCTGTATTTCCATTGGATAAATAATATATCGCGAAACAGCAAATGCCTCTTCCTCAGGTACGTCTGCAGATCTAGACAAGGGGCTTTCTATCGTCGTATAGGCTCGTTGAATAGAAAGCTAAATGTATGGGACTGACGTTAGCTCACAAAATGTCAGGTAGCCTAGGGTTTGAAAATTTAAATTTTGCAGTTTAATAGTGGTATATAACATTAAAGCGCAGGTTTTTGTAGAAATAGAAATGATTTGCAACTTGTCTCGAGCTGCTGTATTGATTTCCTACGAACCTACACGATCTTACGGTACTAAGTAGTAAATTAGAAGTGAAGTTATATATAAGTTGTACATATCTTTATTAATGACAATTTAAAATTTAGTTCGACACATTGCGTAAAAGAGAAATAACAAAGATTTTTATTTATAAATAATTTATAATTTTGTTGTTTTGTTAATAAATTTCAATTTTGTTAAAATTTTTTTGTTTTTATTTTGTAATAATATCTACTTTTTTTTCATATTATATCAAAAAATCTATGAAGTCGGGAAAAAAGTTTCTTCATATTTTATATACAAATTCCATTATACTTTATAATTAGGTCGAGAAAAGGAAAAAGGAAAAAGATTTTTCGTACTTTATAAGTAAAAACTGGCAGTAAATTCTCTTTGGTTGTGCTGTTTGTATCTGGGTAGTTTTGATACCATTAAATAGGTGACATATTAAAAAAAAAAAATTAAAAGTAAAAACGGTGTTCAGCCCTATTTCTATTGTTTTTCTGTTCATAAAAATAAGAAAAATTAATGTAGAAATTTGATACATTTTGAAGTTTTATTACAAAAAAGGGAAAAAGGCAATACAAGTCGGGAAAAAATTTGGGACGTTTATGCACCTAATGCAGTGTCGGTGAGAGTAGCACAAAACTAGTTCAAGCGTTTTCAGGCCTATAATTTTGATGTCAAAAATGAACCTCGCTCTGGTCGACTTGTTACGAATAAAGTCGATGCCATTTTGGAAAAAGTAGAAAAAGATCGGCATATTCGTTCTTACGACATGAGCTGTAGATTAATCACAAAACAGTTTTGACCTATTTGAAAAAGGTGGATATACAAGAAAGCTCGATATTTGGGCTCCACACGAATTCACTGAAAGAAATCTAATGAATCGTGTATTCATTTGCGTTCTCTGTTGAAACGTAATGAAAGTGAACTGTTTTTAAAAAGATTGATCACTGGTGATGAAAAATGGATTACCTACGACAAGAATATGCGGAGAAGATTATGGTCAAATGGCAAGCAAACTCCACGCCATTATAGTGAAAAACGGATCAACTAACAATAAGGTGATGCTATGTTTGTGGTGGGATTAGAAGGGCATTATTCATTATGAGCTTTTACCGTCGGACGAAACGGATCTCTACTGCCAACAGCTGATGATCTTCAAGGAAGAAGTAGAGAAAAAGAGTCGAAATTGATCAGCAGAAAGGGTGTGGTTTTTCACCATGTTAACCTCAGACTACACATATATTTAGCCACTCAGCAAATATTGAGAGAGTTTGGTTGGGAAGTGTTAATGTGTCCACCATAGAGCCCTGACCTTGCACCCTCAGATTTTCATCTGTTTCGGTCTTTTCAGAATTTTTTAGGTAGTGTTAGGTTAATATCAAGAGAGGACTGTCAAAACTACTTATCGCAGTTTTTTGATCAGAACTCCCAAAAATTTCTAAAAGACTGATTATGTCACTACCTACAAAATGGCAACAAGTTGTTAAACAAAATGGCTATGTAAATAAAATAGTTTGAAAAATATTAAATTTGTATATAAAACTTTTTCCCCGACATTATTTAATAATAAGTATTATCTAAATAAAAACTTAAATACTCGTTTTCGTGATTTTAACTATAATACTGACATTCTTCCACACAAACTTTCACACACACTGACAAAAATTCTCAACAATGTCTATTATACCTATTTAAAAACAGTCAATAAATCATTTTTATATTTCAAAACTTGTCAGACAGCTTTTTATCAGCTTTTGAATCTAGGTACTTGGCTAAATTGTAATAATTAATAGTATAAAGCTTTCAAATCAAAATTAAATATTTTACGTTTTAATGTAAAATTAATAAAATAAAATCATACTTTAGGTCGTTATGGCAGATATCAACAAAAAAAAACTAAAAAGTGAAAAATAATTCTTAATATGAGCTGAAAAAATAATGAACAATGGCGAAAAATACTGGTATTATTGTGGAAAAAGCGTCGGGCGCATTGTGCCACATTTTTCGTATAAAGAGCAACCCACGCTTTTTCCACAATAGTACTAGTATTTTACGTCATTGTTCATTATTTTTTTTTCAGCTCATATTAAGAATTTTTCATTTTTTAGTTCGTTTGATTGTTAAAATTTGTCATTTTTAACAATAATAGTTGAGTTAATAATAACGCTTATTACTGTTACTAAATTCTAATACAAAACAGTCATAGAATTTAGTAACTGTAATAAGCCACTTGCTCTCGCGCAGACGATACGTGACGAAATTATTCGATTCTGATCAGGATAATGAGATAAACTTATCAAATTATTGTATTGTCATTGGTCCTTGATACGTATGTAAAGTTTCAAATTAATCAGACTCCTGCAAATTGGTGAAAATTATACTCGAAAGATTCAGTTACATCCATACATATATACAACCCAAGCTTATAATAAAAAAAGCGTGTTAAAAAAATTTGTAAACGTTAACCGTAAAATTTGATAGATTGTATATACATTAACTGTTACATCGTATGTTTAAATTTTACAATCAGTGTTTTTGTCTTTTGGTGCAACTCGCCGTCTATCTCATTATTATTCGTGTAATAGCATCATTGTTACTCGGCTACGGCGAAGTAAAAGGGGGTAATGATTTTCCTAGTGCTTATATATATATATATATCTATCAGTATGTTCATCTGTTCTCATGAAGCTCCTACGTTGGACGTTGATTGGGTACATGTTTGGATAAATTAGGTTTCCTTACTTTCTTTTAATGTTCCATGTGTTATAGTTTATGCAACGCAATTTTAAATTCAACATGGTAGTTATGACACATGGTACAGTAAAGAACAAAAAAGTACCTTACAAGCATATCAAGTCTGGTATCAAACAAAAGGTTTTCACAGATTTTGAAAATGTGTAATTAACGTATAAACGTGTATCATTTATTAGTCATAAATAATAGATATTGTAGCACAGATGTAACCTTCGTCGGGTTTCGGTACCCAGAACTCGAAATTAAAATCATCGGCGCCAAGAATATACATATTAATCAGATTCTCAGTTATATGTTCACGTATTTTTATATCAAATTTCACTGTAATACTTCGTGTTACTCTACATTCAATTATCGCGTTTTTACTATCGAGGTCCGCGCACCTGGACAGGAGCTTCTATCAACTCATTTTTTTTCCTAACTATTTTTTGTTTCTCACCCTGACTAACCTTCTTGTATTTTAAAATTCAAATTGCTCAATGAAACCCTCGTTCGCGGGACAGCACGGAGGCCGGATACTGCACATGCCACCTACACGTAACTCAGTTACTTACAATATACATATTCGTCTTATCCGTTTTTCAATTTGATTCAGTTTTCACGAATTTGGATTATCTTTATGATTGTATAGGTCAACAAAAAATGATAAATAAGACCAAAAGTTGAAAAACTTAAACACACTCATTAGACTGAGTATTAAACTCGTACTAAACCTGTACAATGACGTTCATTTGTAAAGTGCGGACTTTTATTTATTTCATCAGTAAGGTTATGATTCAAAACTGAATACAATAACGATTTCATAATTCAGAAAGCGTTAGATCTCAACCAAACACTTATCTTGTTTTATTAACCGACTTCAAAAAAAAGAAGGTTCTCTATTCGGCCAGTTTGTTTGTTTCTATGTTTGACGATTTTCTCAAAAACTACTGATCCGATTTGAATAAGATTTTCTATATTAAATGCATATTTTCAGGTAAAGTATATTAGAATCTAATGAAGATCTTCGGAGATGGGTAGTGAAACTCTTCTATAACAAAGAACAAGAAATAACCCGCGATCGCTGTGAGCGTATGTCTATGTATTGTTTTCAATCTGCGTGTGTACATATGCGTGTGTATGTGCGCGTGAACAAACGAAAAACAAATAAAAACAAGAAATAATACAAATCCAAATAAAAAAAATTAGGAATAAAGACATGAACAAAAGTAATTCTGCGATTTGTCGCCAGAAATTACTCTTCAATGGCCAAATGTACGCAGAATTAAAATTAATTACTTATTAATTCACTTACATATTTTCACTCATTTATATAATTCCAACGTAACAATCTAAACAGGAACACATCGGAACTCTAGCGAAAACATTAGAAATAGGGTGTATTAATTAATTTATTATTTATTCATTGTGGAAACGAATGAAAATGTAATCAGTGTAAACTGTAGAACTTTTATATTAAAAAGAAAAAAACAATCTATACAGTTTGTATACGAATAATTTGGTAGTTGCACTTTAACTAAGAATGTAAAGACCCTGTAATGAATACCAATGGACAATAAATTCGGGGTCGGAACTGCTTTTCCACTTGTCCACTGCAAAAGTAAAGGAGATGCCTGATCAATGTTAATAACCATGGATTAATCCATATGCAAAGTGATTAAATGAATTATAAAGATATAATTACTCGATACTTAAAAACCGTGAAATAAAATAGAAAAAAAATAAAAACCGTCTCCAAAAACAGATTTTAGTATTTTTTTAAAAATTCAATAAACTACTAACTAATTGTTTTGGAGTCGGTTCGACGTAAAGTAAGGCAAAAGAACATATAGGCTATAAACATGAATATGAAACCTAAAATATTGAGTTAAAAAGATAATTCCCTTCTAAAGATACACAACTGCATCTGATTAATGTTTAACTGGAACCGATTCCAAAACAAGTAATTCGTTGTTACTGAAGTATGTTTAAAAAATTATATTTATTAGTTATTTTTTCCGTTATAGTTAGATTTTAGTTTTCCCACTTTGGGTTTTGTTTAAAAACCTTAAGAGCATTGAATAGGTGAACTATTCACCTTTATTGACATCGCACTGTAACCGTTCCAGTTGCTGGAGATGTTCGGCGCGGGCACGGCCGTGCTGATAAGCCCTATCAGCCGAATCGGCTACCTCGAGCACGACATCCATTTGCCTACGATGAAGCAGCCCCAGCCCGTTTTCCAACGCGTCAAGGACACGCTCCTCGCTATCCAGTACGGGCATATAGAACATCCTTACGCGACCGTCATCTCATAGTGATTGTGATGCGCGCGTGGACGCTAGTGTCGGACCTTGTACGGAATGCTAAGTGATATAGAATATTGTAATTTTAGACTGGTACAGGATTCGCAGTGAACATATTGCAATTCACGGTACCTGAATCGGTGTATGAAAATTGTAACGTTTATTACAGGAATAGTTTGACTTAAGAATCCTTTGTGAAATATACTTTTACTTAGCTCTGTAAAAATTGCAGTTTTATCGCTTTTATAATACATCATTTAGATTTGATAGTGATGAAGTTGCATGTTGAAATGTACCAAAGGATTTTGTAAAACAGGAGGTTAATCGAAATGTATATTAGTATCCAATAAATTTGTAGGATTATTATAAATTAAGTTTTCTCAATAAATGTTCCAATCGAACCAAATAATAGACCTTGAACTGAAGCATTTGTTCACAACACAAATATTAATTAAACATAGAAATATGTTTCTAATCGTACCCAATGATTAGAGATAAAATGGTCCATTTTAGATTTCTGACTGTACAGGGTTTTTATTATTTTATTGGAATTGTAGATCGATAGGGTTTTCGTCTATTTTAGCATTTGTCAATGTCGGTTGATGCTTGCCATTTTATAGTATAATATAGTGCTGCTTTTCTGGTTCGATTTCAATACTTATGTTTGATATATATTTTATAAAACCTATTCATTGAAGTAATCAAATATTGATCTTTATATTAACATAAATTTCTTATAATATCCGCCGTTGTATGAAAAAATATACTCAAGAAGATATCCAATATGTATGATCGAGTCAAAAATGCAGTTCGTGTAATTTAGAATAAAAGAATTTTAAAAAGGTTGTTATATTTATATTTTTATGGAGACTTTTCTATATTTGTGCAATGAATAGATTTAAAAATTTTGTAAGATACTGTTAGGCTTTAAATAAAATTACGTTAGTGCACTCCGGTGTAGGGTGAAAATACGAATAATTTAATGAAATGGACAATTTATTTTTTTAAGTAACAATGATATTTAGTAAGTATAAGTGAAAAACTCGCGGTTTTATTTATTTACATAAAATTTATTATTGTATTAAATCTTTGTTATGAAATCTTTTTTTGCATGTATTTTCATAAATTGAAATTTTTCAAAGAAACATGCATCACATGCGTTGTTAATTTTCATTACTCGTTGAAATTACTACATGTTAATTAATTTAGTTAACTTTTTTGTCAAAAGACTTTGTAATGCAATAGTTGCAGAATTGTAATAATTGTATCTTGACTTTTTCTAGTCTAGTGTAACCGAATCTTACTGGCACCACTCTTAATAAATAAATTTTTAATCAGAAACTCTTTTAATGTCAAGATTTCAACCCTAATTGACGTATATCGTGTTCTATACGGATTGCCAGACAGTTATTTATTTAGATACGTATTAGGTAAACTTTAAATTATCTAATACGTGACAGGCGCGTGCTTTTCTTAAATGCAAAAAACTTTGCATTCCTTGTAGTCCTATACCTATATGCCCAAAAAATCATGGTACTAATTAGTTCTCCATAATGAAAATTGAAAATGAATTCGCGCCATCTATTAGTGTTTTTGGAAAGTAACTAACGTCTGCAGCAGAACGGCCGCGACGCTGCAGACAGGCTACGCTAACACCGCCTGGTACCGTAAGCACGATAGGTCAATGCTTTTAGTTTCATACTAATGTGTCTCCTCTAGTGAGCATATAGACACGGCAAAAGTGTGACTGATTGCGTGGCAATGTTTACGCGTATTGAATTTCTAAAGAACGACTCTTAGAACGAGAGGCAACGTTGCATACTTTCTAGGAATTTACCAAATAAATTTCATTTTAGCAGTTGATTAGGGTTCAATAATCAGGAAAATGAGCGTCAGTCGGTGTCATAAAGTGGCATTACTTATAATTTATTTAATACAATACTTACTATTTGGAAATAAAATTTGGTGATATTATTGAGACAAAATTGTGGTCATCTGAATGTTTGTGGGTGTAATTGTAAGTTCATTTGCTAAAATAACTATATAACGCTCAGTTGAATTAATTAGGGCGCATCACATTTATAAGGCTCATTGACTTTTCCTCCTTAAAAATACGACTGACAATTTTATTTATTACTTTAAAAGTATACAAAGTCAGCTGCATAAATTTCATAAAGTATAAAATGACTTTATATTTAAAAAAAAATAATAAATAAGATGCATATATATGACTGACGTATAATCCCCTCTCTTCAATACAGCCGATCATTATTTTGTTGTCAAAAATGATCGAAAAACCCATCTTATTATTATTTGTACTCTATGAATATACACACACCACAATTACTTTTACGAACTTTATGCTGTTACGTGTCTCAATCTGGAAGTCCTTGGAAAATCGAAAACTAACTAACTGACCCAGCAAACTAATAAGTTATTTTTATTATTTTTGTTTTTAAAAGTAGTGCTCGTTGAGATCAATACGTCGCTGGGTTCGATGGAAACGCCTTAACCACAGGTTAAGCACTTGAGAAGTGTTTATCCTGTGGACTGAGAGAAACAGTTTACCCTCTTGCACTTAGTGGTTCTTTCGACGGTCTTTTCATATGCACCCACGGCTTCCGCGACGTTCGTAAACCATTATCTTCGAAGTTTTTCTTTTATTTTTAGAAATGAACAAAAGTATCATGATGCGGAGTCGGGACTGTAAGACGTTTAAGCCAGTATTTCTATACATAACGTCCCTAAATAGATAGTTGTTTGTCTGGCGGTATATGGTAAGGCGTTGTCATGATGAAGGAGATGTGATAGTGACATTGATTACTGTGTCCGAATAGTTAAAGGTTTGAAAATTTTGTAGAACAGTAGGGAACTAAATTTGATATCAATTATACATATTTTAGAATTCAATTGCGTCCGACTTAAGATAACGCAATATTATTTACTAGTATTATAGGCGCATGTTTGCGAGATTATTGATAACGTCTTAAACAAATATCGAAGTCGGTACAAAATTTTAAATTTTGAATTTTTTAAATCTAAACAGAAATGCAAACGCTTGCGTATAATTTTCTTCTTTTATATGAATTTTACGGAAGAATCTGTTGTTAACCTAGGCAATGCGCATGAGCATTGTTTTAACCTCGATCGACTCAGAAACGCACGATGTGTTTATAAATTGAAAAAATTAAAAACCTTGGAAATATTTGATTTAATTCCAAACAAACTATTTGACCTCCATAATTCTTTAAGTTTGCAAGTTAAGAAAATTAATAATTACGATTCCAGCAGTAGCGCGTTGATCGATCATTTTCTTGTTTGCAAAGAATTTGCACATATTTACAAAACAAACTAACATGTTTGTCTATGATTGCCAGTGAAAAAGAAATTTTAGTCCTTTCAAAACGATCTAGCAGTTTTTACCATAACGTTTTACAGAACTATCTAAAAAAAATAGGCGCGTTTATTTGATAAGTAATGAGTTGGTGCCTAAAGTATGAAATAAATTTAGAATTCTTGTTAATTTTGCGCAAAGAATATAAACTTTACATCCTTGCTCTCTGCTCGCGGTCTTTTGATAGGACACTTTGGATATCATTTAAATAACTTTTGTTATCATCAATCACTCATTCAGATATTTATGATGGTCACAGACAAATATGCCAAGCCAATGGTGCCATACAGTCAGGTATGGTAGGTACCCACCGGCGATGGACCACCGACCGAAACAATGCTGAAACTGGTATATCTTTTTAGCTGTGAATACCCTGTATGAAATCTATGTGCACGCCACTGATACGTGTTAATGCCAATACAGGTTAATTCGCCTGATAAATATACAATGTGGCTTAACCAATACACGTATTTAATACTGCCAAAAGTTTCTCTTTGAATTTACTTAAACTGTTAATATTTCTTGTATATATTGTTAATATAATAAAAAGTTTAGACATTTCTATTAATATCTATATCCCTTACCTGTGTTATCACAAAAACAAAATCTACATTTCCTTCGTATCTCCACTGGGTTTCAAATGGTTATCAGAATTATATGAAATGATAAATGGAAAAGAGTCTAGTTTATTAAAAAGTGATTGAATGTTTATGTCAATATTATTAATCCCTATAAAATAACACATGAAAACCTTATACGAACAGTGACTTTTTATAAAAAGGCCATTTCTTTTTATTAAATATTTTCAAACACATTCAATTTACACATTATTTATTTCATCATAAATACAGTAGACGGCACTATAAAACTGCAAAAAATCGTTTATATTCTTAAAATGTATAACTTGGCTCCTCATTCTGGTGGAAGAGGAAGATCTTCATCAAATTCTTCCGATTTCTTCTTTTCCTCTAAACGATTCAAAGATCTGGTCAAAGGTTTAAGTTCCTGTCTCGTTGATTCAGCCGAGTACCTAAGAATAATTCCATGTACCATTTTATTACCACAAAATTTTATATAGCTTATATTAATAGTCTGAAAGTAGATTCCACTACAAGTTTAAAAGTTATTTTTAACAAAAATTTTTCTGAATTTTTTCGACATCTTTCCAACGAATCAACTTATTTTGATTACGTTTATGACATTCTAAGCATTTTTTTTGTGATAGAGCTGTTTAGATTAAAAACATATTTTTGAAAAGTATATTTTTAAGATTATTGGAAAATTACCAGCCTGAATTGGTTTGAGTTTTAAGGAAAAAGTGATAACTTTTTCGAATGTTATAAATCGCGTTCCAATTAGCACATACATAAACACATTATCGTAAAAATATATCAGAATAGCTTCCTATTAGAACTACAAAACGTCGAGATTTCACAAAAACTTAAATTTCAAAAAATCGGAGTGAAAAAGTTTTCTAGAATTTCTTCAATATTCTTTATGGGAAGTTAAAAAATTGCAACTGAAAGGAAGAATAAAACAGAAATTTATCTATGTACTACCTTAAACATAGTACATATACCAAAGATTTGTAACAATGCCGTCCAAGCGCATCCATAAATATCTGCGCAGCGAGTATACAAGCTTCACAAAAAACGACGCTCGTTGCGAATGGTAAAATAACTTTCCGGTCCGTACTGCTTGTTGTGTTGTCAGTTATTTTCTTTACTTTTGGCCAATGTAGAGAAAAAGAGAATTTTCAAATAAAAAATAAAGCAAAGTCCAAAGAGAATTTTAAAAGAAAAAAAAAGAAAGCAAATCAAGCCCGAGCATTTAGTATCGAGGTTTTCTTGAAATGAATTACATTTGCTTTGTTCAATAATACCACTTGCTATCACTATACATAATTTCATCGGGAAACCTATGCTTTTAGAGCAGATAAAATAAAAAGTAGTGGTTGCTTTGTGTGAACTCTGCAAACGACGACGGACTTCCCTCATGTCTCCTGTTGCATTGGACACAAAAACCGTGAATGCATACAAGTTTATTGTCTATGGATATCGCATAATGGGAACGATCTCGTGAATTTATAACACAAAACTCTAGAAAGTTCAAACCTGCCGGAGTTCGACCGCACAGCGTCAACAGTGCGGTCGGCAACGCCCGAGCTGGCCGTGGATAATTGGCTGCGGGCTGCCGCGCTGTCTGCGCGAGCCGCTGTATGGTATACAATGAAAATTACGACAATTATAAAATAAACTAAATAAGGATTAATGTTGTAACAAGTTTACAATCAATTATGAGTATTTAAAAATCCAGCAAATGTGGAACATCGAAATTGATGGTTGTTGAGAGAATTTATAATAAAAGAAGTCCTAATAAATAAATATGGAGTAAAATAAAACTATCACTGAGTTATAATCTCTAAGCCTGTCAAACATCATTCCTTTGAAAACATTAATAATGTATTATTTTATGTTTGTACTTTTAGTACTTAGATTAACTAGTGGCAACATACCTTTTATTCTTTGTCTTTTTCTCTATGATGTAAAAATGTCGTTAGATAAGTGTTCAATTATATAAAATTATAAATATTTGTATATGTAATCTAAGATTAGAAGTTACTTACCTAAACTTTCTTATTTAAAAGCAAAGATCAGTTTGCACTACGATATATTACGTTACTAGAATTATTATATATATTTCGTATTTGTAAATAATTTACCGAATTGCGCACGATACAATCAATCACTTACATTCCTGAAATCACATTTTAACATACTTACTGCTTTTAAATTGATCAATCGGAGATTGACTCGCTCCAGACGATCCGCTGCCTGCCGAGGGCACAGAGTCTACAAGATAAACATCGAAAGCATCAACAAAGATAATTCGACAAAAGGATACAAGAGCCAAACATGTGTGAAATGCCTATTATTTTTGACATAAGATAAATAATAGTATTATATTGTTTACTATACAGTTACTTGCTTGCAAACATTGAAAACTATAATCAAGAAAACTTATTTAGGGCTGAAACCCATATTTAATGTAAAATAATTACTCCTGTCTTGTTGTCGAAGTCGTGCTTGCGCTCTTTGCAGTTCACGATTCCAAGCGGTGGTCTCTGGCAAGCCTTGGTCACCGCAAAGTTTGACTATCAGCTTCAAACCTGTTTGTATCAAAAACATATTAATCTGCTCATGATCTTAAATCTACTGCGTATAATATTGTAAATCGAAAGTTACAATATCTTGACCATTGATATTGAATTTAATTTCTGATAGTATACCTATTGGGTCTTACGATGTAGGATAAAATCGAAAACATGGAGCAGAATTAGTCGGTCGTATGCGAAAAAACAGTTTCTTTTTTGGTTTTAAAATATAAAAAATAGGATTGATTTCAAAAACTAGAACGGGTATTTAAAAGTGTTTGTATAAATTAATCTGCATAAACAATTTGTAGGCTTAAATCGGTTTCCTTTGCATGTGAAATGTCAATTTTTGTTTTGAAGAAAGTATTTTTGATATTTTTTTCTCTGTTATAAAAGTTCGTAAATCGTATGATACTAAGTGACGAATTCAAATGAATAACATGAAAAATCAGGCCACCAAAGATGACTTCCGCATGTTCGCGATTTAAGTGAATAACATGAAAAATCGAGATCTCTACCATCAAAATTTCCAATTTATCACCGCAAATAAAATTAATATTTTTTTTTATCGCATAAATAAATTGAAATCTGTCGTGCTATGATCGGAAAAGCTAATTCAAAGATTTTCATTGAATTAACTATAAGAAATTGTCAATAACTATTACAATATCGATTTCGATCCTCGTACATTGTGTATTGTCAGGGAAACGCTCGTTCATTTTCTTGTAGAGGGCGAGCGCGTCTTGATATCGGCCGCCGGCGCGCAGGCACCCGCCCATGAGCAGCCCCCATTGAGGCTGAAACACAACGTAATAAGATTGTTTGACCCTCGCACTTAACTTGCACTGTTCATCGACAAAATTTGATCTCGACGGTGAATACGGTAATGAAGGGAATAAAGTATTACGATGATAATTACGCAAAACGTTAATATGGGGCCATCCATAAATTACGTCACACGTTTGGGGCGATCAACAAGGAGCAGGTCAAAAGCTTTGTGACCTCAAATCTGAAATATGAAAACGAAAAAAGGTTTATGTCTTTTGTTTTGTCAATACTTAAAGTATTTTGAACAAAACAAAATTGTAAAAACTGCTGTTTTCATTTACGTGTGACCACCTGAGACTAAGTACCCATAGCGCTGCCTTAATACAAAAACGGTCCCCTCGGTATACGACCAGAGCGTGTATGCCTCAGATTGAATCGGAAATGAGAAGCGTTCCCTGGCTTAGACTAGACTGGAATAATCAGCAGAAAACTGTGAATTTAAAGACTGCAGGCAACACCAGCGAAATGTTGGATGATCTTAAAAACGTTTAGGAGGAGAGGAGATGAGGAGTAAGCAAGTAAGATTCATAACCATAAATAAGGTATGTAGACGAAACCGTGTAAGTAGTATTGTGATGAATGGACAGAAGATATGCATACTGTAATTGTTGTCAATTGTAAAGCTGAGTTTGATGCGACTGTTTTTATTATGAGATACCATACTTTCCGAACAAAAACAGTAAGCACCATCGAAAACAGGAATTGATTTATACAAAAGCAGTAGATAGACTGTCAGTCAATGTGCATATTTACTGTTTGATGTTAACCACAAACATATTAAAATAAGCAGAAACCATTTGATGCTTAAAAAATTAATGAGCTCAGTGGGTAATTAAATTTTGATAAATTGAGTTTCACTCTAGTTAGGCTTCTTGATGCCCACCTTATTGACAAAATTTTTTTTTTCTTTAAAATAGTATTTATGAATATTATATTAATTATATTAATAACATTGGTGGGCTGCACGGCAGCAGCGCGTCGGTAATACTGGAGCGCCAGTTCGGGGTCGGTGGCGCGCGCTTCCGCCGCCAGCCACTCCAATGCCGATATCTCGCACGGCCACGCCGCCTCCACCTGCAAATGTCGCCTTTTATAGTGATCCGTTCACACGATGAAAAAAAACGGAACTCTTATAGTCTCGAGTCTGTCAGCTTGTTTGTCTATCGGCCACAGCCTATATTTTCAAAAGGGAAAGAAGATTTGTGTGGATCTAGAAAAAAAAAAGCGACTTGGTACATGTAGAGTTAGGCGACCCAATCACGAACATTCAGATGTTTGTGATTGAGCCGCCTTAATTTACGTCAGCGTAAATAAAAGAATTTTGATTTCGAGAATAGTGAAAAAAATTAAAAATACCTTGATAATACGTATAATACCTATACCGGTACGTAAATACCTAAAATAATACGGAACCCTAACCACACAAATCCAACTCGTACTTGGCCGAATTTTTAGTTACATAATTTGACTAAACATAAATTTAATTTTACATGTATAAGTGATCACTTTTAAGAAATTGAAAATGAGTGCGTCAGGGGACACTCGCTAGATGTGAAATATCAACACTGTTGTATACTGTATTATTTTATATATATATAGATTTATTTAATATGTATAGCTCTCTATATACAATATATAGCTTTTTATATATTGTATATATAAATCTCTGTTTATTGTAATAAAAAACTTCATCACAGGAATAAATACATGGTCAGACACACACAGCGTAGGTCACAGCTAAGCGTCTCAGAAGTGTGAGACGCATGGTATTGCCTCATGCTAACCCGTTATGCCTTCTACCTGTGCGCAGCGCTAAGCGCAGACGGCTTAGGCCAAAACCTAGTGTCACCTGAATTTTGAGACGTCTTGGTTTTACCCCAGTTCAACGCGCTTATAGATGTTTCTCATCAAAAGAAAATTTATAACCTTGAGTGAAATTATCGTAGTGATGTACAGTAAAACGTACGAAACTTCGCCGCTATGAAGTTAGTCACGAAAGCGCCGCAATAGCGTAAAATCGGTATCCGCAGGAGAAGAAACAAGGGCTGGGGAGTATTAAACCTGCGCATTACATCATTCGCAGACAATTCAGGGCCACAAAGTTTCGTGCGTTATTCATTTATTAATTAAATTCGTTCAGAAATATGGAGCCTGTACAGACATCCTGGTAGTGATGTTTGGCGGCGGTGGTGTCACCCAAGTCGCTGTGTAGCCGAGCCAACGCGCACGTCACTCCGGCGTCCCACGTCCCGATACTGCTGTACCTGTGTAATACGAATTTTTGTAAGTTTCGTCACGCATTTATTTTTAAAGCAATGTTCATAAGTTATTTAATAGGAGCGAAAATGAAATAGCATCCGAAATTCTACCTTTACATATCCTGCAGGTTGAGCAAAAACCACAATTGTGAAATTTCAAAATATCGTTTGTACTATTAACATCACAAGTGATTAATAAACTAATCAATGTAGAGTTGGCATCAATTGGTCCAGTACTCAAATCAATCTAGTCATTTTACCCTCATGTTGCAAATAAAATTTAAACCTTCGAAGTGGTTCAATACAAATTTGACAATTTATAATTAGCTGATATGACGGTGTAATGTGAAGCGAAAGTGAAATATAAAAGAATTTCACAAGGCAGGCACAAGTAAAAGTATTATAATAGCTTTATAGTGAGAACCTATTACTATTATCTATAATACAATTATGTAAATTTGTAGGGTCTGTCTGTACATACATATTTAATTATCAAACTTTGTGATAAATATTAATTATATGACTATCTGATTTCAATCCCACTATTTTTAAAATTTAAGCTCTGTTTATAACTTAAGAACAGTTCGAACGATCTTGTTGCAAATTAGTATACAGTAAAAACATGTTATTGTGCACATAGTAGGCTACTTTCTGTCTTTTTATAATTAAAAAAAAAAAACGGTTTGAATGATCTTGATGATAATTGGGATACAATAAGAATATGGGATTGCGTAAATGATAGATTTTATATGATTTCCATACGCTGTATGGTTAACATAAAAAAAATAGCCATATTCATTTATTTCTATATAATTGTCTGCATGTTCGATGTGAAAGTATACGTTTTTCTGAGATAATTTGACCGAATTTAATCGGGATCAGAAAACATTATTGGAATCGAGAGCAGGATTGGGATCAAAATCATGGTTGACAGCGTGATTGGTCGATATAAAAGATAAAGAAATTGATTCTAATGTATAGATGGAGCCATGGCCAAAAACTAGTTGTTCATAAAATCGTTAGAAATGGTCTCTAATCAAACTTTTTTGCATACCATTTGGCATACCATAGTATTCTTAAATATTCACTTATTTATTTCACATTTTTTTCAAGCTTTCTTTACGACTCTTAATTTGAGCACACTTATATACTGACAGAAATAAAATGTGTTTATAGAAATTCATGATCGAAACGATTGTTTAGTATTGTAAGAATAACATCTAAAAATGGGGTTGCAAATGCAATATAATATGTCCGAAGACAAGCTTGCGCATTACCCACAGCTAAATAGCTGTCAGTGCAGAGCTTAAATACAAATCATTCGACAACGCGTTTTCGGAGTTCCTTCAATTACGATAAATGACTGTTGTTCGAATGTGATTTATCGTCTGTAAGATGACGCTTTAGTTATCTATCGATTACTATTCTAGGAACAGCTTCTTAAACTTACTGTTTTTTTAAAATGTTATTATCTCAGAAATTCGACGTAAGTTGGTTGATTTCTATACCGTTTTTTTATCTGAAAAGATTGGACTTTCAGGACAGTTCCTTTTTGTCAGAATTGAGATCTGATGGTGGGATCCATAAGGGATGGATGGAACTCCTTAAACATTGTATGAAGCCAGTTCAGCAGATTCTTAATTAAATAATAAAGTAGTTTTTATAACTACTCACTAGTGTTCTCCCACTTTCCTACTTTCCGCTGAATCGTTGAACAATGCGTAATTAATGTAAGTACTCTAGTGTTGAAATTATTTAACCGCATCTTTACCTCTTCAACGAAACAATTCTAAATTTTCTATAATATATTTTGTGTACACATTTTAAATTTGTGTAAATTTTCGTTTTTCGATTTTGTGAACAGTTATTTAACCAGTGATTCGCGGTATGCGGATCTCCGACAGTTTCATGTAGGCGCGCGAGCCCAGCTGCAGCGAAGGCTCGCAGTGTGGGCCCCGCCCCGCCGGCGCCCCGGACGCGTGACCACCTGGCCCCAGCGCTGGCACTATCACCGCAGCTCAATTCTACGGCCAGTGCTACACAAAATTAAAGAGCGAATTAAGGTTCAAATATAATGTTAAGTAGAATAACAAGTATTGAGCTATTTAAAGCTAGCATTTACATTTCTAAGTATCTATGTTTGGTAATTTCATTTCGAATCATAGAATTAGTTTGTTATGGCTTGGTGTATCATGAAATGTGGCTAGGTCCGCATAGTTTTTGTACTAGTCTGTAAACATTAATGTTAATTACGTTTATCTTTATTGATAGCCCCTATAATATCACAAAAATAAAAGCAGCAGTTAAATAATTACAGCAGCATTTGATAGCACTCCACTGTTAAGCATAACCAATTCGTTGGAGAATACGTCTTAGTCTTTGTGCTGGATAGTTGGGTTGCCAACGCAGTATTTCGCGTATTAATGCAGTAATTCAATATGCATTTTATACGTTACGGTTTATTTTTTTTTAATGTTTATTTTAATATATATTGATATTTGACTTTTTTAATACATAAACTGTAGATATATCTAGTATAACGAGTACAATATGAAAGGCTTTTAATAATAAATACAAGTCAAAAAAGTATGCTATACCCAAATCGTGCATAGCGATGAGATCGGCAGGATCTAGATGCGAGGCAGAAGTGAGCTGTTCTACGGCGTCGCGCCAGGCCCCCGGCCCTCTGTCCGATTCAGCTTCCGTGGCCTCGCTCAGACGGGCAGCGGCCAGGGCGCCCGTCACACGAGCGCTGCACGCGTACGGGTCGTCTTGAGAGGCTGCCGTACTTAAGGATCGCGCCTCGTTGAAGTTACCTAACTGAAAATAATTAAAAACTTTATCAATAAAAATGTCTATTTTATTTTAATATTGAATACAGTGTGAATTTTTGATAGAATTTGCGTTATGTTTTGATCGTATTCTAAATGGAACTGCTACTAAAAGTAGCTACAGACTGTCCATGTTAATATTACATAACAATATATAGACATAAAATACTGTGTGTAAATAATTTTCAGTACAGTGAAAAACATTCTCTGGGCCGATATTGCAATTTATCAGTATAGCTACAAAGTTTTCTCTAAAGGTATCCCAAGGATAATACGATAAAATATTTTTTAAGTGCGCACATATATTACATATGCAAAAATGAATTACTAGAAATCTCACAATCAATAATTATTGAATTTGAATTTCGCAACCGACCGAAAGGCCCCCTTTTTTATGAAACAAGGTTTTTACTAAGTAATAAGGTCAGACTGTTACGTGTTTTCTGCTATGATACGTTATTTGAAAATCTATAATTTAGTTGGTACAGTAAAACGCACGAAATTCTGCCGTCATGAAGTTAGTGACAAAAGTGTAGCAATGGCGCAAAATAGAAACGCGAGGGAGAAGAAGAATGGGTCAGGGAGCGTTAAGCCTCGCAGGAAATCCGGAGCGGCAGAGTTTCATGCGTTGTACCATAGATACTGAGAGCCATATATTTACAGCATATGCGATAAAAGCAGCATCAGCGTTGGCTTCAGCTCGTACGGCACGGTCATTGGGATGTGCACGAGCAACGGCTTTCAGCCGTTGCAGCGCTTTTTGTCCAGTGGTAGCTTTCACGCCGCCGGTGCGAAGGGCTGCTAGGGCTGCGCCAAGTTCCAGTCGAGCACCTGCGCCGCCTGCTTCCCAACCTCGTAACGCTTCCACACACCACCACATTCTAACAAATAACACTCTGATAAAAAGATACTCGTTGAAGAATTCTCATAATCCATGCTAGCGATTTGATCGATAAATCCCGATATACATTTGGTCAGAAGTTAGTTTGTTTAATGTAGAGATATACTGAGAAAGTATTTTTAAAAATTCATGTTTTAAAAGGTAATAAATAGAGTTGAATTTAGTATGAAACTTTTTATAGAGCGAGGTACAATTATGAATTTGATATAAATACTGCTTATTAGAAGTGAACGAAGGGAAAGTGTAATTACAAAAAGCATAAAAATTGATGTGTATTTCATTCGTCTTCTTGTGGGGTTCTTCTTGTGTGGACTAATGGTTGCATTAAACGTTGCATAGTAATCTATGCATCTTTGGCAATACGTTGATTGAACGATAATTCTGAGAGAAATAAATCACTAACAATTTTTTGACTACAACTACATATTTATATTACTACACCGATCCTACAAATTCTTTCAATCATAGAAAGCTACATTATCACCGAGTAATATAGCCCATAATATGGCCGGTAGCGAAATCAAAATTGAAAGTGGCATGGTGACCAAAATCGAGAATCGAGTCTACTAAAATTGATAACGAGATCGAGGTTCGCGGAAAATTTAGTATAACAATTAAAGAAATATAACCGTTCTAAAATGTTAACCGACAAACCGTTATATATAATTAAATTACCTACCTTTACTTATGACGTATTACGGTTACCTACCCTTACTTATTACGATTTTTACATGTTTGTGTCTTTTTTATTTGGACGATGAGAATATCTATTTAATAAATCACGTATAAGGTCAATTTTAATATCATAAAGCATCGTCAGGTTTTTTTTTAAAAAAAAGCATTTCACGCAATCGCTACTCACTAAACAAGTAACTAAATTATTTACAATTACAGGAACTGTTTTCGATCTAGAACGGGATGAAAATAAAAGCGAAAAAATTATATATAAGATCGGAAAGTATTAAGTTAAATAAATCTGAGTATACCCATTTTCGTCGTCTCGCTGTCCAGTCGGCTGCAGAAGAGGGGCCAGAGCGGCAGCAGCGAGCGCGAGGCAGCGCTCCGCATGCGCAGCGCCGCTCCGCGACCACTGCGACAGCCGGTCACCACGGAGCACGTCGCGCATGACAGCCTCATATGCGTCATTATCCTAAACGCAGATAACGTAGTGTCCGGCTCATAGTCATGCATAAGCATTAGTTAAATTATGTTAAAATTTAATATTTTTCATACTGTGAAAAATATTAAATTTCTATTTCAATTCAATTCTAATTTCAATTGTGTTCTGTGAATGCTAGAATTAAAAAAAAATGATTGTATGCTCATGAGTTAAACAGTAAACGTTGAAATAAAAACACAATAAGAACTCATGTTAGTGTTTGATTGCGCTGTATTTTCGGTTGATGTTTTGTATTGCATTGATGACACAAATCCCAACCTTATTGGTATCATTAAGTATATCTTCTCGATATTGCGCCCTCTCACACAAGGGTACCAATCCAACCGCAATTCACGACGGACCGCGTACTCCGCACCCGCGCCGCAAAACAAAATTGTAAACGAGTAACAGGAAAAGGTGGTAGCCATTCGAAGGATTTCGAAGTACTGCAAGTGAAATAGTTTTGTCTTCTGTCCTTTTTGAGTGTGTCATTATTGTAATACAATTTTTTTCCAACCAAGGCAATTTGCTGCATCAGTGTTCCTGGTCTACTATTTTAAAACGTCCCTGAAGGGCAATAGCTTATCGCATTATACGAAGGATTTCTAAGTGTCGAGAATAATATACCTCTGAAAATACAATATTACAAGGTTTGCAATGTTGACAGAAAATATTTTTCTTTAATACGTTTATTTATTCATCATACAAGTATTTTATGTTTTGCACTGATTTAAATAAGATGCGGCGAAGTACGGAGCGTAGGTATCCTTATCACATCACTTGCAATAATAACTAATGTGACTTCGTATTGAGCAAGCAAAACGAATGTTGTTTATTTTGAACAACAGTCGGTAGTAATATGATAAAAGCATGTTTAGCATTATAAGATAAATATGAGAATACCTATCCCGATTCTTTCCAATTATCTAAAAGAGGTGAAAGTATGAATACATAAACATCAACGTATGCGTTACATTTTTTTTTACCTAATTAAAAAAAAAAGTTATAACATAAAAGACTTTATATTCTCAGATAAAATATTCCGAAGAATATGGCTGAAATTAGTAAATATAACAAGTTTTGATTGTTAGTTCCAGTTTTTAGTTCTAAATGATATGCGTGAAAAGTCACAATATTTTCTATACCGATTCAAAAACTCAGTCAATATTTGCAATAGTAACAACGCAATTAAGAAAAAATACACAAAATCAGTTCTTAACCCAGACTGGGTCAGAGTGAGGAACTTAAGGTCGAAGTCTCACAATCTAAACATATAATAAAACAGTAGATTGAGGTGTTTTTGTACGTCATCATAGTATTTTATGTGTGATTTAAAAAGATGTAGAGTACGGAGCGTATCCTTATCACATCAATTGCAATAATAACTAATGTGACTTCGTATCAGAGAAGCAACGTATTTTTGAATCTCGTCTTAAATGTCTTAATAACCTGATATATAGGCAACCTTGTGACTCTCCATTACGCGGTCACCGAGGTACCCACCAGAGTACGTTCTTTGAACACAAATTTTAAATAAATTTTAAAGGTAATATAAAGACTTTATATTGAGATAAAATATATATGGCTTTATATCAAGTTTCGATTGTTAGTCCATTTTATACTCAACATTTGTTCTATTATATGCGTGAAAAGTCACAATACTGTACCGATTAAACTATGAGTTACGTCTAAATAGAAAAAACAACAACATTAAAAAAAACTTAAATCACTCGAACTTAAGGTCGAAGTCTCACAATCCAAACATATAATAAAACAGTAGATTGAGGTATGCCTGTACGTTGAAGGTATGTGTGAAAAACGTAGAGAGACGCCGATTTTTAAATTGTCTGTCGTTCTGCCTGTCTGTTGGCGCAAGTCTCAAAACTTATATTGAACAAATTTTAATACGCTTTTTACAGGTAGATAGAGCTTGACTTTGAGCAGAATATAAGCTTTATATTATTTGAATCGGATTTCAACAGAAAGTTATTGCTATCGTCACAAGTTTATTGACGTCTAAATAGGAAAGAACAACAACATTAAAAAAAAACTTACACTCGACCTTCTGATCACGACGCACACCACTCATTGAAAAATATACGTAATAACGTTGAGTGGATCCTGATGAAGAGCGGGATTTGCGATAAAACAACATGAGCATTCCATGCGCGTGGAAGTATAGCCGAAATAAAATGATTGTGGGAGGGTATGATTCAACTGTGAGATGATTAGAAACATGACACACAACAACACATTTTACGCACTAAGTGTAAACCTGCAAAACGAAACATTAGAGAAGATGGTTCCTTTTTGGATTTTGTAGTTATTCAAAAAAGACAATTTTATACCGGCATTAAAGACAATGACTAACTTAATTGGGTTAATCACTCTTGCCATAGACACCATTAGTAAGAGAAGCAGTAACAGAAAATATAGTTTATTTTCCATTTACCAAAGAGGTGATTTGATCTTATTTAGAGATTCAACAAATTTTTTTAAAACATATTTTTTTCGTTTACTAAAGGTGAGGTTTAACAAATTGAAACTGGTGATAAAGTTGTAACACGGTTGATATCACAAATTTTGATTACCTGTTTGAAAGTCGCCTTGCTCGTGCATAATGTGTTGAAAGTTCGTTACGGCATCCCGGAATTTACCCATCCGCACCAGCAACAATCCAATATTATGCATGACTTTCATACTGTAAGTACACATCAGTCATACAATTTGCTGCTAAAATTCTTCTGTCTATAATATTTTAAACATTGTTCTGTTCAAACTATTGCCACAGTGTAAATTCAGAGCCCGGGGCCGGCGTCGAAGTCATTGCCAAGACATGGAACGGCTCCAGAATAATATGGTCGAATAGCAATCGGAGAAGTAAATGGGCATAATGTACGCGACAAAATACTATTCTATATTCACGTGTATGAAGCAGCTGGTAAACGCTATTAGTGCTTAAATATGATAAAAGCAGAAAAATGGCAACATCTAAAAAACGGTTTTATTTAAATATTACATTCAAGAAAAAAAAACTGAAATAAGATAATATATAGAAGAAATATTTACTAAATAAATTATGAGAGCTTACTTGTACATAGTCAAAAGATTTCTATAGATACTTGTGTCACTAATATTAATCAGAATTGAAATCCCGTTATCAACTTGACACACGGTTTTTAATATTTATCCAGTATATATACAGTTATAATAAACTGAATTTGAAATACTCAGTAGTCAACATAGTGCTCTGCCAAAGTAAGTTACGAATTATTGCTAGTAAAGGGTATTTCTGTAAAAAGTATTTGATATGAGTACCGAAGATCCTTTTCAGCAGTAGGAGTTTGATCCAACGCCATCCTGTACAGTTTTAATGCTTTTGGATGTTCACCCATTTTGAAATAAATATTGCCCATATTTACCTGAAGCAGAACAATGACAATTGACTAAATAATTTTAAGATCCTGTTGAAATAAGAGCGCCTTCGCAGAATTTGAATTTGATTTACATTAATAACCGAATGGATGGAAATATCCGTCATGTGTTAGAACACTAATGACGATTTATAGTATACTTATTTTATTGTGTGGGGTGTTAATTCGCGGAAATCCATTATTAAAAGCTTGCCTGCAACACGTGTTAACATGCAACATGTAACCCACAGCTGACCCTCGAATCTGCCTCTACACTACGAATCAGAATTGCATTTTGATTCGAGAGGATTGACAGATATCGAACACCTAAGGAAGTGTTCATATTTCTACTACGTTTCATGCCCGATTAGCACATTCTCAGGAAAATGCAGACGCTCATATCTATCAGGTTGTCGGGAGTGTTTTAACTATCAATCGATGTTCTCTCGATCACCTCACGTGACGCATTGTCGCGCAATAAGCGATACATCAAAAGGTGACAGAAGCCCCTCCACCAGCAGCCATAGACAATAAACAATAAACTTGCTTGTCAATTGTCATAGACTAACCGTCACCAAACCATTGCCCAGATTGTTACAGGTAAGTGTCCAACGACGCCGATTTTTAAATATTAACTTAGTCATTGAGTACATTATTATCAACTTTTTATTATAAACTTTCAAAAAACTCCAAAAAATTCAAAGTATGACCTTTCCTTACACACGTGTAAATCATCGAACTTGTGATCGTTATTGAGTTCACGACTGGTTTCTATAAAATGTTTAATGAAATGAGATTTGTCTTCTTTATTGTTATTATAGGCCGAAATATGTTTTTTGGTAACCTTATTGTTACATAAAATTTTAAAATTGTCTATTTTTAGAATCTATTTTAAAAATTTTAAATCTGTTTCTATAAGGTTCCCTTATTTCTTTTTTACAAATTTTATAATAAACAGTCAAATACTATCATTAGTAGTTGACTGTTTATTTAATTAGGTATTATGATGTGTTCTGAACATAATGCCCAAAAGCAATTCACAATGGGCTTATTTTACTTTATGCTTAATTACTTTTTTTGAGAAACATAAATTTTATAATAAATATAGTATATTTGCAGATAGTTACCTTAAGTCTGTTTGCGTGTGGAAACAGTTTATTCCTTGTGAGGAGCTGATATGTATTTAGGGCTTCTGTATACATTTCGTTCAAAGCGTACTGTCCTGCTAAATTACATAATACCTGGAATACGATCGACATCGATAATATTATTTTATTACTATATAATACTAGCCTTTGCCGGCGGTTGCACCCGTATGGACAACAAACGAATTCCCTCATCATTTATATCGACTAATCACTTTGTAAACTACGATCCCGGGTGTTCTTTCTTTTGTTCATACACGTGACGTCGCCCGCGTGAACATACAACGAATTCTTTAATCTTTTTTGTCGTTCGATGACGTTATCAACCGTGATTCTGACTTTGGGTCGGTTCTCGATTCTATGTCATATTTTTAAGAAAAACCCTTATTTTTACACTGAACGCAAACGTAATTCCGCAAATGTGTTTGTTATGAAACGAAATTAATTACGCTCTTGATTCGAACCCCGGTCCTCTTCGTGATTCCGATCTCGAACACATGTTGAACTTGAATCTCTCTTGAGCATTGTCGTTATTAATAACCAATCGCGTAAGAATTGGTTCTATGATCACGCAAACAAAGTTACGAGCAAAGGTCGGTGTTTTTATAAATTAAAGCCTACATTTTATTTTGATGTATAAATTATATTACTGTACAGTTTCAGATATTTCTGTTCAGCAGTTAAAGCGTTATTTAGTAACAAACATTCAAACATACAAATTTTCACATTTATAATATTAATAGGATTAGACACGGAAAAGCAAATTCGTTGCTTATAAGCAACGAATTTTCTTCTCCGTATGCTTTATGTTTATATTCTGCATGTATCATTATAATAAGAATAATAATAAAAACATATTTTCCTATGTTTCATTAGTAAGAACTCTATGTTTTTATGTATTGTACTTCACATTTATTTATTGAATTTCTTTGATTATAAATTCTTTCAATGAACATCAATTTTGATGTTTGACATCTGTCGGGCGTCCCGTGACGTCCTTCTGTTTTTGTTTTATATCGAGGTGCTAGAACTTTAAGTTCTTCATACAGCGTCAGTGCCAGTTGCGATATACAAACGACGGTGACTTCCAAGCCTGAAAGTTCCACGTGAACTCTGAGGCACGAGCGAATGCTTTCATTTGAGACGGAGAGAAATACATTAATGAATCAGCCCGTGATCAGGATCCTAACACGATGATTCCTGTTAAAATACAACACTCTTGATGACACTATCGTTCTTTGTAGTGTCTTCAACGCGAATATTAGTCTACACCAATTTATGGTCTTTTAAAGTAACATCTATATGAATGATCAAAATCTTTACTAACAGAAAACGTAAGGTCTAGATTATGTGAATCGCCCAGGTTCGCTTGCTCTTGCATTCTTATCAACTGGCGTTCTAGGGCGGAAGCCTCTTGAGCTTTTGCTAAGGCCTGAAAATTCAAATAAAAAATATATTTAACGGTAAAATAATATACCTACACCACCTGTCACCCCCGTGGAAAGTTGCAGTTGAAATTGAAATTGTCCAATGGCAATGAAAAGGCCGTGTTGATAAACGAGAACGTTTGAAGCGATTGAGTACGCGTCATAAAGTAGATTAATCAATAACTTCTAAAATAAAAAATTTCAATAGAGTTTTTGATAATGAAATTTCAAAAAAGATTTATCAAATTCAAATTTCGCGCCATTTCGTGAGATATTTATAATGGCGCATGCGCTGATCTCAACTTTTCACATATGGCTTAAGGCTAATCTTCATTTGTATATAAATATAGATATACAAACACCACCTCAACGCTCCGCTTATGAGGCGTGCAATAAGCCAGTCATGGAATGCAAATTATAAAGTGCGACCACCACTACTGCGTGGATCATTTTACAGCTAAATGTAGCTACCTACTGTCGATCTAAATGGAAAAGTATTCTGTTTAGCCGCCGCTGAAGCGGTAGCGAAAATCAAAAATATATTTAAAATGAACAATATATTAGTCATACTTACGTAGCCTTAAAAGAAACAAAATAATTTAATAACGGCGTTAAAATGTTTATAATATTCACGTACATATTTTTATGTATTTCGGAGCATTGCCAGTGAACCGGCTTAGCGCAAATTTTGTAGCTATTCAAGAAAATCCAAACAGCACATGAAAAGTTTTATAAAGACCTTTATATCAATATATATACATATATCTTGTGTGTTTGTGTGAGTGTGTGTGTATGTATATATTACTGATTACTGATACCTTAACTTTTATGTATACAGCTTTGCCTTCATAAAAATATATGTCTTATGGAAACCACGTCCGACAAAACTACATCTTTCATCACATGATTTCATTATTTTGACATTAAAATTACCTATCCAAACAAATGATTGATAGTTTTGTTACTTCTCAATATCCACTGAGAATAGTTTTTATTTTATTCCTCCTCTTTCTCTTGTCTGTAGCTCTCTGAAAAACTAAAAATGCATACCTTTCCCAAGTCATATTCTTTATTTTGCGTTTGTGCACTGTCAGCATCACGACGGTTTTCAGTGGGCCGAGCGCTCAATGCACACGATTCTTCGACTAAAGCCATGATCCGTGTCTCCATTTGCTTTATTTTGTCCTCGATACTGTTGATCAGAGTTTGATTTCAATTCGATTATAATTAAATCTTACTGTCAAAACATACGAGACTGCCAATAGTTTTACGTTAGATATATCCTGTTTGCCTTAGTTCAGTGCGCCTATGTCGTAGGACCCGAAAATAATAATTTAAAACAACCGCAAGCCACACTCAAAACTATACAAAATTCATTAGGTAACGGATAACAGTATTTGACAAGTCGTATTCGAGTATAATACACTTATTTGACATCATCGAAGACAAAAGTTTCAGATAATTACCTAGACTGGATCAATTTTGAGCTAATTTTACTGAAAATCACAGCGTAGACAACGTTTCCTTCGGTATTCTGTTTAAAATTGAATATGCGAGATGAGTGCTATGACGGTGAAAGTGATGGATTGATTTTTAAAAAAACAAGTGTCTCTGTTATCTAAGTATTTTTTAAAAAATGTAAAAGAGAAAATAAAACGATCTGTGTAATAAACCTAGATATTCATAAGAGAAAATCTTGGAATATTCAAAATAGATATGTACATATATTCTACTAATATTATAAATGCGAAAGTATGTGAAAATGAATGGACTCTTTGGGCTTATAGTAATATACATTTACATTAGAATAAGTTATAATTTAGAAAGATACTAGTTTTTATTCACGCTTTCGTTCGCATAAAATTTTAAATTTGTTACTTCTTATACAAACTGCTTGTTGGTAATAGCAAGTTAGGAATTACGATTACCACAAGTCACGGATCTGCATTGAGAGCCGTAGGTACCCCGTTCGGAATCGAGCGGGAGCGTGATCGATATAATAAAACAATTAAGGCAAAGCTTATGCGTGTTTTCAGCGTAAGAGTACGCGTTCCTGTTAGATAATCTGATCGGAACTGAACTGAGGTCGGAGTCGAGATCGGGATGTGAATAGAGAACAGGACCAGAATCGGGATCGACAGCCAGAGCGGGCCCAGGGTAGTCTTCGAGGAAAACATCGGTAGTTTAAAGATGAAGCAACTCATTTTATTTCCACGCAGGCAGAGTCATGTCAAGGGCAAAGGTAGTCATTTATCAAAACACATATATACATCTTTCGTAGTTTTGTGATACTTTGATTTTAGAATCTACATAACAAAAACATAAAATTTCGTATTTGAAAACTTTGAGATGTGATTGAATACAGATGTTTCAAAACTTTATAAGTTTAAATTTTTAGAAAATTACAGAATTTTCACATAGCTACGTATATCAATATATATATTACATCAACAGAGGATGCTTGTGTAGTGTACTCATTGATCTATAATCTGTGAGTGTACTGTAATTGAATAATATTTATAGTGGGCGGATCTGTACCAAAAAATTAGTCCAAGGTTAACGATCGCCTTTCATCGACAGCTAGATAAGTAAAGGTAATTGGTTTTATTTTTAGGATGATTTTTAAAAATTAAAATTTGCAGGAGAATAATAGCCGTAGGGTGGGTGGTCTGTGGCCACAGAACTATAACATACTGATGTATCTTATGGCATGGCGCACTTTTGCGATCGACCATTGTTGTTGTGCGTTCTAATCTAATGTACGCTTTAGCAAATACTCTGTGTTATTGAAGTTTTTCGTTTTTATTGTATTAATATCTTAATCTTATAATGTTGTTCCTTTATTTGACTTTTTTATTTGTTATTAATGTTACATTTCGTTTTCATTTTACTAAAACAACAAACAGTCCGATAATTATTATTCACTCCGGTTTTCTAAACTCACTCACTAGTAGGTAATATCTTAGATACGAGGGCTGCTATTTATGCTATTTATGTATCCGGAACTGGTCACATACAGAATAATATTTAAAAAGTAATTACAATATTTAAAAATGTAACTCCTTGGCTGTAAAATTCAGTTCTTTTTATGTAAGTGTCAACTGTTGTACCGTTGTGGCATCATTTTGAAGCGTCATTTTGAAAATTGCGTGTTTTAATTACCGTGAAAATAACTCGTGAAAATTTTCGTCCGACGATTTATTACGTTTTCGGCGTGGGCTAACTCAAAATCAGTGCATCGATCAACTCACTTCGACTTTTAGAAATGAAGCATCATCTGAAACCACTGTGTATCACTGGTTTAGTTAATTTAATCGTGGGCGGTCTAGCTCACAGACGAATTTAAAGAAGTCGCCCTAAATTAGTTTTTGTACCACAAAATATAGATACAGAGCTGGAACTAATAATGCAAGATCATCACGTTACATATCGCGAGATAAAGGTGTCCTTGGGCATAAGTATGACGAACATTATGACATTACACGAAAATTTGGCTGTAAAAAATTTTTTTCGCGTTGAATTCCGCACAACTTGAACATTAATCAAAAACAGTTTGGTGTCGATTGATGCAAAAAAATTATAGAAAAATACAATCATGGTGCGTCATAATATTTATACGTGCGTTATAATATTTATACAGGTGATGAATCTTTGATCTATGCGTTTGAATTTGAAACTAAACAATAGTCAACGGTGTGGATGTACCAAGAGGAGCCAAACCCAACAAAAATGATTCGTGCAAAAACACTTTGAAGCAAATAGTTGTGTTTTCTTTTATATAAATGGACTTGTGATTACAGTGCCACTAGAGGATCGTAAAACGGTTAATTCTGAGTCGTGCACTACCCTTTGTTTGCCAGAAGTCTTTGAAGAAATAAGAAAGAACAATCGACAACGCAAAATCATTTTTCATCGAGACAATGCTCGCTTTCACACGTTGGCCGAAACAATTCAGTTTTTGGCAGGACAAAAGATTGTATTGACGGGTCATCCGCCGTACAGCCTCGAGTTGGCACCCAACCATTTCTGTTTATACCCAAGCAAGAAGAATAAGTTACGTGGTCAACGTTTTTCGAGCCGCGAAGAGGCCGTTGATGTGTACAAAATGCATGTTTTAGAGATACTTCAATCAGAATGGAAAAAGTGCTATAAAAATTGGTTTCAGCGTATGCAAAAGTGCATCGATCATTGTGGCGAATATTTTGAAAAGCAGTAAAACCATATTAAAAGATAGATGTTTGTTTCTTTTTGATATTTCGGACACATAAATAGCAGCCGTTGTGATCATGTCCGTTCTCACCTAAACTGAATTATATCTCCTGGACCTTTCCTATATCATTCATTAATTGAGGAACGGTACGAGGAAAACGAATAAAAATTTTTATTTGTTTTTGTAATCCTTTTTTAAGACTATCCATCTGGAAAATGAAACATAGACCACGAATATGACTAAATTGTATTATGTATTAGCAAATGACATATATCAGTCACTTGTAATCTATCAATTGTAACTCATGTTTTAGGTGTTAATTCTTTGTAAACGATAATTTACTCAGTAGTCAGAAACGGCCGTCATTACTGTTCAATCAATGACTTACCCATTAGCTAATTATTCTTGCATAGCATATAAAAAATGTGATAGAATGCCCCGTCCTTGGTCTCTATTTACCTCGAGTTATATTGCACATTTTGTATGTAGATTTGTTTTCCAAATATGTTTGAAACACTACCGATTTTGGCAAAACGTACAAATTACCTAAAACTTAAGTATGTCTAGCCTAAGTCAGTTTCATCGATGTTCTATTTCTTAAAGTAAAACAAAAACCTGGATGATTATCTTATGTACAAATGAATGACCTTCTTTATATATATATATATCTAGCTTCAGGGTTTTTGTCTTGATTTTAACAAAAAGTCAGTATTTTTCTCCATAAGATTTTACACCGATTATTATTCAAAACTTTTGTCATCGGCTACAAATCTGGAATTGGAGACTTTGGAGTTAGTATTTCAAGCATTGATGTTCGATTGCTATCACCTTTTATCTTTAGTTACTATGTGTTAAATGAAATCAACAACGATAACATAAACTGTTGTATAAAATGTCTGTGTATTCGTTCTCTACAAGTTTGTGCATTGTCGATCCGATTGTGTTAAAACATGTCATACGTTGGGCGTGCGAAGAAAAAGATTTTTGAAAAAAAAAACCCAGCATTTATCAACGGTTTCTTATGAGTAATTTATACTATTCAACTGAACTAAAGGATCGATTCTGAAACTTCTTGCACTAATATTTCGCCCGGCTTCATCGAAATCGAGATCTCAATTCAAATTGCATTAGCGGTGGCGTAGTGGAATCTGAATTAAAAGCAGAAATTACTGAAATCGCAATTGAGACTACGATTGTGTCTGACAGCAATAACGATCGATACAATAGATGAAGAAATTCATTCTATGCCTATGCAGACGAAGCCGCCAGCGGAAAGTTAGAATGTCATGAATACAAAAATCAGACCTATCTTCCTTTTTCTCCTCTAAGATAGGAGCTGCTCGGGTCGCAGACGTGTAGCCGGCGGCGCGCACGGCGGTCATCGGTCGTGCGCTGGCAGTCGGCGCGCGAGTGTCGGTGGATACTCGCACTGTACCCTGTCTGAACATCTGAAAAAAAAATTGTTTTGAGAAAAACATTTTCTATTATCAACTAATTTATTACAACGAAAGTGAACGTTAATTTTATATATCTAAATTTGTAAATTTTGCGGTCAACAATTGTTAAATATGTAATATATTTTGATTAGATCCATTCATCTTATTCCTATAAAAGGAATAGGAAGTAGTTATTGATGTTCAATCTATATTAATTTATGTTATAGAAAATCCAATAATTAGTGTCCATTGTTAATTAATCACTTAGTTGTAAACGAAACACATAATGTACATGAGATCTTTTGTATCGACAAATATACGTATTTAAAATAAAAATGCATTATAACCCCCGTGCCCATTCTGGTGGGCAGTTTTCGCCCGATGCCGGCGCTCTTCAGCGTCTCCTGAAAAGCTTCATCTTCGCGTAGCGCACGCGTGTCCAGCGCCGGAGACACCTCGTCGAAACCAGAATACAGATCATCGTCTTCATCGACGGATGATCTCATTTTCGAATCAAAACTGGTTCCTCGTGTTGGCAAATAGTTGTGTGAATTTAACATGCTTTAGCTTAATATAGAAATCGTTTAATAAATCCGATTTGTGTACGAATAAAGATTCAGTCTTATGGAACACGTCAGGCGGTCAGTCGTCGACATGCCGTCACCATAGCAACGTGGTCGTAACAATATCACGCACGTAACCTCGACCGTAACCAAGGGTGTGCCTTTGTACAACACTGAGCTACATCTCAGAACTACACACAAAGTTGCGATGACAACGTGACCTAAGCGATCCACTATGGTCACTCCCGCGGCACTTTCCAGTAAGCGTTTGCGTGTTCGCGCGCTTACAATCTTGAGTGAGCAGGTGCATGCAATAGGGTTCTCTCTTATTGCTAAAAGAAATTAATTTTTTAATCACACCTTCTAAAAGCAAGGTATTTTTATTTGTGAGTGATTAAAATTTTATTACATTTAATATCACTTTAATTTAATTCGACTTTAATTTAAAGGCGCTATATTAAAAAATATCAATTTACATTAAAAATTACAAAAAAAAAGGAAATAAAAATAGTGATTGAATCATATTTTATTATAGATTTTTATTAATTAAGAATGAAGATTACTAACCAATCATTATGTTCTGGTATAACATCCAATGTAAGCAAATTTCTCTAATTTTCATGATAAATATCTGGCATTATTTTGAAATTACACATATTGTGACGGTTCTTGTATTTTGCTTTGGAAATGGGAAATTGCCTTTATATGTTTGGATCTATATTTTATTTTACGGGAAGGGCTAACCTCGTTTCTTTTATTAAGGGCTTTATGGCTCCTTGTACTTTTAGAGAAATGGACTTAGAACTGACGTCGATTTCTACAAACATTTTAATGTATCGTAAATGCAGTCAATTTTAAAAAAAAGGAATTTGAGTTTAATGTATATAATTTAATTTTACGCATTTTTTATCCTTAGTTCCGTTTTCTCACTTAGCATGACGGTTTATACAATATAAATTGTTTTTTTCGCCACTTCACTGAATTATACGGAGTTCCAATAACTTTTGTGAATCTTATCAACGTGATTCATTGGTTTAGTATATTTATTGTAGCTATTTATGCTTATAGACAAAGTAATAAAACAGCAGAATGGGCCTTCTCTTAAATGAATAACATAATAATCTGCTTGTTAAATTTCAAAATACATGGCCGTAGTTCTCGTAATAACTGTGTTATCGATATTATATTTTTAACTTTCCGCTATGAAAATTTAAAGGTGCAAATTATAAATTGCGAAGATATTGTTTTCAATCCGACATTAGAAAATCGAGAAATATAGTTGAAAGGTAATTGAAAGATACGTAGACATAAAATACATTTTTAGAGTTTCGAGAAAATAACTACGATCTCTTATATTCTTAGTGATTTAAATAAAATTTAGTATGGAAATTTCTAGAAGCTAGTTAAACACAAGCGATACATGTCTTAGACTTTCATTAGTATCACTAACCATACTTACAGTATCCTTATCAATTTAGTTGAAATCTACACAAATTTTCCTGATTAGCACAGAGAAAGCATTTAGAGTGGTTTACGGTTCCGTGGTTGAGTTTTTTAAGGTTAACAAGCACCCTTATAATTTGATCGATTTCAATGAAACTTGTATTGTAATAGCTTAAGCCAAGAAAAATAATATAGCCTATATTAGTTTAGGGCTTCACAGTTAGAGGATCAATCAAATTTACTAAAAATTATTATAATTTCACTAATTTCGCTGGAATATTCAGACGAGTGTAGGAGCAGCGATGTGATAGCTACTACTAAAATAAACTATACAAGAGGGTGGAGTTACCAGCAAAGGCTTAAAGCGATAAGAAGTACCTATGTTTGTTATATTTTCATGACTAATTAATTGAGCCGATTTATCACATTATACTTATAACTTGTTTAAGAGATAACTGGCATCCTGAAGATGGGCATGTATGACTTTTTAATAGATACAGAAAATTGTAATAGAAAATTAAGTGTTTAAAAAAACAAAAAATAAATCTACGCCAACCCAATGATTGGAATAAATGAGAGAAACTTAGGCCATTCGGGCAATCCACGGACGGTAAGTTAATAGTAAAATAAATTCATTAGAAATGCTTAGCATTGATTTTAATATTTTATTTATTTAGATATATCAGTATGGTACGTCCAACTGTCGATAGTTTTTTTTTTCATATTCACAACGACTAATCATTTCGACTAATTCAAAAATTGAAATTTGCTTTAGACCAACTTTAGTAGAGAAATGTCTTCGAATAGAGTTTCGTGGTACAGATTTTTGAAGCCTGACACTGTATCCTATAAATTATTTAATTCCATATAGAAAAAATAACAAAGATAACGTTCTGTATATACCTAACTAGCGATCACCCACCCGCTCGCTGAGTGTAAATTTAAATTTAGCATTTGTTTATTACTATTCAAATGTACCCCGGCTTCATACGCGAGCACAAAGATTAGAAGAAATTCTTTCATTTTCTATATTGACCGATTTCGCTGGTAATTTTGATTGCGCTCACGGTCCTATTCTCAAGGATAAATCTGGTTCCACTGTCGGATTCAGTCCCCGTCCCGCACTCGATTTCAGTGCCGGTCTCGATATCGATCTTTGTCATTAATTCTAGTAATAACAAATTACCATTTATACTGAAACGAACAACGAAACAACAACAGAATATATGAATACCATTTTTACTGATATTTATAAATAGCCTATAACTATCAATAAAGGACTCCGCGTTGATTGGTTAAAGTCCCAAGTTCAAGCCGTCAGACTATGACAAACATACATACAGACTGTATTTATAAATGGTTTATAATGATCTTTAAATGATTCCACGTCGAATGGTCATAGCTCCGATATCCATATTAAATACACTTTTACATTTTTCATATTATAAATAGCCTGAAACCGTCTACAAGACGATCTTGGGTCGATTGGTTATAGATAGATACCAATACGTTTAGTAGTTTTTGATTCTCGGCCGAAGAAAACAATTTTCATTATATATAGGTTATGTCGGTTGGTTAGGTACAGAAAACATGCTTTTTTGGAACAGTTTCGTCTATCATAGTATACATTTTCGTAAACAAGGACAATATCGAGATTTTCAATATGCAGCAATTATCTAGTAGGGACTTTTTTTGCCTGACAGCTAGCGAAGAGAACGATTTCAATGGATGCTTCTTCTGCCTGTTTGTAATAGACATTTTCTCTAGAAACGTTTGATATATAAATTAAACATTCGGCATAAGGGTAAGCCAAATACAAGTCAATTTCATACAAATTTATTTCCTCGTGCTATGATTTGCATTATATTTTCATCCTATTGTAGTAATAAATCCTTAAACTACGTTAATAAATGCAAGTTCAATTCGCGTGGAGAGGATTACCTACATTGAATATTTATCACATTTTTTAAAATCTGACACATATTTTTTTTGGTAAAAAAATATGTATGATTTTAGACTATAGTAGAGGAGTAACCGCTTCCGTTGTCGTTTGTCCCATTCTTCAGTGAGTAAAAGATCCGGTGGTCGAATTCCTCTACCATCAATCCACTCCCCCTCTATTAGTTGACTGTACCCTTATCAGCCCATTCTCTTCTATGAGATATCCTATTTTCGTATTCCTTTTCAAGAGGCCGACAACGCACTTGTGACTTCTCCAGGTTTGTGAGTGTCCATAGACACCGATAACCATCTATTCTCCAGCGGCTCGCGTGCTCGTTTCTTCCTCGAATTGCCATAAAAAAAAATAGATATGAAAAATATAAGTATCGTGATGCGAAGCCAAACATCAAGCAAAAAAGAAGCATTTTTTATTTCAGTAATAGAAGCACAGAAGTACAAAAATCCGACGTCGACTAACGCAATACGATAATAAAAAATAACGAATTATAAGTATATTATAGTATATGATGATTCTGATATGATTGATAAGGCAAATCAACCATTATGAGAGTTCTAATAACAGGCGGCGACGTGGCGCTGTATTCACTATTTTCGTGATTTCAATAAAATAAAAATAGATGTATTCGCTATTGCAGTTCAACAAACAAAATTGTTCAACAAACAAATATTCTCAATTAGTGGTTTCATCACTGAGGATGTGTACTAAAATAAGTTAGTTGTGTAAGTTACTACTTTCTTCGACGATGGTTTCAAGACTAGATGCAGTTCTTCCAATTTTTGCGGATAAATCCAAGCTAATAATAGTAAAAATGTAATTCATGATGTGTTTCAATGAAATCGTTTTGTTTTTTTTTGTGTTATGTCATGAACATAGCAATATAATCATTTTTTTTTATTAAATATACTAACTTTCTGTCACGGCTCCACCCACGTGGATGTGAAGCTTCTCGCGTTTATTCCGATTATTGTGTTGGTGTAAGTTTATTTTTGTTTTTTAAGCTTCTGATTTTCTGATGTCATTACTTATCATATCACAAACATCATTATTTGCAATAAATATATCTGAGAAACCGATCTGGCTCAGCGACTTTTTAGTTTGACTTGGAATTTATAATATAAATGAAAAGGAAACATTTCTCAAAATAATAGTTTTCATCAAAATCATTAGGGCCGTTTGTTAGATCGTCGTGACATAGATTTTTTTTTGTAAAATTTTGTATTTAATATTCATTTCATGATTTACTGACCCGGGTTCTATCAATTTTAGTTAGTCTCGCGGAACCCTAAAAAATTATCTCTTTATCTTTTTTTTTATTTCCAGCAGTGTACTATAATAAATTCACGTACTGAAATCGGTTAAAATATTAAAGTTCTTAGTAGATCCTAAAACCCATCGCTAATGTTTATTGTAGACAGCATTCTCCCACGATTGAGCCCGTGTAGACATATAATAGTATAATGAATTCTTACATCTGTTATATCAACTATTGACGTGTCCATCATGACCGATCCCGTTTCTCGTCTTCGATTTCGACAATTCTGTCGAAACTGTAAAATGATTGTGTAATATCTTATGCACGCTCGTCATACTTATGCTTAGGGACACCTTTATCTCGCGATACGTACCATGACGATCTTGCATTATTAGTTCCCGCACAGCATCGATATTTTGTGGTACAACCGATTTAGGGCGACCTTATTTAAATCGTCCATGAGCACAGAGCGTCCACGATTAAACTTACTAGACCAGTGATACACAGTGGTTTTCGATGGTGCTACATCCCCAAAAATCGAAATGAGTTGATCGATACCTACACTGTTTTTTGAGTTAGCCCACGCCGAAAATCGTAATAAATTATCGCACAAAATTTTCGAGTTAAATCCATGTTGATAAAGACGCATAATTTTCAAAATGACGCCACAATGGTAAAACAATTGACAGTTACATGAAACAAACTGTATTCTACAATGAAGGAGTTCCGTTTTCTAATGTTGTAATTACTTTTTTAAATATTGTACTGTATGTGGCCAGTTCTGGGTACATAAATAGCAGCCCTTGTATTCACTTCGCCTATAACTAGAAAAACAAGTAGGTATGTCGACTATTGCTCTTAAACTAATGTAAACTAAATTGCACCAGCAAAAGAGCGAATCTTCATGGCACTTACGTCTTTTTGATGAAAAGCGGTTTTTCGGTAATAACTCAAAAACGATATATCCGATCATTGCTCAAAACAATTTTTTCGTCAAAGTATTTATTAAGCGTTATCTTTGTAAATTTTTGCATATTTTTTAAACAAATGGTTTAGAAAATAGAGGGGGGGGGGACACACAATTTCTGCTACTTTCAAAGTATAAAGAAATATAAGATTATTTTATAAAATATTCAATTAGTCAAAAAAATTCCTTAGAAACCTTATTGTTTTTAAAAGAACTGTCGAAATATGTGCCACACGTTGATGTTTCCTGAAAAAGAGTTTTTTCAGCTTTTGTTACCTGTATGGAGTGCTCCCCCAGAAAAAAATGTTTTTGTTATTTAACTACCAAACTAAGTAGCTGCTTATACAATACACCTATACTAAATTTCACCATTATACATCTTGTAGTTTTTGAGTAAAATGCCTGCGACATATGGACTGACATGATGAAACTATAAGGGTTCTGTTTTTGCCATTTTGGTTCGGAACTCTAAGAATGAAAAAAGAAAAACCAGACTTTATGCTACAGTGCATATAACATACTGAGCTTGCACTTACATTTTTGTTTTTGTTATTGAATATTTCTTAGAGCTTTCAGAATGATTGTATCTAAAGGATTATAAACAATTTTACTGTTGGTTATTAGGGTCCTCAACTTTATTAAATATTATTTCCATTGCTAATTTTATGAGAATTTTCATAGTGGATAATCTGTCTAACTTTTTTTATAGTTATACTTTTTTTTTTAATTTCATGTACTTTCATTTTTTTGTGTTTATTATTTCTTAGAATTCTCATCTTCTCTATGGTTACCATACTCTTACGATTTTAGTAATTTTTTTTCCTACATTTACGGTTTCCTTCTGGTTCAGACGCTGTTTTTAAAAACAACTTTTTAGTCAAAAATGACCTATGTATATCAACACAGACTAGTTAAATTACTCCCTTCTTAAATGTGAATAACAAAATTATAAACAGCATATTATGGATGTCTACAAGACACATGACTAAAAGGCACAATTACACAATAAAGATTTATTTCATGATCACTAGTAATTATTACAGACAAATACATTCCACCGCAAACGTCATGTCAATAAAACGATCACTACAAAGTATACCTAACAATAAAAAAATAGCAATGACTGAGGTTTAACATCACACAAAATTAAATCACGGTGTGTTTCCGTCTGCGAAGTGGTGCTATTGGAAGACACTAAAATATTCTGTTTGCTTGGCATTCAACACCACTCTGCTAATGGATATAAAAAAGTCTTTGTAGTAAGTTTTAAGTCTTCCTTCGAGACTATAAACTGTTGATTAGATCAATTTGTCCACAAATTTTGTTAATGTTTAGGTACACATGGAAAGAAATATAGAAAATATTCAGTCAATTATTTTTTTTATATATAATAGAATTAATCATTTAAATGTGATTGGAATTATGAAAACAAGGGTATGAATAATTTTCAAATCTTCAAAAAATATCCAGTTCTTCAAACCAAACACTGACTATCGATCAAATCTTAAATTTTTCTTTTAATTTTATAAAAAATAAATCTCTTTCAAAATCTTTTTCATATATCGCAAAAGTTAGGTGATTTTATGTACATTGCACAATTACAGTTATATATCACGTTAGTATAGTCTGAAACAATTCAACATCATCTTACTTCTAAAATTAAATTTATAAAAATGAAATACAACAATCGAAATAATTTTCGTGACCCTACAAGACTAGTAAAAAATGCAAAAGTTAATGTTTTGTACATTTCCACCTTAATATTATATTAACACCAGACATAGAATAACAGATGGCTTTACCCCCTTTATCAACCGAGATATGACTTAATAATTGTTATGCAATATTTTTCACTCATTATGTATATACAGCTTCAGCTATATTCAAAAATATGATTGCTGTATATAATACTTATTAATACATTATCAATGCAGAGCTGCCATTCTAATTAAATATATATTAATTGCATTTAAAATAATCAAAAGCACAATGATCGCATTCAAACATATTTCTATTATTCATAGAAAATTAAGGAAAAAATTGATAATTTTTCTGAATGCACATATTTCAATATTTTTTTTTTGAAATCAAGTTACATTCATCAACTAAAATATAAAATGATTACTTTTCTATTGTTAAAACTTCTAAGATTCTGTTATGATTCTCAAAAAAAATCAAGATTTGAATCTTCTAAGGCGAAAAAATTAAGCGTTCGGAGTTTTATTTGGAAGTAGCCTCTGAATTTCGTTTTATTTCACTCTTACCCACATTGTAAGAACTATGATTTTATTGCAAGTATAATGGCAATTTCATGTGGTGGTTCACTCCTAAAGTTTTAAAAAATAGTTTTATCGTTATTTGTTAGCCTAAAAAAGTTAAAACATTGTCATAATAAAAAACCCTGCACACATTTTATTCAAGACAGATTTGGATTATGTAGGGTAAAAATATGGACCCTCTTGCATAAATGTGCCTTTATACAAGATAATTATTCAAATTGCTTCTAAATGTAGTACTCCTGCTTTTTTATGCTATTTAACAATATGTTAATAAAATTTCTAGAACTTTGACATATAACAAACATATAACAACATTTTATTTTTTGAAAATAGTTATCAGTAGTCTATAAAATCTATTGGCTTTTAAAAGTAAAATTATTAAATTTAAAATTAAATGTCTTGATAGTTATGAATCTAAGAAACAAAAATATACATCATAGCCAAATATCCTGCAGCTATTTCTAGTTTGGATTGAACTAAAATGTGCCCAAGGTCTAAATTGCACCATTATTTCGATCTTATATCTTACATTAGAAAACCTATCAGTTCTGACCAATAGAAAGGAAATAAGTAAAAGTCTTATATCTATCGATTATTTCGACATGATCAATACATTCAGGTACCCAACTTCAGTTCAGCAACATTTGTCATCACTAAGAGAAAAACGTCAAAATTAGAGCCTTATATCACTCTACCTTTAATGTCACATTAATGTTTGGATCATGATGTGGAGACATCATATATTTTGTCATTTGTCTCTATGACAACATCATATCGATGATTCTGAGAATGGGGCCCGTACAATGGGAGCACGGCTAGATCTGCGTGGAAAAGCGTGGCCGTGGCAGCTCGAACACGTCACCGTGAACCGAACGCGCCAGTGCCTTGATGCTTGCCGCAATGTCCTGCGGTTCCTCCTGTCCACAAAATGTACTATGGTATAAGAAAACTCTTGCCAATTATATAAGTTGTCACATAATGGTAATATGCCTTTGTATTCTGAAAAACAGACTCATAACCTAACCGCATACTTTTTTTTTTTAATATAAGAAAATGTCCAAAGTTTTATTTTGCATATATCAACTATATAACACAATATTTTGGTTTCATTTTCTTGTAAGTATTGACAAAGAATGTTGTAACATATTTTTACTGCTAATTACAATTTTTGCATATTTTTTTTGTTGTTTTTAGTTTTTTTTTTACATTTTAAATAATAACTTTGGATGTAAACCATGACCTTACATTTCATTTCACATAAGAAAATCATCATTATGGACAATAGGTAACAGCCTATTTCTTTATTACGTTCATTTAAAAAGTAATTGTGAAATAAATAACATTTTTGTAGATTGATAATCTTATGAATATGAAAGAAACAATATTTTATTACATACAAAAAAAGTACTGTATCTTTGTTATGATATAAAAATTAAGAAAATTTACTGTGGGACACAGAGTCCACTTAATTTTAATAGTGGACATTTAGAAAATCATATATAATTTCATACATCAGGCCCAATTTTAACAAAGCTCTCTATTAAAATTATCCATTCAGTGACAGGTATAATTATTGGGCTATTTTTATTTCACTTTTCTCAAGTTTATTTTATAGTGTTTTGTATGAGGTATGATAGTGTAATGAAAATGATTACCTTGTCAAGATAATCAAGATGGACTAACGAGTTGAATTGATTTTTATTTTAGTCATTTTTTGCCATTTCTAAGATGGGCAATCTACTTTGACTAATTATAATAAAATGATGTGTAAATTTAATTACAAAATAGGCTTTGATTTATGAATTAATATGATTAAGTTATAACTAATAATAATTTAAATCACATACATTGATATAAGTGTAATTAGATTATGAAAGCAGTTAGACAAAATAATGTTATTAGATGTCACCATATTGTGAAAACAGTTGTTAGCAACTATCAACCTTCATTGAATCATCATAGAGGGCTAAAAGTACATTCTTAATACTCTAAAATAATATGCATCTGTAATCAGGTGATGAAAACTCAAGACACCCAAAAAAAAAACGATAGTGGAATATTTAAATTCACTTGAAAATATGAAATTAAAACAAACCTCATCCTCTAGTTCATGCGGCTCATGTCTTTCATGACCTACATTAGGCATACTGATGGGTAAAGAGCGTGCGATTTCAAAAGCAGCTCCATCCTTAGCGGGTCTTCCACCACGACCGCGTAATATGTGAATGCCCTCGTCGTTACTGCCCGAATCTAGTTCATAAAAATACATATAGTTTCTATGGCCTACTTCTTGAAATAACAGTAAAAAAAAATTCTCGATATACATTGAATTTCACTTACAATTTTTCACATTAAAAATAAATGATAAAGTAATTTAAACAGAGCTCCAAGATGTACAGTTCACAACTAGATTGAATTATGAAGAAATCATATATGATATCTTTTACTCCATAAAACAGATTTATTATTTGAAAATGACACTTTAGCCAAAAATAGAAACAGTATTGATCCAGAATACATGTTTTAGATACTTATTTACTCTATAGGAAAAATAAACTGATTCCCTTGCTTAACAGATAATAAAACATTAATTTGTTTCAAAAGAACATGGCATTAGTTCAATAATAAAAAAAAAGAATAACCCATTTTTAGTAAAAAATAAATTATCACAAAACTAGCTATCTCAACTCCTTTGTGAGCATGGTGCCATATGTTCCTAATGCTTGTATAAACACAGTGATTTGGTGCATCTCAAGGAGTACAGTAAAATACACAATCAGTTAGTTATGCCACCAGTGCTAGTTACTGTCACACAAATCAAAGTAGTACATTTACAAGCTCACCACAAATGAGGTGAAGTATCTATAGTATACCTGTTTACGAAATATAATAGCCATTTAAACAATATAATAGCCATTTAAACCCACCGTCTGGTATGGAAGTATTGATTAAATCACACTTCATAATAAGATGTTTATGCATATATACCACTTAGATGGAAAGGTGAAATCATTATATGATAGCTCTGTACCATGAACTTCCACCTCGCCACATATTATTTGTAATATGATAAAAAAAAAAATCTCTGAGATTACATATTAGACTTTATAGATACTATTAAAAACAAAGTTAAAAAAAAAATACATTTTAGAAATTTTATAATATTTTTAATATTCCATATAGCTGAGCTATTTTGAATTGTTTATTGCAAATATTTCAGTTTCTATTGCAAACACATTAAAAGTGATTTAGGACAATTTTATAGAAAATTAATCTCTACATTGTTTTTCATGTCTTTTTATGCTTTTGAGATATTTTCAAAATAACAATTGTTAGCATAATTTTTAATTGTTTTCTACCCCTAAACATATTTTATCTATGAATCCTTTAAATGTATGTTAAAAAGAACTTACAATCGAAAGTGCAGGTTTGCCTTTTTTATGGTAATTGGAATCTTCATTTTATATGACTACTACCACTAAAAAGTTTAATGGTAGGGAAGGGGCCCTTGTATTTCTTTTTTTAATCCCTATATAAATAGTTAGTACAACACATTATAAATTTATATACATAATCTGTATTGAAATCAGTTTTGGAATTTTTGATAAAAGTTACTTTAAAATATCTAAAAATGATTAGTGAAAGTCATCTTCACTCCATTTTCAACGACCAGAAAATAAATAAAAAAGTGTTTAGTTACAGCTTGAAAAAGTCATAATGAGCTGAAAAATTGATGTATCTAAAAACAAATTTGTAAATATTTACCATTCAAAATTTTAAGTACTTCATTTAGTAAAATTGATTTTTTTATTATTTTGGTCATCTTATATATTGACCAGGTGTTTTTCAAACTGTTTTACCTTTAATTTACAGGCAAGTATGAAATTATTTGTGTTCAGATCTTTTCTATAATTATGATTTCGTAAAAACAAAGTCACATAATTATAGCTACGACATGTTAAAAACAAAATCTGATTTTTATTGAAATCTCGTTCTTAATCTGATCCTGTGCACATTATTAATTTCGGTCTTAATTCTATTCCTAATTCAAGCGTTTTCTCTCTCATTCTCCATGACAAAAAGAATTAACAATAACGATAATAAAGATCCATGACATAATATGACAAATGATTTTTCCCAAAAATTTTCAACAGAGTACTCACTATCATCATCATAGTCGTCCTGGTCTGAGATATAGTCATTGCGAGACATATTAGAATCAGTACCTTCTAGGTCAAATATATCTTCAGCGTCTAAAGAATCCTCTTCGGGTGGAAAATTTTTATTATTCTGAAAATATAAAAGAATTCTACATTATTTGGAGAATAATTTAAAAAATAAAATCTTAACTCCAAATTTAGCATTACTTTTGTTTGGCCTGTTGTACATACGAGGGCTGCTATTTATTTGTCTGGTATATCAAAAAGGAACATAAATCATTTAATATTGCTTTTCAAAATATTCGCCGTGATGATTGATGCACTTTTGCATACGCTGAAACCAACTTTTATAGCACTTTTTTCATTTTGATTGAGGTGTCTCCAAAACGTGCATTTTGAACACATCAACGGCGGACCCGTCAATTCGATCTATCGACCTTCCAAAAACAGAGTTGTTTTGGCGACATGTGACAGCTAGCATTGTCATGATGAAGAATGATTCTGCATTGTCGATTGTTCCTCCTTATTTCTTCAAAGACTTTTGGCAAACAAATGGTCGTGTACCACTCCAAATTAACCGTTTTACGATTCTCTAGTGGTACTGATGATACCACATGACCGTTTATACCAAGAACAGGCAACTATTTGCTTCAAAGTGCTTTGGCATAAATCATTTTTGTTGGATTCGGCTCATCTTGGAACACCCACACCGTTGTTTGTTGTTTAGATTTGGTGTTATATGCATAGATCCATGATTCGTCACATATGTAGATATTATAAACAGCTTTTGACGACACACTATGATTGTATTTTTTTTATGATCAATGCTGAAGTTGTGTGGAATCCAAAGCGAAACACATGTTTTTTACAGCCAAATTGTCTTGTAATATCTTATGTATGCTCGTCATAATTATGCCCAGGGATGCCTTTATCTCGTGATATGTAACATGACGATCTTGCATTATTAGTTCCCGCACAGCATCAATATTTTGTGGTACAACTACCTATTTAAGGTGACATTCTTTAGATTAGTCGGTGTGCATAGACCGCCCACGTTCAAACTCACTAAATCAGTGATACACAGTGGTTTTTGATGGTGCTTCATCCCCAAAAGTTGAAGTGAGTTGATCAATGCACTGTTTTCGAGTTAGCCCATGCTGAAAATCGTAATAAATCATCGCGCGAAAATTTTCACGAGTCCAAGGTGATAAAGACACGTAATTTTCAAAATGACGCCATATTGGTAAAATAGTTGATAACTACATGAATCAAACTGTATTTTACAACCAAGGAATTCCATTTTTAAATGTTGTAATTACTTTTTAAATATTGTTCTGTATGTGGCTAGTTCCGGATACATAAATAGCAACCCTCGTATTTTCTTTATGTATGCATGCAGATTAAATTAAGCTAAAAATAAATACATGTATTTTTGAATCAATACATTTTTATATTAGGAGTACAAATAAGTTTCTGCAATTTTTTGTCAATAAAACAATATTTATTGTGAAAGAATGGTAATTTAATTTTAATCGAAGTATTGTCCATCACTAGCAACTACTTTTTTCCATCTTCCAGGCAGCATTCGGATTCCAAGCCTGAAGAATTCCTTATCTCTTGAGGCTATCCACGAATCAACCTAATTTTGGGTATCTTCATATGATGTGAACCGCAGCTCTGACAGAGCATGTACCATTGACTGGCACAGATGATAGTCGGACGGCGCAATGTCTGCTGAATACGGCGGGTGGGGTAGTACTCTCCAATCAAGTGTTTTCAAATAGTTTTTCACTGGAACCGCTACATGCAGACGAGCATTATCATGTAGAAGAATAATGTTCTCGTGTCTAGAGTAATATTGAGGGCCTTTTTCCTTCAGAGCTCGGTTCAATCTCACCAATTGTGTTTAGTATAGAGTTCCAGTGATCGTTTTGCTTGGATTAAGCAAATCATAATACACCACACCCAGCTGATCCTGCCAAATACACAGCATGAGTTTTTTCCACAAATATTCAGTTTTGCTGTGGATGTTGACACGTGGCCAGGCAGCCCCCATGATTTTCTTCTTTTTGGATTATCATAATGTGTCCGCTTTTCATCACCAGTGACGATTTGGTGTAAAAAACTTATTTTTTGTGCTTAGCTAGTAGCATTTCACTCATGCATAATCGGCATTCAACATCTCTCGGCATTAATTCATATGAAACCCAATTACCTTGTTTATGAATCATTCCTAACGATTTTAAATGATGCGAGACTGCTTGCTGTGTGACTTCTAAAGAAAGTGCAAGTTCCATTTGTGTTTAAGATGAATCTTTCTCCAATTCTGCGTCGTCATAATTTTTTGCCTTTCCACTGCGATATTTGTCGTCTACGTCAAAATCATCATTTTTAAACTTTTGAAACCACTCACGACATGTTCTCTCATTCAAGGCAGCCTCATTACATGCTTCTATGAACAATAGATGTGCCTCAGCTGCCGATTTTTTTAAATTAATGAAATAAATTAAAAGTTTCCACAAATGACGCTTATTTGGCTCACATTTAGACATTTTTGGATAAAAAAAGTATATGATGTTAATATGAAGTTGATAATACAATAGGGTTATGTTGTTCTTGAATGAGCAACTAAATTTTCAAGCCGGTTATCATCTGCAAATTCTAACGTAAGCCTCATGTCATGTCATCTCCCTCAAAACGGCGGAAACTTATTTGTACTCCTAATAAATTATTACACAAACACATAATTTTAATAATTTTTTTTTAATGCCGACATTGGGTTACAACTTTGATAGTAGCTAACTTTGAATACAAAGTGACATTGAAAGTCAAAAATTCATATAGTCGTAGAACTATCTTCAACTAAAAGATTCTTCAAACAAGTGGCTGCTTTTAAGTTTGTTTTTTTCATTTCGTTAGTTATTAACATTTTTGATTAAAATCTTTGCTATACATTCGTCAAAGAAAAGGTGTACAAGTAATCTGAATATATTTTGTTGCACTTATGGTGAAAAAATATAGAAAACCTAAATCGGAATTTGTGAAAAATGCATTTTATTTTCTTTAAGCTAAATACTAAAGACCCTGCCAAATCATGGATTCTAAATACAGTTTATATAGAGAACATTTAATATAGTGGGTAAATGGAAAATAAAAGAATTTGTACCCATGATTAATCAGAAAATCATTATGATGATTGTTCTTTTTGTCTTGTTAAATTACATTGCATTAATTGAAAAAAAAGACCTATGTCCCATTCAAAAGAAATATTATTAAATTGGAGAAAAACTTTTTTCATATTTTATAAATAAAAAGTTGCAGTTAAATCTCTTTAGTTGTGCTGTTTGTATCTGCCTAGTATTGTTACCATTAAACAGATGACAATTAAAAAGTAAAAAGTAAAATTGGTGTCCTGACATAACTTTTGGTTTTTCGGTCCAGAAAAATGAGTGAATCTAATGTAGTAATTCGATACATTTTGAAGTGTTATTGCAAAAAAGGGAAAAATGCGATACAAGCCACAAAAAAAAATTAGAGACATTTATGGACCTAATGTAGTGTCGGTAAAAGTGGTACGAAACTGATTCAAACATTTTCAGTCTGGTAATTTTTATGTGAAAGAGGAACCTCACTCACTTAGTTCTTATGACACAGCTGAAGGTCTGAGGATAAATCACAAAACAGTTTTGACTCATTTGAAAAAACTCTATACTTGGGTTTCACACAAGCTCATTGAAAGAAATCTATTATGCAGTAATTTGTGTGATTCTCTATTAATTTTTTGAAAATACTGATCACTGGTGAGGAAACATGTATTACCTATAAGATGTGCGAAAGAGATCATGGTCAAAAGGTAAGCAAGCTCCACAGATTATAGCGAAACCTGGATTAACTTGTAATAAGTTGATGCTCTATGTGTATGGTGAGATGGCAATAGCATTATTGATGAATTTTTATTGGAGAGTAAAACCATTAATTTCAATCTCTACTGCCAACAGTTGATGAGATTCAAGCAAGCAGAGAAAAAACGGCCAGAATTGGTCAAGAAAAGGCTGTGGTTTTTCACCATGATCATGTCAGACCATATACTTCTTTAGACACTCAGTAAATATTGAGAGTTTGGCTGGAAAGTGTTAAAGCATCCACCATACAGCCCTAACCTTCCGCCCTCAAATTTTCACCTGTTTTGATCTCTTCTGAATTCTTTAGGTAGTATTAGGTTAACATCAAGAGAGGACTTTCAAAATTAATTGTTGCAGTTTTTTGTTAGAAATATCTTACTTGTTACACCTTATGGTTTCATTAAAGTCGCCTATAACAAAACCAATAGCTGTGTCGACTATTACTCTTAAACCAGTGTAAACTAAAATACATTAGCAAAAGAGTTTATCTTCATCGCACATATGTCCTTTTGTGTGAAGCACAGTTTTTCAATAATAACAAAAAAGTGTATGTCTGATTGTGTTCAAAATAATTTTTGTTGTATTTATTAAAGCATTACCTTTGTAATCTTTTTCATATACTTGGATATTTGGTTTAAAAAATAAAGAGAGGGGACACAGTTTATGCTATTTTTAGAGTGATTATTTCCAAAAATATCCACTTAATCAAAAATTACTTAAAAACCTTAGTGTTTTTAAGAGAACTGTCTAAATATGTGCCTCATGATAATGTTTCCTGAAATAATTTTTTTTCAGGTCCTATTTCATATATAGAGTACCCCCTAGTAATATTTATTTTTGTCATTTAACTACCAAAAATAAGTAGCGGCTTATACAAGGAACCTATACTCAAAAATTCATCAATATACATCTTGTAGTTTCTGAGTAAAATGCCTGTGATATACGAATGGATGGACAGGACGAAACTATAAATATTCCATTTTGGCTCAGAACCTTAAAAATGAACATTTAACTAAATAAAATGTAAAAAACATTTGAGGTTTCTGTTTCAGAAGGCAATATTTAGTAAATGTCTTCAATCGAGCCCAAAAAATACTCAAGCTACTTTAAATAAAATAATTTTACTAAATGAAAAGCACAAGACTACAGTGAACATATAAAGGTGCTTTATATCTTCAAAATGTTAATGTCGATTCAAAATTATTTTAAACTTGATTCTAAATTATTTTCTTAAAGTGATATGAAACTAGAAGTAGAAAAGATTATGAATTCGAAGAATAATAAACAAAATTTAAAAGCATAAATTTTCATACAAGTGAAAGACTTAGAACAAATTATAATTTCATAGCAAACAAATCGATAATACCACTAATTGGAAAAATATTGTATAGAGATTGAAATACCTTAGTAATATGTTGATTGATTTTTTTAGCATCCTTGATGGAAGAAAGTCTTCTCCTTTGTGAAGGCAGTAATTGTGGTGAGAGGGGACCATTTTCAGTGTTTTTCCAATCACCATCATGTCGATCTCGTGTTCTGTTCACAATACTGAAAAAATATTCCATATAAAACAATAATATGACCTAAAACCAGTAAATAATATAGAAATAACTTTATATTATGTTTCTCATCTTATAAATATCTTGATATTCATAATAGGAGGACCACTCTGAAATTATTGAGATACTATCAAATGCCCATTTTCACAGTTATGATTACACATGTGTGCAAGTCTGGTTCATTACAAAAGTACACACAATAGTCACTTTCTAAGTTTTTAAGCTAATGTAAAACAAGTAATATTTTTGAAACATGAGCAGTGGCGAGCTATGATATACTATAATTTTAAGGTTGGTCTTTCTGAAGAGCTATGTGTGTACCAGTTATAGTCAGCATTTAATAATGAAGTGTCATCTAGAGCCACTGTGTTATGAAGGTTTAGAGAATTTAATAAAGGCTACAACTCTCTTTAAGATGAAAAACACATAGGAAGTTCTCTTTCAACAATCACTACAGGTAATGTCGTCTGTGTTTGAAAATTATAAAAGATGACAATTTATGCACCTATCTCACATGATTCAGAATAATCTTGGGAATGAATCTGCAGAGATGTATAAGACCTTGCATGAAGAATTAAAAATAAAAGAGATGGTTTCATTGGATTCAACATCATCTTGCACAACACCAAAAATGATGGATGGCATGTAAAGATCAGCCAATTAACATTTAGTTATTGAATAAAGACAGTCAGCATATAATATCCATAATAAAATTGTAACAGGCGATGAAACATACATTCCCTTTTATGACTAGCCTACACTTCAGGAAAGAATGGTATGGGTTAAAGGTGATGGAATGGCAACATCATGAAAAAAGTATGTACAATGAGTTATGTATGGTCATTGGTGGCCTGGTACACAGCACACTGCTTGCCTAAAGGTCTCCAGCATTTTAGAATTAGAGACTTACTGCTGCATCACAACACATGCTCTCATATTATTATGCTGTCAACTTTTAAAGGAAAATAACATTGTAGTCTCAGAGCAACCACCTTACACACCGGATCTCATAATGTTCAACTTTTGTTTGTTTTTTAATTAAAAAAAAATTGCTTGGTCATCGCTTTACATCAAAAGACGAGGTTGAATCTGCTATTACTGAATATTTTGAATCTATTTCTGTAAACAGATGGTGTGATGTTTTCTGTTTGTAAAAAATTAATTTACAGAAATGTTTCGATGCTGAAGAGACTACTTTGAAAATATGTAAATTTGGTGTGTCTCGCTTATATGGGTTTCCTATATCTCAATAATTTTGGAGTGACTCTTGTATAAGTGCAATTTTGTGCAGTGCTTTATAGAATATTTTAAAACTTAAAGATTATGTACCTGGCTAATATTTTATGATCCCTCTGTGCTCTTTCTCTATATGCTTCAAATTCTGCATATTTCTGATCTCTAAATTGTCTAACAGTTTCCTCAACAGCCTCAAGCTCTGACTGCAAAGTTTGGTTAAGTTGCTTACTCAAACTTCCAATAGCTTGCTGTGCTGTTGGAAGCACTCTTGCATCATGGATTTTCATATTATTTGTATCAATATTTTCTTTCATTTCTATGTCACTAGTTACTTCAGGAACCAATAAATTAAAAACTGGTGAAAAATTGTTTGATTTCTTTAGTGTATTCACTTGATTTATAGTGGTCTGGAATTATAAATGCTTAAAATTTATCTTCTATTACAGATCACAGAGCTAAATAACTAGAAATATTAAGATACATATTGCTTCATAGATATTACTTGCACAAACAATATAAATTTTAAGAACAAAACAGTTTGTCTACTGTCAAGTATATTGGAACTTAGATACTTTATAAAATTAAAAAAGTAAAAAAACACTAACTTGAATTTCTTTTCGAATCAATGCAATATTATTCTTGTCTTGTAAAGTAGCATGAGTTTTTTGTCCACAAGCAAGGCAGGAGTGAAATATCCAGCGGCCTAGAACTTGTTGTTCGATGAGGGCTGGTTGGACGACAACCGTTTTCAAATTATTTCCAGATGAAAGGATTAACTTCTGTTAAAATAATTTGTATTAATAATTTCATACTTTAAGTCATAATGTTTTAATATTCATTGTTATTTATTTGTAGATATTATTAAAATAATCTCTATATTCAAACATCAAAATCACGAGATCAAATACAATAAACAAAGTTCTGAAATTATTTCTATTGGTCTATTTGTTGACAAAAATAGTATTAAGGTTACTATACTATGCTATCCCCGGAAGCTAATTACAAATGTGATAATATGAACAAAACTTGAATTAAATTAGTTTAACCAGTCATGTATTATATGTCCCTAAACATCCCTTAGCGATCTCAAGGTCAAGATGTTAGGTCTGTTGTTATACCTCATTGAAAAATTGATCCCTTTGTTCCGCAGGCGATAGCTCCAATTTCTTGATATCGCTGATTTCTTCTACCGTATCGCTCTCTAGGCTTACATTTAGACACTTGCAGACCCAGAGAGTCATTTTCGTTGTTATTATCCACTTAAAATATTTAAAAATACAAAAAAAATATATAGCACACAAAATAGTTCTTCAATACGCGTGCTCGTTTATAGTTATTTATATACGACACAACTCAAAAACATACACACACTTACAAAGAAATACACAAGTAAAAGTATACAAAAGTATTGCCAGCTGACTGGCAATCAGTTTTTATTTCACTTTTATACAGTACTTTCTCAGATGTTAAATAAAGATAGAAGAACCCAACTACATTTTTATTGATATAGTATAGCATCACGCTTGTGTAGCGTATTCATCTACACGTATTTCACGATCTGCATGTAGAAGCGAATACAAGAATATTACGACAGGCCTTGGCTCCTGTGTCAGATGTTGCTAAGGGACTTTATATATTTTTAATAGGCAAAAGCTTTTTTATAAATCTACAAAAAAATACTGTTTTATAATTAACTCGTAAATTATAACATTTTTATTAATTATTCAATAATTTAGATTATATCTAATTATTTTTTTTTATTTTGAAGTTATTACATTTTATTGTGATAACGTGCAAATATCAAACTTATATAAGTTAAGTTTGTACGAAAAAAAAAAGAGGGTGTACTTATGTACACGCGTTAGAAGTTATACTTCTTTGGCGTATGAATAATATTTAAAATAACTCAAATGCAGTAGTAATCGACAATAAATATTAAAATCAATCAAAACGATTTTGTTTAATTGAAAATGTTTTATTAACGTAACAATATAACAATACAGTACAAATATTTATATCATTATTCATTATGTGAATGAGTCAAATACATTTAAAAAGAGTGTGTGTACTTATTATTCAATTATTTGTTAGAAAAACAATAAGTTCGTTAGAAATATATCTATATATTATACTTACATGGTTAACCTCTAATATTTAAAACACTTCAAATTTTCACAATTTTCACAACACAATGTTAAAAGTTTACAAATAATGTTTATATATATAATAAATTGAACAAAAATAATAATTATAGAAAATTAATACTCAAAATTGATTATTCATATGAATACTATATTTTGCAAGAACTGGGTTATGAATATAAGTACTATGTAATATATAGCATGAACACTCTGTACTATGTACTATATAGTATGAACACTCAGTATTGTAACTATATTCAGTGTTGAAAATATATTTTTTTATTATTTCTATTCTGTGGCTAACTTCATCATGTCGTTTGTGCGCGCGCAGCTCACAAATTCACTCTCATCCAAACGTGCCAAAAGAAGTATAACTTCAAAAATTAGATTAATTTCGTAATTTTAGCATATACTAATAGCCAGCATGTATTTATGTTAACAACTTCTGTTGCCTCTTATAATAGTTTAACAGTAAATACTAAATCCTTTGTTTTCCATGACACATTTTTATGACGAGACATTCTCAATAATCTCTTGTTTTTAATTCTCACTTGCGTATTACTACACACGGCTCTTAGTTCAGTAATCAGTTCCTCGAAACATGTCACGCTACATTCGGCGCCTCTCCATCGCCTTACTGGTATAAATACCCCTTAATTTCCATCAGCTAAACTTTTTATAATTACTGGCGTGATTGTTGTGGGCATGATCGACTCCATACTCTCAAAACTTATAATAGCTTGTTAAGAATTAATTGATATTCAGTTTTTTTTAATACCTACTTGATTCCACTGTTAAAATGTAATTATTATTGCAATTAGTTTATAAAGCTTTTACTATCTATTTATACTAGCTTTTGTTTATGACTTCATTAGCGTTAATTAAGGAAGAATTCTGTATATATGTCGGTTGTTATTGGAACTTAATAGTAATGTTTTCAATAGAAGGTTAAGTTCAACACTGGTTCAGGATTAAAATAATGAGTAGAACTGAGATTGGAATCAAAAACGTAAGTTAAATCACTTTATAACTCAAAAAATATTTTGGTTATAAATTTGAGTCGAATATATAATGAATATTTAATCAAATCAATTATATAGTAGCCCCAATGAAGCTGTTATTATAATTAACAACATATTTTGTCCTAATATGGTATTAATAGCGTTTATTTCCATTTCTATCATTGCCGCTTCGTTGGTTCGCTTGGTTTCTTCTGCGACGATCAACCATGTTGGCAATCATCAATCACATAATTGATTGATTAGTATTCTGTGAGGTTATTTGCATGTATCTGTTTCGTGAGCATCGAGTTCTTGTGTTTCGTGGCAAAGGATATTAAGTATGGAAATTCGGTGAATCGATCTAGAAAATTTGTACTCCATGATTCGATTCAAATACAGGATTACAATTTCTTACAATTCTTGTTTATAAAAATTTTAGAGTTACCTTTATTGCCATAAAAGTCATCAGCTGTTTTATGTTAAAATGTCGAAAAGAACGCAACCTTTTTGGATACCACCGCCTGTTTTGCAAAAACCAGTTTTAAAACTGTATAATAGTTTGACTAGGGCTAAGGAAGAATTTGTAAGCGCACAAGATAACCTAGTTACTTGGTATAGTTGTGGCCCTACAGTGTATGATGCATCTCACATGGGTCATGCCAGGTAAGAAAAACTATTTCAACAACATGCTTTAAATGTTTTAAAATAGGAACCCATTCCAAAGGCTTATGGTCCATTAGAAAAGTATAACAGTTATCTAAACATTGTGCATTGTTTCAAGAAGTAACTAATAAATGTAAAGATTTGGTGACTACAATTTTTTAGGTTTTTGGTTATCAAGATTTGATTATTCATATTACATTATATTAGTAATAATAATATAAATTTATGCCCATTTTCCAGAAGGGTAGGTAGAGATTATAGATTTCCATGTGATACAATGTTATGTTTTTGTTCTTGAGATAGAAGGTACATAGACTTTTTACAAACTGAGCTTACTAGATTTCAATAATTGTAAATAATGTGATTTATAAAACTCACAATTTCAAAAGGTGTAACACGTCACAGAAACATGCGTGCTACTATTTTCATGGGAATTAGTTAAATAGAACTTATCATCATCATTTTTATTTTTTTTTTTATTAAGAAATGGTTTTCTACTCCATAATTATTTTTTATTCCAGGTCATACATTTCTTTTGATATACTTAGAAGGATAATGACAAATTATTTTGGATACAATGTCTTATTTGTAATGAATATAACAGATATTGATGATAAAATAATAAAAAGAGCGAGACAAAATTATCTTTTTGATAAATACACAAAAGAATCAAGAACTTTGTCAAATTTTGTGGATGATGCAACTAAGGTAGTAAATTACTATGAAGGTGTTGTAAAGGACACATTAGATTCTGATAAGAAAAGTGCTATGGAGAAAATGTTAAATAAGTCTGTTTTTATTGTTTTTTATCTGTTTTTTTATTGTGTTCAAATATTTATATTTAAACTTCTGTTTGTGCTAATTTATCTTACTTTAGATTTGCTGCTGCCATAGAAACTTTAAAAAGTGCTGTATTGTCAAAAAATGAAGATGAAATATTAAAAGCTAAATGTGAACTACTAAACTCGGCGAAAGATCCTATTTCAGATTGGCTTGATAATAAATTTGGAGATTCTGTCAAAGATAATGGTATATTTACGACATTGTCAAGACATTGGGAAAATGAGTTCCACAGAGATATGAAGTCTCTCAATGTAAGAAATTTGATAAAACATATTAATTTTAGAAAGGTTGTCTAATTTGAAATCTTTATATAATTTAAAGAATAAATTCAGTATCAAATTTTGACTAATATGTCAGTAGATGGTGAAAAAATAACCTTTTTTTTTTTTTTTTTGTGAAATTTGAAATTAACACATGCACAAAATTTACACACATCCATTCTGAAGAATTAACAGTAGTCATAGAAGCACTATAAATTCATAGATAGACACATTATTAATTTAAAACAAAAAGTTGATTTGGAAAATAAGTACTTAATGAACTCAATCAAGCTGAAATAAAAAAAAAACATATTGCCACATTACATTGCTTTTTTTAAAAAGAATTAATTTGTTTCGAAACAATATATGGTTATGAAAATGTAAAGTTACAGGCAGGTTTATTCATGATAATAAAAAAAACTTATTTTTTCAATCCCCAGGTACTGCCTCCAGATATTTTAACTAGAGTAAGTGAATATATACCACAAATTATTCAATATATAGAAAAGATTATAGAAAATGGCTTAGCATATGAATCTAATGGATCAGTATACTTTCATGTTAATGAATTTGATAATAGAGAAAAGCATCATTATGCAAGATTAGTTCCAGAAGCCTATGGTGATGTTCGATCATTACAAGAAGGAGAAGGTAATTTTAAACATTATACAGTCAAAATCTGTTATAACAACATTGAAGGGGCGACTCATATTTAGTTGTGAAAACTGATAGTTGTAACAACCGGAGATGTTTTCGCCACTCATTTTCTCTTCGAAAATGCCGTGCCAAGCCCGAAAAATTTGAATCCAATTAGATGTGCAAACAAAATCTTCACCAAAATGTTGAGCAAAATTGTTTGCTTTTTGTTAAAAGAATTGGTCCATTTATTGGCACACTATTTTTTCTTTGAAAATTAAACCACTTTAACAAAGCTTCCTCAATCTTCATTTGCTTCGTTGTTCGGGATCGTTTCATTTCTTTATAACAAAAAATTTTGCCATAAAGGGTTTGAATTTTTTTCCCTCTTTTCCTAAATGGTTGAAATTATCAAGTGTGATGCACCACATTCTTTTGCCAAGGCTTATAAAACGCCAAGAGAAAAGACCATGAATTTTGCCATAATATTTTTGAACATCACTCTTTCTCTTTTCAGGTAGTATGTCAAATAATGACTTTTATTTTTGTCTGTACCCCTTACACTTTTTATCATGGCCTTTATTGTTTATAACTTTAATAAGCTCAAATTAGTCATACCCATCTAGAGTAAGTAGATCTTTGGAAAATCCTTAATAATATTACTTATTAAAGTGTCATCTCATTTCTAAAAGTTAAGAACTAAATAGTTTGAGTTGGTAGAACTACATCCCATAATATTTGTGTGTAGGTTTTAGTTGGCCCAGTTACAACAGTTTAAAATTTTAGCTCTACATTCAATGGGCAATTTGAATAAAAAGGCTGTAACAGACAAAAACATACAGTAGGCCTAGTCAAGTGACTTTCTGTTGTTGTGAATGCTCCAAGAATAGAATGACATATCTATGGAATTGACATAGGCTAATGAAATATTACATTATTTAAAGAATTAAAATTTGATTGAGGAATATCCATAACATTAAAGCATTAATTAGCATTCTTAGAAATAGAAATCATTCCAATTGTTTACCACTTATATTGTGTCTTGGTTGGAATGATCCCATAAGTGTTTGTTTTCTTATTTTTTGTATAGAACATTAATCAGTAGATTTATACAAACATTTTATTAAATATCATATAGACATTAGAATTTTTCTTGAGATTGAAATATTGCAAATATTTCTCATATAATGTAAAAGTTTACATTTAGGTACCACATTTCAATAACTTGTTAAATGAATATTTTAACTCAGTTAATAACTTGTAGCTTGCTTGTTTAATTTCGTAACATAATATCCAAAATATTTTTTTAAGTTTATGCATAATCTTCATACCAAAATATACTATACTATATTTTTGTTATAGAATTGATCTGATTTGGTATGAAGTGAACATTTTGATATTTTAAATTCCTATATACTATATTAATACAAATATAGTCATTTTATTCTTAATCTTAATTTCTTCTCTAAATCACTTCATAAAAAACTAGCAATCAGCAGTCACTTTGTGACCATTGAGAATTACAATGAAAAAGAAACTAGTTACATTTGTGTAATTCACTGGTTCCTTTTTATTATTTTTTAATGATTTTGTTTACATACTTTTTTAACTTAATTTAATAATAATAATAATTGATATTTAACTCTGACTATATTCATGTATACAAAATAAAATAAATGTATGATCTTTGTCTCTAAATATAAGTACTCTGAAAATGTAACACAAAAAATTAACTATCGCCGAAAACATATGAAGTCTGGAAAAAGCAGAAGTTCAAATAAAGACCTTCACGATATTACTAAGTTTAACTATAAAAATCTATATTATTATATAAGTATGCTGGACACAACATTTTTCTTATTCTTTTGATTATTTAGATGACGAAATTTATTGAAATACAAAATTGGAAATTGCAGGCAAAAACTGGCATGCTATATATAAAACATAATTATATAAAATTTTAGGTGATTTGAGTGATGAAACAGCAGAGAAACGCTCTCCTACTGACTTTGCATTATGGAAGCGTAGCAAAAGTGGTGAGCCATCATGGGATTCACCATGGGGCAAAGGCCGGCCTGGTTGGCATATTGAATGTTCGGCTATGGCATCAGATGTATGTGGGCAAAAACTCGATATCCATACTGGTGGAGTCGATCTTAAGTTTCCACATCATGACAATGAAATTGCACAAAGTGAGGTAATGTAACTGTGTTTATTTTTATGGGAATATATATATATATATATATATATATATATATATATATATATATATATATATGGCTGCAAGACAAATTTAAGTCAACATGATAATTATGAAAGGTTTTAAGAGGAGTTAGTTAATAATTATTATCAAAGAAATAAAAATTATGAGTGTATTTCCTGTTCAGTATTGTTATAAGTCCTTATGTTAACTTTCTACTGACTCACGTGATGGCACACTCACACCATGTGTAAAGATAGTATCCTCCCTCATAGTTCAATTTGTTGTCAATCGTTAAAACTATTTATGATTTGAAAACAACTTGGTCACCTACACTTTTTTTTATAATAATACATAAGGGTGTAAGTACAAGGAATTTTCATCACCATCACCACCACCACCACTCATGAAGGTCGTTCTAGCAATATACGACACCTTATTTGATGATGACTGATTGTTTTCTAGGAGCTATCATCTATAAATTTTGGCATACGTAATTTTTTTGAGTGCACATGATCATCAATTATGGAATATGAAAGGAGAAATCTCAAAACATTTTTTACAGTGGTTTTATTGTTCTAAGATATATATGATTATGTGTGTGAAACAGTGTTGCTCGAATATGTATAATAGTTTTTCATAGAAATAAGTTTAACATTACATGTTACATAAATTACACTTACTTGCTCTATTTTCTTGTGCATTGTTATATCCATGTCTATTTTGAAATTAGATTTTTATTTTTATTTTTATTTTTGTGGATATCCTTTCAAATAGTAAAAGCTATATTCATATTTGTAAATAAGCTTTCGACTCTCATCTGACTTATGTTTTAAATCAATGGTCAGTTTTAAATTACATATTAAATTAATATTACATAATAAAATTTTACTGAGATGAAGTTGAACAATCATGTCCATATGGGATAGGGATGTCTTTTATACCACGCCAACGTCTTGTACACAATTTATCCCAAAAAGATGGAAGGTTCCCACAGGATAATTAAAAATTGGCCATGGGCATGTCTGACGATGCTCAGTGTAGGGTTCCATAGCCATTATTATAGAAAAATGTATAGCCATTATTACAGAAAAATACAATGCAAATGAAAAAAACTGTGTTACATTTTTTTCCATGTTTCCCACATAGAGTAGGTATAAGCACTTTAGTCACCTTAACTAGAGAGGCAAGTAGGTGTGTTAACTGTTACTCTTAAACTAACAGTGCTGGCTTAGCTGTAATTTAAAACACTAGTGTCAAAATGTAAAAATACGATATGAAAAAGTGCATCAGAAGAAGAGCGTATCTTCATGGCACTATGTTTTGGTTTTTGTTGATAAGCACAGTTTTTCGGCAATAACTCAAAAACAGTGTATCTGATTATATTGAAAATAATTTATGTTGAAGAGCGTAATTGAGCGTTACCTTTGTAATTTTTTTCAAAACTAAAATAAAATTCAATTTTCTTTGTCATATTCTTTGGACATGTTTTGATAAAGATCAAAACCTGAATCAATTCGTACATTGGCGGTGTCATGGGCGAATGCTAGTTTGTTAATAAAATCAGCAACGGTATCTTATGGTTTTAAAAAATGACCTATTGTTTCCATTTCCACTTACATTAACATAATTATTGATGTGTACATATATTGTCATGTGGAAAACATAGTTATACTTTAATCTTTAGCATTTAAGAATAACTACTTGCTTACAAAAAAAAAGCTTAAAAATATTTTCAGGCATATTTTGATGCACCAGGTTGGGTGAATTATTTTTTGCACACCGGGCACTTGACAATATCTGGCTGCAAAATGTCCAAGTCATTGAAAAACTTTATTACCATAGCTGATGCATTGAAAAGGCATACAGCAAGACAGCTCAGGTTTGCTTTCTTGTTACACTCCTGGAAAGATACATTGGATTATTCAGATAACACGATGGAAATAGCTATTCAAACGGAAAAAGTATTTAATGTAAGTCTTTATTTGTGCTTATGTTTGTGTTGAGAATTTTTGTTACTGTATCTAATTTTATTTTATTTTATAAATCAATGCCATTGTCTGTTTTTTTTTTATCTCAGATAGTATAAACTTTATTTATTAAAAGAACAATTGATTGAATGGTGAAGAAAAATATTCCCATAGAAATAGTATATAGAAATCGTGTGTAAATTTTCAAGGGCATGTATAGTTTCCAACACATTAGATCACAATACTCATATACCACAGGGGAATATTATATGAATTGTACAAAACAATTATGGTCGACAATTTGAAAAATTGTTTCAGAAATAAAAGTGTAATAAATGCAACTGTCACGTTTCGGTTGAAGCTTTTTACACATTATATTTTAAATAGATTTAAGTTCCATTGGTAGGTTGGATATGCTGTTTAAAAAATACTTTTTAATGTCCATGTTGTAGGAATATTTTTTAACAGTAAAAGATGCTATGCGTAGCGGTTATGATGAAGGTTGTGGAGGTGTTTGGGAAGCCGAGGAACAACAACTTCATCGAAAACTATGTGATGTCAAAGCTCAAGTTCATGCTGCACTATGTGGTAAATTATATTCTTGTGAAATTAATGTGTTTTGATAACTACTTATAATTATGAAACATTAAAGAAATATAGAAAAAAGTACTGTTATGGTAATAAAGCCGTACTCCAGTCAATTGGCTGCAGCACAAAAATAGGCTGGCTCGACAGGTGGATTATTGTACTTTCATAGAGTATGGTCATTAAGTAGCAGCTCCAGCTGTTGCTTTTTATCCAATGAGAGAGTTTTAGTGGCTCACTTCCCTTTCTCCCCTCTCCACCATCCCGATCCTGCCTTCACTAGATATCCTATTCCCACCTAAGAGGCTGACAAGGTACAGGTGACTCTTCTGGAGTTGTGAAGGTCCATAGCCAGTGGTGACCACTTTCTGATAGCTCACCTGCTCATTTTTCTCTCGAATATGCTACAAAAAAGTGTAAGCTAACAGTGATGATATCTTTAACAAAACAAAGTCTTACAAATTAACATTAAGTTATTACTACTTGATATTTTTGGATTTATTTTTTGCCATTTTATTTGTTTTGTTAAAAAAGTGATGATTCTTAAATCTAAGAATGGAAATTATGCTACTTATATGTATTCATGGATATTGTAGAAAGGAAATATTTTTTGAGTTCAATGTAATAATAATGTGTTCGTAGAGTATGAGATGATCACTCACTAATTGAGGAAAATATATTGCCAAATTACAACATTAATTGCCTTTGGCATACAATGTGCGTTGGGTACTAATCCTAATTTTATACTGTTCAGGATTTTCATTTATTTTATTTAATATTTAGACAATATCGATACACGTGGTGCTATAGAAGCTCTTCGTGACTTCGTGAGCGCGTCTCACCAGTACTTACGGCGAGCGCCTGCCCGCAGTTCGCCCATCCTAGCGGCCGGAGCCCGCTATGTAACAGATATATTACACATTTTTGGAACCATAGAAGGTCCAAGAGGAGGCATTGGATTTCCTGTTGGAGAAAGTGGTTCTGTTTGCGTAAGTTAAATTATATACTGTTACCAATATGTTTCATATATTATTATTGGTACATTGTCTTTTCTGGTTACCAATGATATAAAATGTGAGTAATAAATTTATAAATTACAAAATATGTTGATTAACAACCTGCAAGATTCCAAATGCTATAAATTTGACATAGAAATTACATGAAATACATTTAATGTACATGTGGAGCACACTACAATTTTCTGAACCTGGCAACTTCATGAACAATATTTAAAAAGTAATTACTATATTTAAAAATAAAACTTTTTGACTATACTAAACTATTTGGCTGACTATGTATAGTAATTTTTACTCATCCATTCCAGAAATTTTCAGTGCAGCCTATCTGTATCAATAATAATTATTCTAATTACATAAAAGTGAATTGGCTTACAATTGAATTGATTTCGTTATTAGACACTCAAAATCAGAACCACATTAAAATTCTAATAAATTTGCTATATGCACACCATTACCCCATCTAGCATATTTTTTTGGGACTTATACAATACTTGTGTTCAATATTTGTTTGTTGTGTGTGTGTGAAATAATAAAAATATCGACTATAAAGTAGTTTATTATTAAGAAATACTTCTGGCTCTACCGTACAACTAGTAAACAGTGACAGTATCTGGTTTCATTTTAGTTTTCATAATGAAAATAATTATGTATTTTTGCTTATGTGTCTACATCTCTGGCAAGACTTTGATTTTTTAAATTTATTAATAGTAAAACTTTTATTTTGATAACTAGAAAAATATGAATTACAAAATTATAACCATTTTTTCAATTAATTTTTCTGTATTTTCCATTAAATAATTCTCAAATGTTCTTATTTCATTGTGTACATTATTTAATGCATAACAAAGTAAAGGATCAACTAATTTAGATTTTATAGTCAATTATAATCATAAATCATCAGAATGATAGGGTGTTATTATTTTTTCCATAAATTATATCAGTTTGAGAAAAATAAGCTCTTCTCCAATAATAATGCAATAATTTTCACTGTGGATATCTTTTTGAAATCAGACTGGCAAATATTACAAACCATTTCTATATGCTTAAATAATTATAATATATGACAATTATGGATATGGTATATTGCCTTAAACTGAATGAAAAGCGTAAGCATTATGATTCCAGCTTAAAAAAATGTTTTCCAAAAAATGAGTGTATGCAGTTCACTTGAAATGAAATTATAAAACTAAAATATTATAATATTGCAATATAACACTGAAGTATTTGAAATTTTTAATATATAACTATTATATCGTAGTAAAACGGTTTGTTTTAAAAAGTGAACTCGTTATGACAATACCTTAAGTTTTATAAAATTTATCAAAATTCTTTGAATCTGTGGTACTGTGAAGACTGAATTATTTTTGTGTATACAACGACCCCTGTCATCTGTGATGTACTTAAGCTTCACTCAAAATTTATCCAAAATGACTTATGACAGAAGGCGTTCCGAAAATCCTACCATTTCTGTATAGAAGATTGTATTTGCTCCATCATACACTTCACATACAAAAAATAAACCAGACAAACTTGAATAACATTTCATATTTAAAATTAATTATTTCTTAGTTAACATTTTACAATGTTTCGTTTACAGTTGGAAGAGACGGTTATGCCATATTTGGAGGCTTTGAGTAATTTTCGTGCGGGCGTTCGAGATGCGGCGCGCGCAGCCGGCGCTGGCGATGTGCTGCGGTTGTGCGACGAGCTTCGTGATGCAACGCTGCCCGAGCTCGGTGTTAGACTGGAAGATAAGGCTGGTATGTCAAATGTTGATGACGGAATTAAACTACAAAAATAGCATGAAAATCTGTTTACTAATTAGAACTGTTATTATATTTGTATTGTTATCTGGTGTCACTTGTACATTTTATTATTATTTTGTTATTATTAACTGTAAATAACAATTAGAATTTAATTATCTAAAATGCAATTGCACATTGTTGTATGTTTTTCTAAACAAAGGTGTTTAATTTTGAATAGGTTTGATTGTTAATGCTTTTGATTAATAAAATTATCATTTTGTGTCATTATAAAATTTTGTAAATAGCCTATATTTATTTATTAGTGAATTTCATTACTTCAAAGTGTAGTGTTCCAATTACAGTATATAAAACATCATTATAGATAATTAAAAAAAAAACATTTTTAACAATAACTATCTCCATTACACTTTCATGTTTACCATCTCGGTAAACAAACTACCCAAATAGTTAAATTTTTCTCTTGTTTAACTCTGTCACCTCTTATACATATTCACTTATTACTCCTCTTTTAAGGTAAGGATTTATTCTATGAACAATATTTGTATAATAGTAAGTCCTCAATTCAACAATGTATTTCAAATTTGTAGCATCTCTCTTTATGTAAATTTTTTGTTTGTTAAATTTTGTAATGAATATTTCTTTTTTACTTTTTTACTTTATGACTTATTGACATCAAATTCACTATTTTAAAAATTTATGTGTGTATCTGTCTGTATATCTTTTTATAACTTAAGCACGTCTTTATATCGACCTGGATGAAATTGGCATACAGTAAATTCATGTAATTGCCCAAATGATATGTATGCGAATTCGATAAAAGGTCTGTCTGTTTGTTCATTGGGGTTAATCTCTGAAACGGCTGAACAGATTTTAATCAAATTTTCAACAGAAGTAGATTACCTCCTGGAATAACAAATAGGACACTTTTCATTTATTTATCAATACTAATGTGTAAAGCTATACTTATAAAATATTGTCTTAAAGAATGGTGTATTTTTTTTTATTTCTGTGCGTGTCTAACTATTCATCCATTTACTATGAAAGTAGTGATACGATATATGCGCGAACTGGCAGGTGTCTTAAAATAATTAATATTTGTACCCAATTATGTCTGCTTATATGTACAATTGAACCAATTTAGTGAAAATATTCTAAAAATTCCTTCATTTATAAATAGTTCCTTGAGCAAAACAAACTATTGATATTTTGCCTTTCCCTTTTCAGCATATGTGTACCATTACAGATTCAAACATTCTTTCACTTTTAAAAAGCTACACAATCCCTTAAGTATAGTTTAAATTTTATTTCCACACTAGCTTTCGCCTCGATTTCGTCCAAAACGAAAGCTTGCCTACTATCGGAATCGATATCGCCAGTGAGACTAAGCGGGATCGAAATTGAGAGCGGCAGTACGCTTGATATCGAATGTGGGACTAAAATAAAAATAAGAGCATGACCAGAATAGAAATGAGGAATAGTACCATAATCAAAATTGAGCCCGGAATCAAGTACGGTACCGGATTCGGAATCTACTTAGATTGAAACTGGCTCTGGAATCTAAGCAGGGCTGGGATTAAAATCAAGAGTGAAACAAATTGGCTTCTAAAGCAAGGTTGGGATCAGAATCGAGAATAGAATAGCAATAGAATTGAGATTATGATTGAAAGTGTGATTGGTCGATGTACAAGATGAAGGAATTCATTCTGTGTCAATACGATTGAGTTGTAGGCGAAAGCTAGTGTATTATAAGTTTGTGTTCAAGCAGAGAAGCAATTTAAAAATGCTGTCTTTTACAGATCGCACAGTTGTGAAATTAGTAAGCAAAGAGGAGCTCATGAAAGAAAAAGAGGAAAAAAACAGACTGGAAGCTGAGAAATTAAGAAAAAAACAGGAGTTGCTGGATATACAAAGAGCAAAAGAGGAACAAAAGAAAATCCCACCATCGGAAATGTTTAAAAAAGAAAGTGATAAATATTCCAAGTTTGATGAAAAGGTAGTTAATTTCTCTTAGAATTTTTTATGTCTTCTAAATTATTTTTGAAATGAAAAATTTATGAAAGAAAAGACATAAAATGTACAAAATAATTTACATATAAAAAAATGCTTCAGTATTTCAGTTTAATCTATTGTTTCAGGGCATTCCAACTCACGACAGTACAGGCAAAGAGCTGAGTAAGGGTTTAATTAAGAAACTCCAAAAGTTGTATCAAGCTCAAGAAAAAAAGTATTCAGAATATTTGGCTTCGCTTAACACTTGCTAATGTATTATTTCGCTACTATAATTTATTTTATTTATGTTCTGTTATTTAAATAAAAAATAAATTGATCAACATAAATTATTCTATTGCGTTTTAACCAATTTATTACAGTTTGCATAATAATTCTAAAGATATTATGAATTAATATATGTTATGAATATTGTGCACTCTGGCTAAAATGCTCCAAAACAGGAAAAGTAAAAGTGCCACTTGTAATTTTAAAAATTAACTCATCTATCTTGCATTGATAGTAAGAGATTTCTTCGGTAGCAGAGATGAATTATTTTCCCTTGCATACAGATCTGTGACATTTATGTGTATGTTCTTTGTATATTTTATACTACTGTTGTCAGCTTATATAAATAACAAGTAATGTATATGTAAAGAAAAAGAATCCTATTTTTTCACTTCACATGAATTATGAGAAGAAACCCATTGTGTTTCAGAGATTTGCATTCCAAATATATCTATATGTATTTGAGATAATTGAAATATATTTATGCATTGAAGCACTTTCAATGTATAATGTTTAAAGGGTATTTTTGTTCATTTTTATCTTAGGTTTGTTATGATTGGAGTTTTGAAGTATGTGATCTGATAAATTTGAATGCTTTGAAGTTACTTCCAAGAAAATCAGTATTATAGCATACATTTTATGCTATCACATGAACAATAGCCATAGATTTTACCTGTATTAAATATTATAGTAGCGCTGTAACAGAAGTGTCCTTTATATATTAAATATGTAAAATAAGCTGAACATGTTTATATATGATAAATGTGTACTGCTTCATTGTCAAAACTTAGCAATATCCTTTGCAGATTATCTGCTGGGATACAAAGGGGACTTTTTACATACTAGAAACTATAAAATCAGAAAAATAGCAGCGATTCCCAAGGAAGGATAAAGATCGGCTTGGAACTGGCATTCGAATAGAAACCAGGGCCACTATTAAAATAGAGGGCTGGGCCAAGATCAGAAACAATCATTACTAAATTGTAATTTATGCATAGCTTTGCAAATGGATAATACTACTAATACAGGATAGATTGTTCATAAGTTTTGAAAATTATCAATATTGATAATAATTAATCACCATTAGACTCTTTCCTTATAGACTAAAAGTAAATTTAATTTTGTAAGATATATCGTAATTCACTGGTTTTTTGTTTACATGAACTGTCTACACATAATTGTACTATTAAAAAATAATCATTATTATTGACATGTTGTTGACACAAAAAGTTACTCTATGAAGATAAACACATTTACTAAACTTATGTATTCGATAATAATTTGCAACCGTCTTGAATGAAAGTTGCACGCTGACGCGACAATATCTTGGTATTCATGGGAATCTGATAGTTTACTGTAAATCGTAATAACATGAAAACACGAGAAATTGATAAAAACCAAAACCGCCTCTGCAGAAAATGCTCTTGATTGCCATATTTTCACATACAACTGAAATATAATAGCGGCATAAAGCGTATTACAACATAAACTTTTTAAATTGAACTTCATACAAAGCGAGTCCAAAAGGTCCACTTGACGTTGCAAGTATGTATGCTGATTTTCAAGAAAAAAAACAAACTGTATTTGTCTCTTTTTGTCAAACTCGATTGTGCAGAGGCTAACAAGAAAGACGTGTATTATGGATGACAGTTTCGATAATTTTGGGCGGATTCTATGTTAACTTTATTGTAAGTAAATATGAAATAACCAGTAATGTTAAACTGACATGAAAGCCTCACATTTTTTGATCGTATTTGGCATGTGCAAAACTTACAAATACTACTATTCCCGAAAAATGGTAGTACCGGCTCTCGGAAGGAGATGGACTTTCGACGATTGACGTGTATGAAATCAGATGATTTTTTCAAATTTAAATTATATTAAAATATGAAAAAATAAAAATCTCACGTTTATTTATGAAAAGACAGTTGCAATTTTTTTAACTTTTTCATATATTTGTGTTTCTAATTTATATATGCACTAAATAAACTTTGCATATTGATTTTAGTGTTAAGATTAATTTTAAATACTTGATGTTACGGTGATTATTTTATATAATATTTATTAAAATTCTTAAATGCTTGTTTTTATTTATTTTTAAAGGGTCATTCCACCAACTCCTTTTTTAATTGGTAACTCAAGGCAATTAAATAAAACTGCAATTGCAGGCATAGTAAATAAAAACGAGGATGAATAGCAATGTTCTTCAAAATCCAGTTGCTGGTAAATACTATAGGAGGCGGGTACAGCATGACTAATACGTTCTGCTATCCCATTCTTGCGGCGTGCGGTGTATTACGTTTTGCCCGTGAAGCAAACCGATTACAATCGGTTAGCCGTTTTTGAGTAAAGTCCTATTCGAAAGCCTACTATGCCTATGCCCTCCGTTTATTGGTCACTGCCCTACCAACAAAACAATCTTAAACAGCAATAGATAGTCATTTTAAATTTCCAATAAATATGTTTATTCTAGAAGATGTTTTAACAAATGAAAATAGCAAAAGAAAAATGTAAAGGATCCCCATATAAGAAACATTTTATTTCAACTGTTTTTGTTTAAATATAATTAAGGCAGTACATACGAATGAAATACAAAATGAAACAACAAATAATAAAAAATGGCGATGTGAGTCGACATCGAACTTAAAATCCCGCACTGAATTATAAAAATGTTACCTTTTTTTTTGTTAATACACAACATAAATATTGCGCCCCTATATGGGAATTTAGGGTGTATTTTTAATTTTTTATTGGAGAGAGTTGAGAAATAGACCCTCATTATCTTAATATTTAGAGTATTGAGAAATGTTATCCTTGAATACATTTTTAATATATAACGTCAGTGATGTCAATTTAGCATATTTAATCCTATTAACCTTTTGAATGCGCAATTTTAATAGCATTTCCTAATGTCCCGCGCGCGCCTATCTAGATGTGCCAATGCAACGCGCACCTTAATCAAAAACTTTGTAAATAAACTGAAATGTTGATATTTATCAAGTTACTATATTTTTTTTTCGATTTACAGTTAGATTCTTATTACACATTGAATACTCACATTGTTGGACATTATATTTTTTATGGGAATGTAATAGGAATGTTGTGCAAACCAATTAGAATCAGTTATTCTAAATTTCGCTGCACATTATTTCGATGAAATACCTACACTATCTCTTCACAAAAGCTAGATAACTGTCGTAACGTTATTATAGGTTTGATGAATTTACATATACGACAATAGAACTACATACTTCTAGTAAAAAATAAACAAACGACCACGAAAATTGTTTATGGCGCCCGTGCATAACGCTTGCCGACGGTTGTGATTATGGTACGCGCCAGCCGACCACCAGTCACAAAAAGGGAAACTAGGAATAAAGTTATTATTTCTTTTTTTTAATGTGATTTTATCAAGAAATACTTACGGAATTTCTTTTCAGGTTTTACTGCAAAATACAATGACCGATTCGCCCCTGTCCACATTCAACAATTTATTTTCATAAATATGTGATAATTTCACAATAAAATTAAACTGAGATGAAACTGTTATATCACAATTTATCGCTATAAATTATTTAAGATGTAATAAAATATGTAAATAATATATGAAAACAACAAAAAATAAAATCATAACCGCCATTTTATACGTCAAAACCGACAAAGGGAATATAGGCACATTTTTCACGTATTTACTTTGGACAAACACTATAAAAGTATATGCTTTGCTATGGTACAAAGTGTATGTATATATATATATATATATATATATATATATATATATATATATATCAGTGGCGAGGGGTGAGAAAAATATAAAGGGAAGCCGAACCTTAAAAAAATGTCAACATTAAACATTATTAATAAAATATAACTATTACTTACCGAGCTCTGTAACGCCCTCTGGTATAACGCTGAGACATTTCATTCGCCACTTTTGGCATACCTGAAGTCAATGATAGAATACAAACGGAAGACTTCGAGCATGCATAAAAGCAGCTTTGAAAAAAGCTAATGAAGTAGTTTCCTTTAATCGAATTTATAGCAGCGCAGTGGATAAATGAATTAAATGAGATAAAAAAGCTATTTAAATTCTAGTGGTAATCTACGATTTTTCTTGAGAAAATGAGTTAATACCATAGTCATAAAAATTTGGCTTACTTTTGATTTGCAACAGTAAATGTTTTTCTATAGATAACAACGCGAGATCTGAAAGCCTTTGTTCTGTCTGGCTATTCCTGAGGTACGTATGAATGCGTTTGAGAGCTGAAAAAGATCGTTCCGCGGCCGCAATTGTTATCGGAAGGGTTAAACAGATATTACTTAAGCTTAAAATTTGAGAAAATGTATCTTTTAAGATATCTTTTTGTAAATGCAAAAATAACTCGTACATATCTAATCCTTTAAGCAAGGGAGACGAATATAATACTTTTAACTCATTTTTTAATGCATTTATGTCAAAAATTCGAGGAAATAATAAATTTAAATTATTTAGTTTATCCTCAGGAAATGTACGTTCGAATAAATCATATTTCGACTTACTTAGTAAATCTAAAAACGATAAATTGTTTAGTGAACTATATCTGGTTTGAATTTGATTTTTAACATTATCTACAATTTCGATGAAAATATGTTTATACTCGCGTTTTAAGTCTGATTCTGAGCTAAATAGACGTCGGCGTCTTCGTGGAGGCTCACTTATATCAGTGACACTCGTAAATTTCGTCAAACTTATTAATGAAATTACTCTCAAACCAATTTAATAGCGATCGAACTTCGCGAATAACGACGTCTATATCACTCTGTTTATTTTGTAGTAAAGCGAAAGTAATATCTGTTCTTGCAAATAATTCAGCTAAAGTATGCAAAAAAAAAAGCAAAATTCCCTATCTTCTAATTTCATTAACAAACTTTCTGATATGGCAATTGATTCAGAATCCCAATCCATCGGATTTTCTATAATTATATTAAATGTTTGTATTATGTCGGATCTACAGTTACAAATGACATTAATAATACGAGAATGATACCATCGAGTTTCTGCGACACCAGACAAACGACGATCTGACGTTAATTTTAAAAGACCCGAACGTTTAGTAGATTTATTAAAAATTTTATTATGCAATTGATGTGGCCGAAAAATTGTTTTAACTCTGGAATATTTTCTAAAGATCGAGATAACACTACGTGTACGTTAAGTACGTGAGCATAGCAAGGAATAAAGACAGCCATTGGACATTGTAATTTAATTTTTGTTTGTACGCCGCCCTATACTTCTATACTTAATTCGACACGGGAATGATGCTATATGCAAAACCGTTTTTAATTCGGGTATAATCGGAAATCTCCGCTGATCGAAACGGATTATTATTTACATAATGATGTATAACACAAGAATCCGCAACCGAATATAACACCTATGAGTTCACGTTAAAGGTGAAATTATGTTACACGAATTACAATTGCGTCATTTCGTTGTCAAAACGAAACTCGCGATCAACCGAGTTGTTCCCCCCGCTCGCCCGCGGCTTGCGACCGGCGGGCTCGCGGGCTGTGGCGTCCTCATAACGCTATAATACAACTGAAAATGGAAGACTCAACATTTCACATTGATTACGACGATTGCGAACATTCTGAATTTGGTCGTCTAAATAACTCGGTTGCTTTCGAGTTATTTGAAGTGTTTTTTATATAGGGCTTACGTTACTAACGTAAGAAGGCTGGATATTATTTACAATAATTATTGAAAATTAAAAATTATTTAAAGTGTCTGTATACTAAAAAGAAATAATGTATTTATTTATGAATTATGCATATTAAATATTTTATGAAAGGGAAGCCGATAAGAATCGAGTTCTTAGAAGCCGTCGCCCCTAATATATATGTATATATCTATATTAAAAGAAAACACACGTGATTACTTTTGTAAAGTGGATTATTATAAACAGACATACCGACAAACCGGCTACGACAGCGCCATTGCCAAGTGAAGTGAACGTTTGCTCAACTTCATAAGTAGGTACATTGTAAATTTTTTGACGTAAGTGACGAGAAATGGCATATATTTTTTTACTGCCTTATTTCTTAAAGAATGCGTTAATACAGTTTTGTTTAACAAAGGAGTATAACCCAGAAATTTAAAGTGAATTTTAAGTGCGAGGAAGTAGAGAACTAAACAGCGTGGCCTTTACGAGGTCACGAGCGCTCAACGAATTGGATCTCGCGGTTTCATCGAAAACATTAATACAATCAATATGAAAGTTTGGATATTTGTTACTCAATCACGCTTTAACGGCTAAGTGACCATGCATAAATTACGTCACACGTTTTGGAAGGCGGTCAACGAAATGTGAAAGAGCGCGACAAGGAGCAGGTCGAAGGCTTTGTGACGTCAAATCCGAAATGCGAAAACGAAAAAAGGTTTATGTCTTTTGTTTTGTCCAATATTTAAAATATTTTGAACAAAAAAAAATTGTAAAAACTGCTATTTTCATTTACGTGTCCCCACCTGTGACAAGGGGGGAGTGGGGGGTCAAAAACCTTATAATTTATGGATGGGTCCTAAATGGAAAATGGAATTATCTGAAAGTGTATAGTAATATAACTCGTATACATTAGAATAATATATAGGCTTATAATTTATAAAGATGCTAACTTTTGTTTGCGTGATGATAGAACGAATTGTTTACTGATGTTGTCGAATGCTTGTTGGCACTAGCAACGATCAAGAGGATCGTCAAGTCGGGCGTTAGCGAGATCGTTTTCAAATTTGATATTGGTTAAGTAATCTTGAGCAGGATTAGGGTCAAGAGCGTAAGCGAGGTCGTTTCATAACGAAAATATTTGCGACTTTACGTGTATTTTCGGTGTAAGTATACGGGTTTGTCTGATGTGTGGGGTCGAGATCGGGATCATGGTCACTAATGATATCAATCGATATAAAAGATGAAAGAATTCGTTGTATGTCGGTCTGCACAGCCGGCGCCGCGGATGAATTGTAAATATTTTGAAAAGAAACGAAATCTAGATTGGGACTAGAAATACTGGGTGTCCAGAAAGGGTATCGGGTATTTGTAAGTTCAATAAAACAAACAATATTTGTGAGCAATAAAAAAGTTTATTGTTTATTATTAACATTATGAAATGGAGAATTATTTGGAAAAGATGATGTTATCCAAATGATGACCGTTGCGTTGCTGGGACTCTTCTAAACGGGAACAAAGATTGGCGATAACACGTTGACACATAGCTGTTGATATGCTGCCATTTCTGACCTGATGTTTTGCTTCAACTGGGTTAGATTCGTCGGATTATTTTGATAAACCTTACTTTTAAGGTATCCCCATGCAAAATAGTCAAGCGGGCTAAGGTCGGGGCTTCTGGGAGGCCAGTTGATGTTACCCCTTCGCGAAATGACTTTATTAGGGAATAATTCGTTAACAACTTCCATTGAATCATTTGAGGTATGGCAAGTGGCCCCATCTTGCTGAAACCACGTTCTTGAGTTGAAACCTGCAAACTCCTGCAACTCTGGGACCAAAAAATTTCGCAACATATCGCAATAACGGTCACTATTCACATTGATTGCTCGGCCTCGTTGATCTTCATGAAAATAAGGACCAATTATGCCTTTAGCAGACATAGCGGCCCAAACCACGACCTTTGGGCTATGCAGGGGTCGTTCATGCTTTCGTCTCGGATTCTCCACTGCCCAGTACCGACAATTCTGCTTATTAACATGACCATTCAGGTGAAAATTTGCTTCGTCACTAAACAGTATGTTGTTAAATCGCTGCAGCATTTCGTTCGCAAAATTCAGTCGATTAGCATAGTCCGTATCTTTCAATTCTTGAACCAATTGAATTTTATAGGCTTTTAGATGTAAGTCTTTCTTTAAAATCGAATGTAAAGACGATTTTTTGATGTTCAACGCTTGGCTTCGCTTTCGTATGGATAAAGACGGATTTTGACGAACCGAAGCCTCAACTTCTGCAATTGTCTCTTCATCGCGAACTGAACGAGGACGACCAGAGTTTTGAATTCTAACTGTCGCACCAGTATTCTCGAACATCCTGATCCATTTCCTAATGCTATCGTCACTTGGCGCGTGGCGTGTACGATATTCCGCACGATAGAGACGTTGAGCAGTCACTATTGAATTGCCATTACGATAATACGCTCGTACGCAAAATGCGCGATGCGTCCCCGAGTACTGTTCCATCGTGACTAAAACTGCACAAAATGGCGGACGCCACAAACCCCTCCCCGCTCCTTTTAGACGCCCCGTTCCGAATATGGCGCGAAAACAAATACCCGATACCCTTTCTGGACACCCAGTAGAATCAATAGTGGAGCCAGGACTGAAATAAAAAGCAGGGATAATATCGGGATCATGGTTGACAGAGTGATCGGTCGATATAAATGATGAAAGATTCGATATCCACACGGACGGAGCTGCGGGCAAAAGCTAGTGTTACATATTTGGCATATTTTCATATCCCTTACCATATGTTTTTGTCATTCAGGGTTTGGAATATTTTAGTGCCATATTCATTTTTTTTTTGTATCTATCTCGGCATACTTTTACAAAATATTAAAGATATAGCAGACATGATGTTACTTCAGAACAACATGTACATATTTATTTAGCTCTGAAAAAACGGTTTTGACTTGCAGGTACTGCAAGAAAAAAAACTAGCTAGACCTAATACCTAATAAATACATTGAATGTCATACGTGTATCTACTTTAGATTTAGTCTATACAGAGCTAGGAAGTGCTATCACTCGTAGCACACAATTCCTGACAACACCTTACACTTTTTAGGCACTAAAGAAATTCACGTATGTGTTTTTCAGCTTTCTATTTCATCAGCTGCTGTTATATGTAGTGAAGATGTATTGATATCATATTTATAAACAAGTTATAGTGAATAGTGTAGTTCGATGTAATGATTGAAATTTACGAAAATGCTTGCTTCTGCAGCATATGCAGTTAAAAAAATTCGGCGGCTCACAAATAAAAGCACTCAGAGACTAGTTTATTTTAATACTTTTCATAGTCTCATGACCTGTGGATTTCATTATGGGGTCATGCAGCCGATATAAACAATTTTTGTAATTTTGACTACCAAATCTCTTAATACATTTCCTGATTTTGATGAATTCTTACCGCCTAATATACGAGTATAATATATAATTATAGCATTAATTTAGAAATTAAATATGTGAATTCCGAAGTGATTATTAAAGCATTCAAGTCATTGGATATGAAAAAGACTGCTAATCTCCATAATTTGTCAGTTAAAATTGTAAACTCCATTATTGATTGTGTTGTACCACATTTGGCGTTTGGATGTGTCGTGTTTCCTGATCTGATGAAAGAAAGCCAAGTTGTTCTCATATTCAAAAGCGGTGGTAAATCGAACCCCACTTAATTTATGTCTATATTCATAAAATTTTTGAAAAGTTAATTCTTAATCATCTACTACATTTGTATAGTAATAATTAAATATCCGAAAAAACAGTTCGGTTTCAGACGGGGACGCTCAACAGTCAATGCTGGTATCGAGACTAATGAAAAAAAATTTGAAATCTTGGAGGATTCGCGAAATGCGGTGGGAGTGTTTTGCGATCTCGTCAAGGCGTTTGACTGTGTAAATCACGAAATACTGATCAGGAAGCTACGTCATTATGGAGTTACGGGCCGTGCACTCGACCTTTTGACATCGTATTTAACTACAGGATTCAGAGGGTCGTATTCAATGATATAAGATAGTCTTGATTCGTGGTCCGCATAGGAGTACCACCTCCGTTTCTGTTTTTAATGGATATTAATGACTTACCTAACCTTATTAAGGATGTTCACGAGATAGTTCTGTTTGCCGAAGATGCATCTTTATTATTAAAGCCAAAAGACATCAACTCTGTTATGAAAATGTGAATTTTGCTATCTCCAAAATTTATAAATGTTTTAATATAAATTATTTATTTTTAATAGGAAGAAAACACATTGACTGAAATTCTCACTTTTAAATCTAAAAGATGGATATGATAGTAATTAGAGCTTGATGACATTATTCTATTTCTGAGAGCTAATTTAGATAATTAACTTCAATGGGATTCTCATATCGGTGAGTTGGCGAAAAAGATTAGCTTTACTGCATATGAAATTAAAATTACGAGAAATTTGTCCGATATCCAAACCGCCAGATTGGTTTATTTTGGCTGTTTCCATAGCTTGAGGTCATATGGCATCCTGCTTTGGGGGAATTCGAAAATTTAATATATATAAGAAATGATTTAGAAATTCTTTATAGAAATAGTGATAAACATAATATCAACACTAGAAATAAAAGTAAAATGCGTTCACATGTTAGTCGACTGCATAAGGTTGCGACCACATTTAGATGGATTTGTGTGCTCATGTTAAATAAGATTCCTGCGGATATACAACATTCACCCTTACACAAATTTAGTCTTTATTAAGCAAACACAGCAAAAAAGGAAAATTGTACAATCTCTATATATTTAGAAAATAAATGGACATAATGGGGTCGACTTCCTACAGGTTTGTTTTCTGGCAATAGTTTTATATATTATTGTATTTGTATATAATTTTAGTTTGAATAAAGCGACTCTCAAGTTTCTTGCTTATTCTTCTTGAGGGGTAACTGCCTTATAAACGAGTGGTAATTAAAAAAAAATGGTATCTAACATTAAAATACTGTAAATCTTTCAAATGTTATGACGTATAACACTTGTATGTTATAACCTACGAAATAAAAATATGTCGAATTTGAATTTAAAAATAGACGAGAGGTGTTATAGGCGTCCAATTGAAACGATATTCTTTCGCTATGTGGTATTTATTAGTGTTAATTTTTGTTAGAATTAAGTGCCCCCCTGCCAGCTAAATGGTTATTTTTGGATAGGTGAAAAAATAACGACATTAGTAATTACAACGAAGTTAAAAGGAAAGCTATCACCGCTAAGTAGGTTTTACAGGTTAACGAGTAATAGTCGACCATTGTATAAAATGTACTTGGAGAAATTTGAAAATTACATAAACGAAATTGTTAATCTAAATCGTGAACACAATTAATATATTGGGGAGGGGAAAAAGTTTTTTCGTATTTCATAAATAAAAAGTTACAGTAAAATCTCTGTGTTGTTTACGTCTGGCTAGATTTAATACCACCAAATAAATGACATTTTAAAAAAAGAAAAATAAAAAGTAAGAACGGTGTCCAGCCATTTTTCTACTGTTTTTCTGTCCACCAAAATAAGTGGATCTAACGTAGAAATTCATTTTGAAGTTTTATTGCAAAAAAGGGAAAAATGTGACAAAATCCGCAAAAAAAAAAATTCATGCTTATAGAACTAATGCAGTGTCGGTAAGAGTAGTACAACACTATTCCAATCGTTTTGACTCCGGTAATTTTGACGTCAAAGATGAACTTAATTCTGGTCAACCTGTTACGGATAAAGTCAATGCCATTTTGGAAAAAATAGAACAAGATCGGCATGTTAGTTCTTACGACATAACTGAAGAGTTGAGAATCAACCACAAAACAATTTCGACCCATTTGAAAAAAAGCTGGATACACAAAAAACCTCGATACATAAGTTCCAGTCGAGCTCACTTAAAGAAATATAATGAATCGTGTGCTCATTTACGATTCTCTATTGGAACGTAACGGAACCGAACCGTTATTGAAAAGATTGATCACTGGTGATGAAAAATGAATTACCTATGACAAGAACGCGAGAAAAAGATCACGGTCAAAAGGCAAGCAAACTTCACAGACTATAGCGAAACTCGGATTAACTCGCAACAAGTTGTTGCTATGTTTGTGGTGGGATTGGAAGGGCATTATTCATTATGAGCTTTTACCGCCGGGCAAAACGGATCTCTATTGCAAACAGCTGATGATCATCAAACAAGATGTAAAGAAAAAACGGTCGGAATTGATAAATAAAAAAGGGTGTGGTTTTTCACTACATAATAACCTCAGACCACACACATCTTTAGCCACTCAGCAAATATTGAAAGAGTTTGGTTGGGAAGTGTTAATGGATTGACAATATCGCTCTGAATTTTCACCCTCAAATTTTCACCTGTTTCGGTCTCTTCAGAATTTTAGGTAGTGTTAGGTTAACATCAAGAGAGGACTGTCAAAAGTACTTGTAGCAGTTTTTTGATCATAAGTCCCAAAATTTCTATGGCGATGGGATTATGTCACTGCTTAGATAATGGCAACAAGTTGTTGAAAACAATAGCATTTATATTACAATTACATATAAATAAAATATGATGAAAAATTAACTCGAATTTGTATATAAAATACGAAAAACCTTTTTCCCCGACCTTATATATTCATTCTACCAAATTGGGATGGGCAATTCCGGAGCCTTACATTGGGCGTGACTCGACACGTACTTGACCGGGTTTTTATAAGTTAACCTATGTTCATAGAAATGTATTCGCTAACATTTATAAAGTGCCAGCGGCATCCCATTCTAATTATTATTATTAAGATACCAGCCGTACCCGCAATTTTCGTATGCGTGTAATTTATTTTTAAAAATCAACTTATTTTCTTCAGACAATTTAGGTGAAATAAAGCCTTCATATTTCCCCAAGTTACGTTCAAGTTACCTGTGAAAACCTTATGAAAATTCGCCTTATAATTTTGGAGATTAATGTGTTCAAACAGATAGACAAAATTTATTAAAGTAGTCTTATCGTATTCTGTTACAATGCCTACATCATTTTCGACTACTTTTTGGCAAACTTTTTTGATGTGCAGATATGAGGATCCTACAGTTTTACTATACGTATAATTAAGATGCGATTGTTTCGTATAAGCTCGTTTTTCTAAATTTTCATTTAATGCACTGATATTCAATTCACGTATTTAATTTAGGTATTTGCGGAAGGAACAACTCGGATATGTCAGGTATCGCCGGTGTTTCGTCTTTGGTCCTTTAAATTTGATTTTATTTGGATGTTTCAAGTATCAACACTAGCTGCAGACGCGAAAAGTTTCGGCGATAAGATTGTATTTGAAACATAATTTATATATCTTGTTATATCAGGTTTCAGGATTTAAGTTATGACTACACTAGCTTTTGCCCGCGGCTTCACCCGCGTAGACACAAAACGAATTTATTCATTTTGTACATTGCCCCATCACGAAATCAAAAAGCCGATCATTATCTCGATTCCGATGCCGGTCACGCTCTTAATTTTAATTTTATTTCCACATTCGACTTTCACATTGGGCTCATTCTCCATTTCGGTCCTGGTCTCATCTTTCAATCCTATTTCTCATTCTGTGTGCAATTTAAATTCTGTTGCTGGTCGCGGTTCTGATTTCGACAAGGACTTAGCAAATGCTAGTAGTATCAAAATAAAATTTGGGCTATATTACTCAGGGATAGTGTAGTTTTCTATGAGTGAAAGCATTTTTAGAATTTTTAGTGTCAGAAAATGAAAATAACCGAAGTTTTTTTTTTGAAAGCTTCTAGTTTGCGCGTATATCATGTAGTTAGCTGCACAGTAACCGAATAATTGATTTAAGCACGCAAAAAACAACGACGAAAATACACATACGGTTTTGATTTTCCATAAAATATTTCATCCTTTAACTTCACTGTCGTAGAACTATTCTTGTAAAAATGATACAACTTGTTATTTTTCATTTGTAACAAACAGTTAAAATATAAGTTTTGTTGTCAATAGCTTTAGCGGTTTCGTTTTTTTGTTACATAAAAAATTTAACCCTTATTTCACACCTTTAAGGGTTACTTTAAGAACGACTTATATCATTATTTTTAGTAGTAACGATTTGCTAAAACATAAATTTTGACATAAATAGCCTCAATAGTTTTGATTTTTCCTACAATATTTCATCTATTATTTCAACTACTTCAGGATTAATTAAAAAAACATATATGTTTTTTCTTTATTTTTATAAGGGGGTGTTCATCAATTATGTGAGGCGCTTAGGTAAACTGGGCTTAATATCTAAAGCAAAAGCGAAACTGTATATAGGTCAAGACGAAATCATGCACGAGGAATGGGATCGGGATCATGATGGACACAACGTCATCAGTCAGTATAAAAGAGGTTCATTCATGCATACTATGTCCATACGGGCGAAGCCGGCAGCTTAAGTTTTTTAGAACAAAACAAACAAAACGACAAAAACTTCTTTTTAGGGTTCTTAAAATGTACTAAGGACCCTTAAAGTTAAACCGATTTCAATAAAATTTTGTATGAATACACAGTCAGTGCAAGCATATACCATACATTTATTAGGATTCCATGAGTATTACTAAGAATCATTGTGGTTTAACCGATATCAATAAAATTCAGTATGAGATAGTTGGAAGCCAAGAAAAATATATTACAACGTACAATTCTGTTGCCGTGAAGTTAGTCATCAAAGCGTCGCAATGACGTTAAATGGGAATGCGGAGGAGAAGAGGGAAGGGTCGGGGAGCGCTGAACCTGCGCATTGATTCATTCGCAGGCATTTTAGAGCGGCTAAATTTCGTACGTCTTACTGTTAAATATTATACATTTTTTTGTTCTAAAAGCATTGCTAAAAACACTTATAGTTTAACCGCCTGCAATAAAATATAGTAGAAATAACTGGAAGCCAGTGAAATATATTCCGCGAAAATTACTAAGAATCCTTATAGTTTGATTAATATATTTAAAATTAGCACATCTTTTGCTTATTAACACAGAGCAAGTCGAGTGGCTTATGATTACGTGCTTGTGTTCTGTGAGATTAATAAAAGCCCTTATAATTGGACCGATTTTAATGGAATTTGGCAAGACAATAGCTCAATCCAAGGAAAAGGATGTAATCTAAGTCATTTTTATAGTTCCATGGGTAAGAATTCAATAAGCACAATAAAAAAAAATTGCACAATTCGACTGATTTCGCTGATGCTCTTAGTTCTCCTTTATTAATTTAGTTGGTCGTTTGGGGTTTCGGATGAAATGTTGAAAACCGTTATTAACGACTTTGTTTAAAAATGAAACAAGTCTGGAGAGAGGGTGTGATCGGACGTGCTACAGGCGGCGCGGGTACGACCACGAGCGCCACGCCCTGGTAACAACTACATCCCATTTGACGAAATATGCCGGAGAGATAGCTTACATCCTGAAGATGAGCATCTATTACATTTTTTTTTTGCTAACATTTTCAGAAGGTGCTAAAAAAGAAACAATAAAGAAGACCACACTAACGCAATAATCGGAATAAGTACGAAAAATTTAGTCCATACGGGTGAAACCGCAGACTTGTATTAACCAAGCCGGTTGTAAAAATATTTCCAAAAATTGGAAGATAATATCATCGCATAGTAGTGTAGTTTAGGCATAGTTTGTTTTGATACTAAGATTTGCCCAAATCGAAGGTGTGACCTGTAGCAGAATCGGAATATCGAAATATGAAACTGGTACTAAAGTCGAGACTGCGACGAGGATAAGTATCGATAGCGTGACCGACATTGGAATCTGGAGCGATATCATCATAGCGAGGTTAATAGCAACGCGATCGATGTAAAAGATGAAGGAATTCGTTCTATTTCTATTTAAAAATGTGGACGTGTACTATATGCGCACGCTACCTAACAGAAAAGGTAAAATAAGGGCTACCGGGTCAACCTAGTATTTTTTGAAATTTTAAAGTCAATAGGATTTGAGTTATTTAAGAAAAAGTATGTAAATTAACCATTCTCCCTTATCTCTGAATTACTGTGCACAAAAATTTGATGAAAACGCAGAAAATAGTTCTATACTTATAGATTAAAGGAAAATTTATAAGTCTTTATTTTCTATTAGTTTCAATGTCCAGTGTGCACTGGCACTCGCTAAATACGTTAGTGCAGACTTAGTACGTATCAGCTTATTTTTGTTCTAACGTAAAGGCAGTAACATATAAAACCGTCAAAAAAGTGATCATAGTGCATAGTGAAGGAAAACAATAAATAAACATAGACCAAGTGCGAGTGGGGCTTATGCTAAGAATCCGCAAATGTATGGGTTTAAAATTAATGTGCTTCTTTTTGGATATTTGCTGTAGTACATTAATGGGCATGGGGAAACTCAGTTTTCGTTGATCCGATCTTAAAGAAAAATTAATGACACAATAGCATCTTCATTTCTACATTAGTAACATTAATGATGAATTATGTCTGCTGTGCTCGCAACAATGGAGATGGCTTAACGCTTCAGCGAGATCGTGATAAAGACGGTGGCCCGCGCGCGCCGCAAAATACGGGAGAAGAACTAAAAAAGCCAAAAAGTGGGGTAAACGAGCGGGGAGGTTTTTTGTAAATTGAAATTGACAATAAAGTGGAGGGTCGCACGAGCGCCAGCACGCGTGCGCGGCGCGCTCTCTGCACCTTTAAAACTGCATCTGACGCGGAATTGAATGACGCGCCTCACCACTGAACTGGATTAAACGTATTGCGTGTATCAATAATATTTATTCGACTGATTTGATTTAAAACTTTACTAGACCTTTTGAAAATGTACAGTGCAACTCCTATATATATATATATACACATCATAATAGATAATTTGCGTTCAAACGTTTCATAAATATTAATTCTTTCCGATTCCTCCTTTTTTCTCATACTTCTTTTGGTAATCTATTTTGTAAATATTGATAAGGCTCGATCTTATATTCTCTTAAATTACTATAATTAAACCAAAATCGACAACTCACATACGATTAACTCTCCAACTTTACTTTTTAAAACCACCTCATTACCTAGCCACAATGTACCACAGATGATCAGTACCTAGCACCTACCTACGTTGATACTGATTACCTACTTGGTATTGTGTATTTAAAGAACCAAGTTAAAATTATGTCCCTTTATGATATTTAAGAATATCTCAATTAAAAGAATATCTAGATCAAATATTATAATTTATATAAATATATATGAATGAAAATAAGTACATAAAAAAAATAATCAAAACATTCAATTTAAAATATTCATTTCTCTATATATATTATATATGCTATATCTTTATATAGATCTTCATTATATTCGGTTTTCCAATCTCATCTTTCACAACTTATTTATCTTTAAGTATTTTCCGAACCACAAACTTGTTCATTAATTTTACAAAATTCAAAATTTTTAGAAACTACATAATCGTTCCTTCTCTATCCTAAATATCTTGTCTGTTTGGTTTGTACCTGTCATATATCCATTTATTCATAAAAATTCTTAGACGCTGATTTTAGATAACCCGTTTTTATTATTTGTGGTTTCCAAAGCTCAAAGTAATATACTCTTATTCACAATCGAAAGTACATTAAAAGACTTCTAATATATACGTATGATGATATATAAATATTACTGCGCACGAGTTCGAAATTAGAACTGATACCGGAATGGAAGCGGGAAGGGATAGAGACCGGTATCCTTGAGATTTAAATCCTGTGAAAATAAATTTATTTTATGGTCTTATAGAACAAAAAATCAATTTTAAACGGCTAAGTATATGCGGACTGGCACGATTATATAGCGTTAAATAATTTCTATTTTTTATATATAACACAGAAAATTTATTTAAGATAATTAATATAATTTTAGTGCATTTTAATACACATTTTCCAAATCAGATGAATGATTGTCCACATACTAAAGATGTTTTCAGTAAAATGGGTCGCATCCGGGGTTTTGTTTATAAAGATATGAAAAAAAAAGTACCAATTATATCTAAATTATGACAATATACCATCAACATAAACTTTATCGTCAATGTTATTTCATTTCAATGCTCCTCGGGGTAGGCGTGCTTTGGTGATTTTTAAGGAAATAAATGGATATATGACAGATACAAACCAAACAGACAAGATATTTAGGATAGAGAAGGAACGATTATGTAGTTTCTAAAGATTTTGAATTTTATAAAATTAATGAACAAGTTTGTGCTTCGGAAAATACTTAAAGATAAAGAAGTTGTGAAAGATGAGATTGGAAAACCGAATATAATGAAGATCTATATAAAGATATAGCATATATAATATATATAGAGAAATGAATATTTTAAGTATCTACAAACTGAAATTTCAATTTCATAGTTATAAAATATATTTTATGCTGTAGAGCTCTTTGTCGTTTCTCATCTTATTTTATTTTTTATTTTTTTTTTCTTATTGACCATTGTGCTCTTATAAGAATAGTAATTGAACATTGTTGGTATGATTTTTTTTCTAATATGGACTTTTGTCATTCCTTACTACAAAAACGAGTTTCGGCCACAGAATGAGTTAGTTATATTATTTTTTAGGTTGTTGGTGAAAACCTGAAATCTTAACAAACTTTACCAAAAATCTCACCAAACTAATCAATAGTTTTCTACATAGAAGATATCTGTAAAATAAACTACAACAGGATAACAACAGGCGAAACTATTAGTTCGGTGATTTTATAAAACTGTATATGGTTGGTATATGTCAAAAATGAGGAATTTGTAATTAATAATAATAATAATTTCTAATACCTTATTTTTGGTACGGCTCACAATGCAGAAAAAACAGTTTTTACTCGATAAGATGCCTTCAAAAACATTGAGGTACTTACTCAATTACGACATTATGCCAATGAGGGATGATTTTTATGTTATTGTATTTTACTTCAACAAGAAATCTCTAAAGATAAAGATTTATAAGTTCGTTATAAATTAAGTATGTATCCGTTCTACTAAATGCGAAAGTTAATTATAAAAAACAAATTTTTTGAATTTATAAAAGGCTAACATAAAATCATAATAATATGAGCGTATCATTTCATAATGGATATTGACTGATTTGTGAACTAACTTAATCACGAACGTAATGAGTCTACTTTCTTGTGAAAATTTGAGTTTATTTCAACATTGGAACGATTGAGGGACGTCAGTGAAGCAAGAGAGATATGCAAATATCGTACCATGTAGAAATCTGGGGTCTCTGCCTACTTCTCTGGCGAATGGGCGTGAGTTTATAGTAATAATAAAATGCAATATTTGTAGGCTGAGATGTTTAAAAATACTTTTATGAATGTGATACAATTTGATTGCAGAGGAACATATAAATAGGAGCGTAACCCGCTGAGGACAAAGATACCACACAATTGAAATGTAACCATAATTTTTAGACAGTCGACTTATCAATACCACATCGAAATATCTGGCTGTAAGATTTGGTGCAACACGTTGTATAAACTTAACACATATGTATAATAAATATGTTTGCGAGTGTCGCAAATCTCAAATATCCAAGAATACCTGCGGCTCTGTGTAGGTACGAGTATGATAAAATAATCGTGCATATTAAAAAAATCCTATTCATACTTAATTTTTTTTGTATAAAATCCGATTTCACCAATTTAAACGGGCAAACGTTCGCAACGCGCGACGCTAACGGCGTTTCCGAGCGTACTTCAACCACGTAACAATCGCAATTTCGAGCACAAAAGTTGCATTCTCAGGGAGGTAAACCATCGAACGATTCCTTTATCAGATCTGGTTCGCGTACGAGGGGGTTTTTGGGGTCGAATGCGGTAGGAAACGAAAAAAAAATACAGTCACCCCGCCGCCGCGGCTGACCGCCCGGCGCGCCGCCGACCGGCGCGGCCGCATTTGAATACGCCGCCGGCCGCGGCCCGCGCGCCGCCGCGGAGTCCTTCCGCCGAGATGAACCGATAATTCCCGGCCCGCTTCAATGCGATCATCGGGCCGGATCTGGAGTTTTCTAGCTGAGAAAGACTCTCCTGCGCAAAATCTCGCATCTGTATTGACACGTCAGCCGGGAGATCGACGTTCGATAGCCATCCGACTGTGAATTTTGACCGTTGGGCTCATAAGCATATGTGCGGATCGCGTTCTCGGAACGAAATGTTCGGTTGGTAGGTCGGTGTAGGCCGTTGATTGACATCTGAGAAAAGATCTCGAGATGTTTCGTTTTTTTATTTTCGCCTGAGAAATTGCAAGCTCGTTTGAGCTTTCGTTTTTTTTTTCTTCGCGGTAAAAGTTAACGGTTTTTCGGCTGTACACACAAAAGTATAATTTGTTACTATTTATAATAAGACGTAACAGTAGTTTTCTCCTTTCTAAATTTGCATTTGTATTCAGACGGGATCGGCACAATGTAGACGTCAATATAAGTCACTGACGGTTAATAAATTATTAGCGAACTTGACTCTGAGCCGTGACCATTAAATAAATAACGTGGGATAAATTAGTACAGGAAAATCGGATAATGTAAAAATAAATAAGTTTATGAACCTATAAAATCGTATATTTAAATTTGATTAATGAGTTACCGACCCCCTTTGCTTCATCCGCGTGAAAATAGAATCCGTAAGAAACTATTCTCAAAACCGATAGCCAAACAATAAAACCTGTTAGTGAATTAAGTTAACACTGCCCATCGACTGCTCGCAATTTTATTTAAAATAAAAAAGTAAATTAATTATATATATATTTCATGTCTTAATGGTTATCCCGAAAATCTTATTATTTTTAAATAACGATATCACAAAAGGAATATGCATTTGGGTTAGGTTTAATTGTTGTGTTGTCAATTTTACGGCAACCGTATGAATTCATAGATGCTTGTCGACTTTTTGGAAGATTAGCTTGAATGTCCGAAAGAAAGCTATAAAAATGCACCATCGAGCGAAAATGAATTGTAAGACCGACGATAATATCGTTTAATTTCGAATCATTAAAGTTTTATTTCACAAAATAAACGAAATCCATCGTTATTCTCGAATTAGTAACGAGAGAAAACTGTCTGAGTTTGTGAATTGCTTAGTATAGGTTCCGATGAAAATTTTGAAGTACGTACATGAGATTCGTAAACAAATTCTAGTATCAACATCAAAACTTAAATGACAATATTTCAACTTGCAAAATAAGGAAAAATTAGATGAAAGCAAGTGTTATAATAAATTAATACATTAAAATAATACAATGTTTAATTTTATTTCACACGTTTGGATGGAAGAAATGACGTAATAATCTCATCCATATTTTGTTGTTAAAAGTAATATCAAAATTGCAGATCCATTTACTGGCATTATAATATAGTTGATGTCTATATATGCAAGTGTTTGAGATGATACAATCTATATAAATTGTTGTAGAATAACGAATGTAGTCTGAATACAACTGGGAAGAAATACAAAATATCATTATCAGTAAAAGAAGTTTTTGACGTGACAACGTCTTAAATTAGGTTGCGGCTGGGAGTCACTTATGAAAAAGTGTAACGCTCGGTAACGTAACGATGAGTCACCGAACGAGAGAGAGGCCCGCCGAATGCCTTGCGTCTCTCTCCCACTCAACTATGATCGGTCTGCCGCGCGCGCAGCACTAGAGAATTAGTGCATAGCTTGCAAATGTATTGCAAGTTATTGTATGTATATTTGTATATAAATACGTATGTATGTGTAAAGGTAAAATAAAATTTTGTTAATATGAAATTCAGTGCGAGATTCTTTGTATAAATTAATGTTTTAAATATAATTCTTTGTATAAATAAATGTTTTAAATTGTTACTATTATTTCATCCTTCTTCCTACTATACGAATGAATATTCACATTAAAATGATTTTACCATTCAAAGTCGTTGTCACGTAAAACTTTCGCCCGTATACCGACTTTACAGGCAACCAAATTTTTTTTTTTAAATAAAACACTTTACTATCTACCTTTGCAAATTAAATTAGTTTCGTTCTATTTTGATCCTTGATTTCTAATGACATTTTCAGTTATGAATTCAACATATTGCTTGTCGTCGAAACCAAAATACAATAAATCTTCAGTTATAATATCCTTAAAGGCGAGTAATTTTAAAAGTTTATAAATATACTTATTACTTTGATATAAAACTGCATAGCGCGACAGAAACAGCGAGTATGCCATAACGTATACGAACATTATGGTTAATATATGTCATTTGGTCGACTGGAATGGCAGATCGTGTTTCACGTTTTTATTCTATGGACTGTTCATCCTCATGAAATGTTTATCTAAAGATTTAAATCTTTGTTATGTGAACGGATATGTATATTGTTAAAAAAATGAACTCAGAACGACACATATGTTTTTTATGAGTTTGCAAATCAAATCGCATCATCGGTAATAAGTGTGACATTTTTTGCACAGTTTTTTTTCATGCCAATAGTAGTTTGTTATTTTTTTTCAGTTCAGAGTCCTTGTCTAACGTGACAAACGTAAACGTTTTGTAGCGTCTGTGAAACGGCATTTAAACGGTATATGAAAGTTAAATAGTACATATTCTGTTACATTTTTCTTCCATCCACAAGGATGGAAGAATTTTCCTTCAAAGCATTGACAGTTATGAACGTAACATACCTACCTAGTAAAGGAATCATAGATTGAAGGACAATAATTGGATAAGATAATTTTGTAATATTTTCTGAGAGCTCAAACAATAATATAGAATAAATTGGGAGACAACCAAAAAACTTCTATGTTCTTATCATAGACACAGGCGATACTGGGGAAAATGAAATGAAACGCATTTTTTTTTTCTTTTTTTTTAAACATGGCCACCTTTCAGTTTTTTTGTGTTAAATTAGGTTATATTAGGCATTAGGAGACATTAGCGAATTTTCGGTGAGGGTTTTCATTTCTGTGCAACGGCGCGAAGTCAGCCCCCGGCCGCACGGGGGCGACCGGTTGCTGAACAAAAAAAGATCCAATTTTGTACGCTCATTAATTATTTAAATCTCATTAAACAGCCGCAATACTCCCTCCCTTCCTCTCGTAATTTCGTCTCCCCGGGTTGTATAATTTAAACCGCCGGCGGTTGCGCCGATCGCTCGACGTCTCGAACGGCCCACGGCTCTCACGTAACCCGAAATTAGATAAATGAGCGATCTAAGTTCATTTATTGGAAGTCAATCATCGCGGCTGTCGTGAATTTCATTCGGAAAGTTCAAAGACGAAGTTCGGCGGCGGCAGGAAATTATGAAACAGGGGCGGGCGGGTCGCGGCGCGCGCGCAGACGCGGCGAACGGTTCCTTCCGATCGCCCGATAGACTCTCTCCAGTGTCTTGTTTCCATAAAGAAAGATTTTGAAAATTAGGAAATTAAACTGTGCGACGGCATATAAAAGGTGCGGAAGCGCGTTTGCAGGGCGACTCGCGAAATTCGTTTAATTTAGCTCCCTCCCCCCCCGCCTCGCCACTGCCGCCGCCTTCATCCCCGCCCCGCCCGGCCCCGCGCGCCGGCGCCTGTCGCTGACGGCGGCCCCGCGATAGCTGGGGAAATTAATTATTTTTGAATTTTTAGCGAAAGTTCTCTTCTGTTAAGACGTCTGACGTTTAAAGTGAAATGCTATCAAAATATTTAAATATTTATAATCGTTTCGATGTTGTCGACGTTGAGACTGATCAGATTAGGCGGATATCTTAAATGTCTCGCTGAGAGTGTTGCTAATATTGTTAAGTAATCTTACCCTAAAACAAATTACATCCTTTAATTTTTTTATTCATTTTTTCGAATTTAAATTGCAGTAAGTCATTATTCGTTGAGAAAATAAATTAATTAATCGACAACCCTCGCTGCTCAGAAAAATAAATTAAATAAAAGTAAAGTTAAATAATTGATATTCGGCCTGTGAACAATTACTTTCTAGTAACAACGTATGCGATTAATGATAGAGTATGCAATAAGCCGAGTGTTTTGTTGTAGTGGGTAATGAATTAAGAAGGCATATGTGGTGTTCATTTTTTAAAGAGAAATTACTTAATCTCTTGACACGTCATTTATTTACATATATATTACTATTTTTATTCCTAAATTCGTAGTTTAGTTATCTAGCTTTTGTTTTTCTTTGACGTATGGCAAGTAGAGATATAAGTCGCTATATATTGTGTTTTTTTTTTAGACAAAATACGTGAAATAAATTTGGTAAGCACTGTATCAGCCTGAAAAGTTTTATAGGTTTCATTATATAATATAGTCATTGATAAAATACGTAAATGTACATACAAACGTAAATGTTGCAAAATGTTGCCCTTTATACTAAAGAAGAATTTTAATGATATGATCTACAGTACATGCTATCTCATTCGGTCTGTATAGACTGAACGAGATGGCATGTAATGAATAAGCAGAAAAAGAACTATTTTCCGTATGTTATTTTTATGTCACGATCGCCATACTAGGTTAAACTATGATCGGACTTCCCTGCATTCATACAGATACACACACAAACATATATAGATAATAATGAGATGTAATGAAAGCAAAAATGAGAAAAAGGCAGACTATAAAAAAGTTCGTTCTTTAATAAACCTTTGGTTTTAAATAATATGAATATTATAATAAATATTCATAAAAAATACCGTTTTAAATGGCCGTTTGTATATTTGTAGAACTCATGATACTTTTAATATCTCACCACTGTGCAGGGGTGTTTTTTAAGAACAACATATACCCTTATAGTGCTGGTATTCATAGGATTATACATTTATGTAATACTTTTTCGACTTGCAAGTTGCACCTTGCAGTTTTATTCAGAAAGTGGTATATTCTTGAATAAATGAATGAAATATAGATACTTTATTATTAGAAAATTCATAGGTACTTTCAGATTGTACCCGCCTACATCATCAGATCGAGGTCCGAGCGTGCTTTATCTGAGATATATAATTGTGGTAAATTATAGCTTTCTTTTTTCTGTATTTTATATGAAGGAATCTAGCAAGTCACCGTATACATTCCAAGTGGAGTAGGTGCCATTTTATAGGCAAATTATATAAGGGATGTTTTTTAAAATAAGTGTTCTGTTAAAAATTAAGTAGGTGAATAATGTTATTAAGTAGATGAATCAGTAGGTAGGTACTTGTTATACCGATTTCTCGACTTAAAAAGGTCTAAGTAGATTATGTTTGAGAAACATTTGTTTTAGTGGCTTCATTTAAGTGTAATTTTATTGCTTACGAACTAAAGATATTTTTAATTTGTTTTGATTGATTTGATTAGAATGAATCAGGCGTATCGATGCATCTCGGGTGATTTTATAGACATATTTAATGGTTAAATAAAAAAGACAGATTAGGGTACTTTCCTATGAATTATTAAATTTATATCTATAAAAAACTGGAGTTGCATAGAACGAACAATCACAAAATGAGCTATACCTATTAATAATAAAAATAGTAGTTAAAAATGACAGTGCACATAGGAAAGCTGAATTTACTTTATTAATTGAATATTGTCTTTTTTATTATTGAAACTGATTACCTTAAGATAATTCTTAAAGAAATTCTTATTTATTATGGAATCTCGTGTTTATGAATCTCTTTTCAACTCTCATTAGATCACGTATTTTGTTATGTTAATTTACTTACCATATTCAAGTTTACCCATTTCGTAGAACGATGGCTATAAGGTTTTTCTATGTAGCAAATAGTACAAAAAAAATAAAGTACCCTTTATCTTTGTACCCTTATGAGATAAAATTTATCGGTTAAGTAATTTTAACTGGGAGTTTATGTTAGAATCTCATTATTAGACATTGTATGATTTTTAGGATGTACAGTTTAAAAATTATAAATAGCACACACATTACAAGAAACCCAATCTTTATGTAGTTAGTGGAATGTTCAAGATTGATAACGACTTACGTGGAACTTAAACGTAACTTATAACCATATAATCATTGACATATTCAATAGGTTTAATTGACTTCGTCCTTAACGTAACAAATAACACTCAGTATGTTGTTTAGTGGCGGTTGTTTGGAATTTCGATTTTGTCGCACGAGTACCTAAAGTTACATTTGCAATATCAGGATTAACCTGATATCGCAATGCCCGCCAAAGCGGAACAAAGGAACAAAGCTAACTTCATATGTACACGTTGCTTTCTTTGTTTTCGTCGTGTGATCGGGCAAAGAGATGTTTTACGATAGCGCTCGCGGAAAACCCATTGAAATGCCATCGGAAGGTATTGAGAAGTGTTGACCTAGCTATGCTAATCTAGAAATTTATTAGATTCAAAATATTGTCTTAATAATCCATCCATTTCGATATTAATTAAAAATATCTTTATTTCATAGGTTACAAAATAACACTTGAAATACGTCATAATTTTTTGCGAATTTACACTTTACTGCTCGTTCGGAAGGCAGTTTTTCCTCAAGAAGAACGAGCAAGAAACTTAAGGGTAGCACTTTTCTAATTTGCACATACACAGCTAAAACAAATACGAGACCATTAAGAATGACACAGCCCGGTAAGAGGTCGAGCCGCTTATGCCCATTGATTTTTGTCTTCTAAATATTCAGAAATTGCATAGTACCCTTTTACTGAGTGATTGTTTAATAACACTCTTAAATTTTTTAGGTAAATCTTGTATATCTACAGGAACCTTATTGAATAGGCGCACACAGAGCCCTCTGAATGGATTTGAGACTTTACTTAGTCGACTAACATGTGAAATCAGTTTATTTCTATTTCTGGTATTGAGATTATTTCGACTACTATTTCTTTTAAACATTTCTAGATTTTTTTTTATATATAATAAATTTAGCCATTTAATGTTGTCATCTGAATACGAGTTCGTCATGATAAGGCTTTCATTGGCTATTATCATTCACGAAATGAAAGATAAGTTTAGAGGTACTCTGTAATGTGACTGTCTGTAGAAGTTCGTATTGTTGTTAAGAATTTGATTTGTTGAAAATTTAAATGGAAATCGTATCTGATAAAGAAGAGTTTTAAAACTGTAAGGAAATTGAAAATTTTGGTGGAATTAGGGAAATGATAGTTGTACTGTAGTAGGTAAAGTAAAGAGACCTGCCACTACATTTGTATTTCTCCGTATTATACACGGATATGGATGCATTGAGAATTTAAAAAAAAATCAGTAAGAAAGCAGAAAACAAAAATGTGAATATTTTCAGAAGCAAATAATGAACACATACAAACCAATGTGATATGTAGGCACAGGAAACGTTTACTACTCGTTGAAGAGCGAGACAGTATGTGCGAATGGACGTGTTCCGTTTTCATTCTTTGTTGCACGTTCATTAGTGTGATTTTGAATTTTCGTCACTTTACATGACTTGTAAGAAGAAAATTAAAAATCGCACTAATAGAAAAATAACGGAACAAGTATAGAATATAATCGTGCAATCTTGAAAATATTGACGACATTTTGCAATACGATAGAAGCTTTGATTTATCGTTTACAGATTTTTTGAGCATGTTGAAATTTAAAAAGATACTAAGTACGTGATTTGTGGATGGATCCAGCGACGATTTTTATTTTCATTTTGACCCACTGCCGGGAGGTCCAAAAGAGGGGGATTATGAGTTTGACTTGCACGCATGTTCGTCTCCATGTTCCCTCGTAGCCATTAACTTATGAAATGACTTCGATAAGTCATATGTCCTTCAATTTTTCTTCGTGGCACGAGTGTCACTGGGTACAATAAAATTATATTTATAAAATTAAGACGAAGGATTTTTGGCACCATATTAGGCGTCTTGAAAAAGTTTATCGAGTGGGGTAACAAAAGAAAGGGTTTTATGAGGCGATCACAAAAATGTATATACCTTGTAAGTTTAGAAATAATTTGAAAAGACAGATGGTAGTAAACTGAAATTACTACGTATTTGAACAAGCACTTTGACGACTCACATTATTGTAATTAATTTCCCAACGTTTTCTTTGAATAAAGGGGCATTATGGGCAGACACACAGTCTCTTCCTTCAACTGCCCAACAGTAAGGACAGGATTACGTTTCTCACGCGCATCTGGGTATATATGTAAGTATAGGGTATGTATGTACATTTATACTTTCGAAATGTCCCCAACGGCTGGATGGATTTACATTAATGAAAGATGTCTATCGTTACATCTAAACTATATGTGGGTAACCACCAGCTCGCTGTAATATTTGATCCGGCCTGCGAGATATTTTGACAAATTTCATGTCTGATATCTATCGCTAAAAAATATGAACACTAGTTTAAAACACTACTTCAAAATGCCCTACTTTTTTGAATGCGGTCCGCGAACGTATTTTCACACTAAAGTTTGGTTCACAGCCGACCAAAGGTTGCCTATACTGGAACCATACCTAAACCATTACATTGCTATAGCCTAGATTTTGTTTTTACAAAACCAGAATGGCGCAATCGTAAAATACAAAATGGTGGTAAAACCAAAAAATAGTGCGTGGAGTCCCTCCGCGCGGAAGAAGTGAAACTTCGTAATGTGGAAATGAAAATAGGAAAGGGTAGAAATTGATTTTTAGTGAATTCATTTTGTTTCTTTAAGACAAACTTTATTAACATTGCTTGCAATTGGCAATTGATCGCATCTTTTAATTATCATTTTCGAGTGGAGAAATATCTAAATCTATTGGAATATTGGACGCTACTCGTTGCTAACGCTCGCGCTGGTGTGTAACAGGTATACTACGCGCATGCGTTCGAGTGCCACGCATTCACTCTCGCTCTGTCTCTTTCTATTCTTCTTTCCTAAGAGCGTTGAACGTTTAATGCAAAAGTGCATTCATACCCCCTCCATGGTAGCGTTAAACGTTTAACGCAACCTTGTAGGAAGTCGCATTAGAAGTTTCACTTCAAAAGAAACGCATACCATATCCAGTGACATATCACAGAAATTAAAATAATTCATATGAAATTATAATTTCATAAATAAAACACTTAACATGAAGCACAGCAACCTTACGTACCCGAGGTGTGGACAACCGGCGATGGCGCTCGCCACGTGCAGAGTTAGTTGATAACTAACGGAATAAAATGTTATATAGCCGGCGGCGGACGGCGCCGAATGAAATCGGCGTAGGCGTATTCTGTTTGCCTTCATTTCAGCGAATCAACCTGAAATTCGAGGCATAAACAAGCTTTCTCTCTAGCGAGGGAGAAGCCCTAACTAGAAAGAGGGTATTACAAAAGGAAAATAAACGCCCGAGTAATCATATGATATACCAAAATTTTGAACATTCTACGTCAAATAATATACTAAAAAATCGACTATAACAATGAGATGAACTCTTAAGTGATTGTATTAATAACCAATTTTCAACAATGCATGTCTGATAATTTGTCACAAAATTGAGTGTGACGAACAAACAGGCCCCGAAATGATTCTACAATTACTCCATATTTGTACGAGTATGTAAACATATCGTCACATTTTTAATTACCAAATTCTTTTTTATTTATTAAAAATGAATGATAGATAATTAAGTACTTTGCGCAACAACTCTTTGACAAGAAAAAACTTGTTGATTTCACTATTGCAAACACTTAAAAGTATTATTGCCGTAAGTAAATAAAACTCGAATATTCTACAAATTGCTATTTTATTATTATGATGTTTGTATTAAAGCTAGAGAATATACTTCTAAACATTAACTAATTTTACATTTTAAATTATCAATATAAATTCACAAACTTATTTAACCTACTAACAGTACAATCTGAGCATTTATATATAATTGAACATTTCATGGGATATGCAAAAGAGTCAATTATTTTTCAATAGGATATCCTGTCGCTCTTATTCCTTTAGATTCAGAATAATATATTGCTTTTGTTTCTATAACTTGATTTAATTTCTAAAAACTATTTGTCATATATTTGTGTTGATATAATAAAAAAAAATACAAATAAAGTATAAAAATTGTACAATTTTTGGTCCGTTTTTTTACTAAAGTACATTTTGATTTGTTTTCATTGTTAGTTTCAACTGCGACTTCTTACAACATTCTAGCAATTTAAACTAGAGGATTTTTACCTTATTTCAATGATTTTTTTTTATCCTTTGAGCTTGTTTTCATTAAACTCCAATATCCCAAACTTTCTTACGTCATCCATAAGATGAGTTAAATTAGGGATATTGTGAATTTTACGTGGCAGATCATAAATATAATATAAATTTTGTGCAGAACCACTTGCATTTTCAGCTGCACGTCATAATTACTCCGCGTCTTACTGGCATTTTTATACAGTAATAAAAGTGAACGTGAATTTTGCTATTAATTTGCCCTACTGATGAAAATAAAACGGAATGATACGGTAATACTATGGTGTTACCTGAATTTAAGGTTTGTAAATGCACGGGATAACAAATAATATCAGTCTACCAAATGTATTTTAATTAATAAATAAATCCAATTATTTAAGTATTAACATATTTAAATATTATAGTGATGAAACGCTATAATTCTAGTCCGGCTAGTGTTTATCTTTTTTTTTCTATATTACAAAGAATACACGAAAAACTAGACTTTTAATAAGACTATTATTTAAACCATAATTGTGTCACGGAATGCGAACAATATAATTGTACGATTTTTGTGACAATTATTGTTTTGGCGTTTTCAGTTAGCATGTAGTTGTCGTTTGTATTTGTCTGCATTATAGAAAATAAGTATGTTAACCGATGACATAAAATACATTCATTTTTGTAATCATAATTTTTTTATTAGACTAATATTCGGAACAGAATTTTCAAAACATAAAAGATTTTTATAGAAATGTTGGTAATCATCTGAATAGGATGACTTAGAAAGTCCAAGAATCTAGTTTGTTTCTGATAGTTTATAAGTAATTACCGCAACTATTATTGGACCTCCTTATGACACGTATTTGGAGATTCGATAATTATGGAGTGAAGAAGTTCCTTTCAATACTATACAAAAGACAAAAAGAAGCATACCTACTGCAAATGTCCAGGTGGACATTAAAGTGTTGGGCCTGTCCGTTGATGTTGCTTGCCAGAAAGTAGATGGCGCCTCGGGGGTAGAAAGGCCGACCAGGAAAGTGGCGAGGACGAAGAAGTATGGATAGAGTAATGCATATCGTCACACGTGATTTCCGATTTACATGATATCCTACATGGCGGCTATGAAAAAAATAATAACTACTAATTTGCCTGTTTCGAATGTTCCCTATGTGTCTGAAAACTAATAGAATTGCACGGTTTTGATAGTCCGTGTCTTTATAATTTTATGTCGATTCGGATTTAATATTATCATAAATAGTATTCTCATCGATCTGTCTTTTAAAACGTTCATATGAAATTTTCTGCGGAGCGAAGGTTAATTATTCTAATCGTCGATGTCGTTTAAATTTCTAAACAATGAACTGCTAATTTTTAAATATCTAATAATTCTTTAAATACAAAAAATAACATGAGAAGTATTATGTAATTAAAAAAACACTGGTCAACTTCAAATAGACACGTACTCTTAGGGTTCCGTACAAACTTTATTAGGTATTAGGTAGATATTTCATCCATAATGTCTCGATGATTTTGCATATTTTCGATACCGATAATGGCGAGATATCTGTTCGAGAATTCCGACTTTTATAGTTTTTCTTTTCTCAGTATCAACTCATGTCCAATTTTTTTGAAATAATAAATTTCATAACAAGAATTTACAAATGTTCTCTCGTATATTCGGTCCACTTTACGGTACTCAGTATCCTAACAGGAAATTTCGGTTTGTAATCGCAACTCTTTTAATGTGATATAACTGCAAATTAACAACTTCAAATTTGTTCTAGTACTCGCGCGGATAATGGTATCTTAGCGTACATCTTAACGGCTCAAAAGTAACTTTCATATTTTACAATTATGCGTCAGTTTTTCATAAAACAAATGTTTGTTTGAGTGCTACAAGTTTACTTGGGAGTGTGCAAATTATACTTGACGCATGCATATTCACAATAACTACTTCTAAAATTAAAGAAGGGCGTACAATGAATAACTAAAATAAATCGAAGAGTTAATATTAAAAAAGTGAGATTGAAATGACAGATGACTTTAATATTACTTACATAAATTTTTATGTTTAACGCAAAATTCAGTAAAACAGTAGCGGACTATTTGAAGCTAGGAAATTCAGAGTCCTTACACTGGGCTGTCCTTCAGTAGAACGTCAACTACTGTTGCCGGTCGATAACGCCGGACTGAATAAGATAGCCAAATAAGAGAATTTGTAAGTGCGTGTCATAGGTAAAATTGATATGTAAGGCCGTGGGCTAAATGTAATAAAAATAAAGGGTCGTGCTTAATAAGCAAAAGTTGTCCAGAGGATAAATAATTCTTAATATAGGCAGAAAATATAAATGAACGAAAAAAGATTAGTAATATTGTGAAAAAAACGTGGGGTGCTTTGTGCCATATTTTTTTTTACTTATCAAGCACCCCACGCTTTTTTCACAATAATAGTAATCTTTTTTCGTTCATTTATATTTTCTGCCTATATTAAGAATTATTTTCCACTTTTTAGTTCAATGTGACGATTAAAGCGTTTTTTTAGTTTTTTTAAACTATATTTATTTTATACTTTTTAGTTTGAACGATTGTCAAAAAAAATTGTATTCCGAGTTCTTGTGAATGTTTGGACGTGACGCACATTTTTTTTTTTAGTATCGTAAATCTACGACAGAGGGTGTACGGATGGGAAATTCTTTCCGAACGGGAGAGTCAGGGTCAAGGCGTTAATTTTCAAAAATGATACTGAAGTCGATAGTATTGTAAACCTTTGATAGAGGGCGGATGATTGTAAAATTCTCTTTGAATAGAAGATTTAAGTTTGTGGTCTTAATTTCTGAGAATAATTCAGTTTTGACGTTTTTACTATAGAGTTTAATATGAAATATTATTTTATCATGAATCCATTTTCTTTATAGATGAGTTGATTGAAAATATGAACTTTTCTGCTTAACTTCTACACCAAAATTTTAATTATATTCATTTAAATTTCAAAAAGAAATCTTCAGAAAACTAAATATTTTATCAACATAAAATTATGACATTGTATGAATTAATCCTTGTACCTATTTTTTATATTAATTCTGTTTATACGTAAGTCCCTATTTTGAACTGATTGAATTTACATCTATACCAAATAGAATTACCAAACCAAATTAATTAATCCTGGCGATCCTGACCAGGACAATTAGACAAACTTATCAAATTATTGTATTGTCACCGGTCCTTGATAAGTTTACAAAGTTTCAATAAAATCTGACCGTTCAAAGTGGGTCAAAATCGAGTGCGAAGAAGTCGGTTACAAACAAACAAGCAAACAAGCAAACAAACAAACAAACATACAAGCGAAGCTAATAAAAGCGTGTTAAAAAAGACCGAGAAGGCATCGACGGCCGATTAAAATAAGTTACATATAATTATTATTCTACTGAAAATAGTGTATCAATGTTGTCATAATTATTGTGAAACATAAAAGCTACCTTATTAGCTGATTCTGGTGCCGGTCTGCTAACTATCAAGAGACATGGGGGTTGGAAGTATAGTTAAGTTTGTAAAGGCCAAATCGAAGGCTCCGTAGGTAACGAAGAAGGATTCGGTAAACGAATAGCAAGTGCAACATCGGCCCGACCATTTACTTTACGAGAAGATCCTAATCGAATAGGTGCAACAGCGGCTCACACACCCATCGATATTAATGTAAACGACAAAGGAAACGTGAATTTCGAAATTATCGATGCTATTTCATTCACAAACTCCAAAAATATAAACATCGTTATTTCATACATTTGAATGAAAATAAGAATAATTAGTTAATTTATGTCGTATAATCTTGTATTAATTGTTAAGAATAAAGTTCTCGAATTGAATAAATGTGAATTTGCACTAATCATTGATTGTTTTGTCCCTTTTGTTTTTTTGTTACTCGAGCCAATGAGCGCTATGACCACATTCGTTGCACAATATACCCACTATTCCTTTACTCTTGCTGTGAAAAATTGCTACTAGTCCAATTTCATGGCCGTCGACCATAACTTTGTTGTTTTGCACGACTCATAATGCGAAGCATTAAGAAGTGCTCTACGAACGAATAATTTTTTTTCCTCAATTTCGTAACTTTTTTCATCAATAACACGATTAATAATTCATGTAATTTTATTAACCTGTGCACTATTTGATAGATAATTTAATGAAGATTAATTCTATCACTGGTTCAAATCGATTTAACATAATACAATTAGAAAAAACTATCAAAATAGTCAAAAGAAATTTCCTGTCAATCAACACTTTTTTCGTTCCGGACACGATAGCGAGCGTAAAAATTCACTAATTTGATCCATTTTTTTTTTTAATAGCTTGAGATCCACTGTCCGGAGATTGGTATTGAAAATGGTTAACTTGATTTGTGTCGTTTAATAGTTATTAACAAAAAACGAATGAACATTATGAGTCGTGCACTTTTGGATTTTCCAAATATTTGTTTATTGGCGAGTGTCAAAGTATGCGGAAAAAAGTGACTGTGTTACACGATTCTTAGTGCAAAAGCATTTCAGAATTTCGCTGTACTTTTGTTAGTGCAGGAAAATGGGAAAATTTGTATACCTTTGTACAGATAATTTAATAAATATAAATTCTATCTGCCTCAGAAAAATATTTAAGGCAATAGAAAGAAAAAAATCACAATAGTTTGGAATATCAATCCTGTCAATAAACTTAAAAAAATTAAAAAAACTGGCCAAGAGCATGTAGGAGCATTATAAGGTTCCGAAGCCATTATTACAAAGAAATGTACTACAGATGAAAAAGGACATTGTTACACTTTTTCCACGTTTCCAGCACAGAATAGTTATAAGCACTTTAGTCGTCCATAGCTAGAAAAACAAGTAGGAATGTCGACTATTACTATTAAACTAGTATAAATAAAAGTGCATTAGCAAAAGAGCGTATCTTCATGACACTTACATCCTTTGTTGAGAAGCGTAGTTTTTCTGCAATAACCAAAAACAGTACATCCGATCATATGCAAAATAATTTTTGTTGAAATCATTTACTAAGCACTATCTTCGTTTTTTTTTATATGTTTGGACATACGGTTTAGAAAATAAAGGAGACACACAATTTTTGCTACTTTCGGAGCGATTAATTCCGAAATTATTGACGCATTCGGAAAAATTGCTTAGAAACCTTATAGTATTGTTAAAAGAACTGTTGAAATAAATGCCACATGTTGATGTTTGCTGAAAAAAAATAATTTTAGCTTTTGTTACATGGAGTACCCCCCTTAGAAATATTCATTTATGTTATCTAACTATCAAATTAAGTGGAGGTTCATATACGACACCTACTTTATAAATGTCATCAATGCATGTCTTTTAGTTTTTGGAGAAAATGCCTGTGACATACGGCCGGACGAATGGATGGACATGTCGAAGCTATAAGGCTTCTGTCTATACCCTAAAAATCGGAATGCTAAAAATGATCATTTGTAAAAAAATCCATTATCCATCCTTTTTTATGGTTTATCATGTCTGTCCGTCCGTCCGTCCGGAACATTTCCGGAACGGAAAAAGTGTAACAAAGTACTTTTTTCATCTGTAGTGCATTTCTTTGTAATAATGGCTTCGAAACCTTATAATGAGTATGGCCTGACATGCTCTTGGCCAGTTTTTTTAGTAGATTGAGAATTGTAGCAAGAAATTTCGTATCGAAAATAGCTAATTCAGTGTAGTTAAAATATAATTAATAAAAAATATAATTTTTTTGACAAAAAGGGGACAAATAATGGCGATCTCTAGTAGTTAGTAAATATATGTCTTCGTTACCATCTGTTTCGACGAGATTGGGTTGTAATAGCTGCAATAATCCTGATATACTCTAGATGAGACTTTTCAAATATTTTGCATGACTCTAAATTCGAAGCATTAGTGGAAAGCTACTTTAAAATTGTTTTTTTTTTAAATTTCTTATCAAAATGAAATGGAAACACTATGAGGCGTACACTTTCGGATTTTATATTTATTTTATGATTGCATTGACTGATTATCTTACTGTTTCAATTTCAACTTGAAATATCAACGCATTTATGAGAAAAAGGGTCTTGTGGACAGACAGACAGTCAGACAAACCAGCAACGAAATGATTCTGTAAGAGTTCCTTTTAAGATACGAAACCTTAAAAAGGGTCTAGCGCATATACTACACGTCTACGACGAACTTACTATGCCTCTTTAGTATGTATCGGTTTAGACTTAACTTGACTTTTCGAGGAATTAAACAAAGCTGATGTTATGATTAACCTAGATATTGACATTTATTCGACTCGATGATATATTAAAGTAATAAATCTGCGTTTAAACTTTTCAAATATTGAACAATATCTATTATTAAACAAACAGAAAGACAGATAAGTTCGTTAAGTCGCTTTCATTTCTAGGGTCTACTAGCTTTTGCCTGCGGCTCCACCCGCGTGGACATATGATTAATTTCTCATTGTCTATCGAGTAATCGTGCTATCATTCATCCCAATCCGATCCTAATTTCTTTCTGAATTCTGATCCAATCTTTTCTCTATTTCAATTCGGTGTCTCTCTTTTCCAGTCGCTCTGTCGCTCTCGATTCCGATATCGATCTTGTTTTCGACATTGATACCGGTTGCATGTAAATTATTGCACAGGAACGCAATAGTGGGAACTATAAAATATCATGCGTATAATGCAGAAAATATGTTACCTATGTGCTAAATTATATCCGTTCAGGCACTTAAGGGTAATTGAATTACAGATACCAAACCACTTTACAGAGTATTGTATTTGTAATATTATAATGATAGCATATGGTAATGACAAAAGAAAAAGATGCAGGGTAAAAACCATATCTTTCCTTTTAATTTCCTATAATTTTCCTATCACTAATCGGATGGTTGACGCTTTCTTTTCCTTTCGCTTCTGTTCTGCTTCTGCCTCTCACACCATGTCTTCCTCTCTCCCTTCCATCTAGATCCTCTCTGGCACCGTTCCTTCTCTAAACAAAGCAAATAATAATTATGGCTGTCAAAATAAAATTTATGCCTTTTAAATATTCTAGTCATAAAAAGTTATACTGGATAAACAAAGAAAAAAAAAATGAATATTAGCTATATTTTATGTGACAACCAGTTCTAACAGATTTTTGTTAAGCCATTGTTGAATTATAAGTAAATGTACAGACAAACAGACAGAAAGATTAAGCGATAGTATGTATTACAAAAGGGTGTGCTATTACTACACTAAAGTTAATTCAAACCAGTTTTAGAGTTATGAAAAAACATGCAAATGGACAAACAGACAAACAAACAAAAAGTAGTATATATCCGTTACCTGGTGACAAACCCGTCTTGACAAATTTCATTAAAATCAGTATAACGATTTAGGCGTGAAAACGTAACAGACCGTCAGATATTTGGGATAGATTATAAATTAGAATGCTATATCATAATCTCATTTAAAGTAAAATAATAATTCATAGAGTGTCATGAATATGACCAATAAAAAAACCGTCCACAATCACTAAGTACTAGAAAAACAAGTCAAGTTCACAGACGAGTATGGGTAAATGTCGAGCATAAATAAATTTATTCCCGTTCGAAACTACATTGATTATAATTATTAGCGTTCTTACGACAGTAGAATAACACTTACTCATAAAAAATGTGTTATTCTAAATATCGGTGGGTATTATTTTATTAGGCTTAATTTATTATTGACTCATTTTTAAATGTTTGGAATTCAGTTCTTCCAATTAAAAATTAGATTTATATAAGAAGATTTCACGTTAAGTAACTGTCTCATAAAATTTAAATATAATTAAATATAAAAGTCTAATTACACACAATGCTTAAATTTTAAATGACGTTACCAGATTGCAAATTGCGTTACGTGTATTAGGGATTTAGAAATCTATAAAGCTGGCACTCATAATAATTTTCATTGTCCATTAATAGCGTTTAAATCGTGTTTATGATTTTATTCGAGTGTTTATATAGCTCGGAGCGGGGGCGGGGCGCGCGGGCGCGATGGCGGCCGGGGGTGGAGGCGCGCTCGCCCGTGCTTTAATTGCTTTTCACTTAGCAACCGCTCATGAACAGAGAGCGCTCGCGAAAATGAAGAAAAAAATCATTACGTCAACATCTTTTAGAGATTGTCCAGATTTAGGACGTGCAGAAAGACAGCTATCGTCTTATGTAATGCTTTCCTCTTTCGTGTCGTGGAGCGCGCCTCATTTCCGGCGCCGCCGGGGGCGCGGGCGGCCGGCGGCGCGGGGTGGCGCGGGTGGCGAGGGGTCTGAGTAATTTCGCTTAAGAACTCTAAACGTAATTAGTGTAGGGCGTGCAAAGGGAAGGGCTTGAAAGTTTGAGAGGGTTGTTCGGCGTCGCTCGCGCCCCGCCGCCCGCCGCCGCGCGCCGCCTGAATATTTGATCGCGTTCGTCTCGCGATAATATTTGCCGGAGGAGGTTTCCGTAAACACGAGCGCCGCCGCCCCGCGCCGCCGGCCCCGCGCCGCTTGCGCCGCCCGCGCCGCCTTTCAAAGCTGTCGCGCACTTTTAATTGGAGCCGGTGTTATTTATAAGTAGACTTGTGAGAGCATTAAAATCGCGCGCTACGCCGCTCCCGAATGCCGAAAATGTTTTAATATTATTAAGTTTTCTGATGAATTTTCCTTTCGAAGAAATCGTTTTTGTAAGACTTCAAACAAATTTACGGCGTCTTCGTACCGTCAGATCACATAACACAGGTATTAATGTTTCGTTACTTCTTTTGAAATTCGTTTTATTACCTCGCCGTTACGATCTGTGAAAAGAATTTAATGAAAATCGGCTTTACCTACACGAACGTTATTGCTAAAACTCGTAAACAAGTACACATTTCGGAGAATAAGCTATGGAATGGTTTTAATATTGGACAAATATGGGAAAAAAATCTTATCACTCTCGCTTTAAAGATGTTTCATCATATAATTCTCGCTTTTCAAATGAGTTTAATATTTAGTATTCTTGTATTTAGTATAAATACCACTTATATATTACACGATTGGTTGTTATAATACAGCACACAATTGTGATTTTTCAGACCGATTTGTTCTAGCAAACGCTAAATAATTGTTAAAGCTTTTTACAATTTCGCTTTCTTTGAACATAATGTTGAATATCATAATAAAAAAAGAACAGCTGCTTATTTATTTAAATCTGTAACTCTCTCTCATAAATGTAATTGTTTAATCTGATGACTTTTCTTTCGTCCAAATATGAATTTACACCTATTGTCTCAATCTGTCGATGATGACCTTCCCTACTCACATACCGACCGCGTCATTAAACTTTTCAGCTTACTATTTATAATTTCATTACAGGTTTTACTATTTTTTAATAATATATTTCTATAATCATTTTGTAAAAGAGAAAAACCACACAGGCGTACCAATGAAAAGAAAATAATGCTAATTTTGAGTAGTGAAAAGGTGAATAGAAGTCTCAAACTCATTGAAATAATTAGAACAGTATAGACGTTCGTGGAGAAGCCCACGCATTTTGCGATGTATTTGGTCGCGAAGATCTAAAAATCAGTAAAAGATCACAGTTGCCTGGCGAAAACGATCAATTTAAACAGTGAGGTGTTAAAAATAAACAAAAAAAGAGGCCGCAATTCAACTATTCATAAATGTTAAGAATGAGAGGAAAATCATAAGGAAGAATTATACAGAGGAAAAAAAAAAACTGGACTTGTCAACTATAAATTTAAATAACGTAACAAAGCATAGTTGATTTTAAGCGAATACATATTTTCGTTGTTCTAACCGTTTTATTAATCCGATTGGTGAAATTGTACTCATTATTTGTTAATACAACTAATTAATTACTCAGCTATTACTGAATAATATATATTTAACCAAGCTAAATTCGAACTTGTTAGAATATATTTTTCAGTGTACTTGGAAAATATAACTAAAGCATTTTCACGTTCTAACGTGTCAAAAATATCTTGGGGAAGTCGACGAGGTAGTTGCCATAGTACCAGATTAGTTAACAGTCAGTCACTGCTGCTCATGGTACACTTACAAGTGGGAACCGCATCCGGTACCATGAAATAAGCGCAATATCAACACCTACCTTTACTCACTATCGGTTAAATGCCTTCTAAATTGTGTAAATGTCATAAAATAAATAAATCAGTTTATTCCACAAATAAAAATTCTTTCCATTTTATGTGATTCATAAAATCAATGACAAGTGTTCTTATTAAGGTTCTCGGAAATAAATACAGCATCAAGACATTCTAAGCATTTAGACTTGTAACGTATGGTAAAGTATGGTATTATTTGCGACTTTCTCATCGTAAGTCATCTCAGTTAGCTATAAAACGCGAAGGTGACTTTTGCAAAATATAGTTCAAGTGAATGCAAATAATTAACGAAGTATATAATCGCTTTAACAGTCACAACATGAAACCAAAAAGTCATGACAAGCAATTTCTGCAAGTTTGAGAAAGAATATAACTGTTACGAACAAAGTAAGCTGCAAAATTGAAGTTCAGCGCAAACAAATGCTAACTGCGTAGACGGAAGGTCGACTATTTGCCATGTGGATTTAGAGGATAAAAATGGAACTAATTCCAATAAGACAGTCAATGAATTGGGAATACTAAGTACAAAGCGGAATTTCGCGCGTCCTTGTAATTATAATTTTACTATAGACGATTTATAAAAGGATCTTCAGTTATCCCTAAGTTGTTATGTGAGTCAACGGAAGAGAAAATTTTAAGTAGCAGATGCGTGAAACACTTATGCTTGCTCAGAAGTCAGTAGCAAATTCATCACAGATACAGATACAAGTGCTAATGGCATAACAGGAGTATTAATGTAATATAAGAAAAATGTAGATACCGTGGCAACCTATTCAGTTGAATATATTTTTTAAACTAAAATCAAATTATTGCGCAACACGGAGGGAGCTGCTTGTGCAGTTAAAATGCATTAGAATTTTTAGAAAATATTTATGTAGATGAAAATTTAACCAAAACAGTGATAATGCGGCGTTACAATGGGTACGAAAATTTAAGAACGCGAAAAGCCAGGTATTACGCTGGTTAGAACCACTTTAGAAATACGAGTTTGTAACAGAAAATTTAAAACTCTATTTTCTGGGAATGTAGATGAGCTCTCACGACGGTCGTGACTCTTTTATTGCCCACATTGCACTAAATAAAAGCGATTTTGCAAAAAAATAAGTAATCAAACCACGTTGTCAAGCAAAACAGAAAGATGATCACTTCGAACCGTTTTGTAGAATTACAACAAGGATTTCCAAGACAAGTTGGAATCAAATCGCTCATATGTTCTATAGCAAAAGGTTACTAGGTACAATGAAATTATTTAATATTAAGTGATGAGCTATTATACAAAATATAGACGACCACGGATAAGAAGGACGTAATCCGAGGAGAATTTTAACTAAGTTAAAGGTAAACTTGAATTTTAAATCAATTTACGTAGAGAGTACAGAGGGTACCTGTATAGAGGTAAAGAAAACATTAACATGGATCTATCAGCGCTTCCGTTTGGTGGACTGTCGTGACCAAGTGGAAAGTTTATGCAGGAGGTTTTAGAGCTGTAAATTATTAAAAGGATCTTGTATCAGAAGCAAGAGATAGCTAAAATTATTCAATGTAGGTGTACCATCGGCCCTATGTTGATGGATCATTTCTAAAGACTTATAATGGAAACAAGGACATCATTGTCGTCATAGACTACATCATTTAAGTGGTGGGAAGTATTCTTTATATCGAATCGGGAAGTGATAACAACACCTACACTCATAAGCCTGGAGCTACGGATATCAGCAAATGTAGTGATCGGTATTCATCCGAATTTACAAAAAATGCATAACTGACTAAGCGGACTCACTCAGAAATTGGGAAGGACGATACTACATGAAAGCGAATGAAAAGCTAGTGAGAAGTTGAAGGCTCGCTACAACCGACACGTGCGACAGTAGATTTTATGAAGGCCGCTAACGAGATTAAATAATTTTCAGTCCTGACCAATGCAAAGGAAAGTCGTCGAAATTATAACAAAAATTGCAGGTAAATTTTAGGGTAGTCAACAAGGAACCCTTATAGTTTTTCCACGTCCATCCGTCCACCTGTTTGTCTGTCTATCTGTCCGCGGTTTAGCTTCGAGGCTTAGTATTGGAAAACTTAGTACGCGTAAACATACCTCCAACACACCTCCCCTACACGTAAAGTGGGAACGATTTTCTTTTCTCTTCTGTCCGATGGTATGGGGTATCATTGAATAGCTCATTCGAAAACATTGTGAGTCCGTGAAAACCACTTTTCGATTTAGGGATCCGTTTGCAAAATATTAAGCTTTTGAGTGCAAATTTTTCGTTAGAGTTAAATGTTTTCCACCCTCGCCGGCTAAATGTTTGTTCTCGGTTATGTGAAAAAATTTACGACAGTAGTATACATATATAACTAATTTCAAAACGAAATTATTTTTAAGAATATACATCAGTCATTAATACTCGTCCTATGTGAGTCGTTTTTCGACTTTAGCCGTTAAACCGTGAACTCAGTTCATAGGTATTAACCTATGAACTTAATACTATTAAGTATCAAAGAAAAGGCTCCTTCTAAGTGTTCATATTGTGACAAACAACTACGAAACCTTAGATTACGTGGGGTCCGACATGCGCTTGGCCGGTTTTTTGTAGGGTAATCATGCAAATGAACGTCATATACCATACCTATACAGCGTAAACCGAAATCGATGAAAAATTTTATTCATTTCGATAGGTCAACAAAATATTTCGGAAGAGACGTCTTATTAAAAGACAATGTTGCGAAATACATTAATAATATGAATATTTAAAAATACCTTACTTTTCCTACCAGTAATTGACGGAATTGTGCCTAATGTGACTATTACGAGTAAGTTGAAGATTCTAAAAATTGTGGCTTCAGGTGTTTTAGTTATTCTGCTAGAGAATCTTCCAGAGCATTTTTATTTCATGACAGGTGAAGTGAAAAGTGTTTCAGCGGTTACGTAGTGCGTTTTCGTGTCAGACTAAATTTGAATATACATATTTTGTTTGCTTTAGAGTTTAGTTTTCCTTTTATCTCAATCCCCGCAGCTCGGTACGTAGCAGTAACAATTTGAAGCTAGAATATTCACCCGGGTAATAAATATAAGCATGGTGGAAAACTACTGAGCTGAAGTGGAGATATGTTGCCCAATCACATTTATGGCCAGTTAGACCTAGGGTTATGTAATGTTCTAACAAAATCGATTCACGAAGGCCCCGTCAAATTGTGACTTGTACCCAGACCTCTTACGTTTAAAGCAAACGTTTTATTTGATAGGTGATAGGGTTAGCACATTGTTAGTATACACTCCATAAGTCTGTTTATTGTTTAGAAATAAATATACAGATTATAGGATGGTAGTCTAAAATAAACAAGCGCTTATGAACCAAAACTTGTATTGAATTTACTTTAGATCTCACGGCTATTACTGAATAGTTACATCATTTCGACAACTTTTTGGTAATAGTAGTATGTATTATGTTATATACATGCGTGATCTATTCGTTGTCTGATCTATAATCGGGGAATATTCATGTAGTGGTTCTTAAAGTGTAATATAAGTATTTAATTCTACTGACCATTGATGGCCGAATGGTCAAGAACGCTGCTTTCGAAGCACAAATTATCTGGTTCAAACCCAAATTACGGCTGGACTGACTAATAACTTTTTAATGGAAATAAAATTAACCCACCACCTCGGATAGTACATTAAGCCTCCTGTCCCGGACAATGTCATCGCGTTGGTGACAAAGCTCGTTAGCGGCCCTCGAACAGCACCGGGCCTACTTTGAGGGCTAAGTGAGCAATTTCAAATAAAATATATTGTGGGTAGAGACATATGTCTCAGCAAAAAGAGTGATAGCAGTATGACACGATAATAACTTATTTTTAGGTTTTGTTATCATTTCCATGAACATAAAATAATGTACTGGGCGTACTTCCATCGATTTTCATATGATTCAGAGATTTTGTATACGTCTTCGGTGAGTCGAGTCGAGTTTCAAAAAGTTTACGAAAGCAGCCAATAGTATTCGTGGAGATGCCGATATAAAGATAAAAAATGCAAATTTCGAAAAAAAATATCTTTTTGGAAGCTTGAAGATAGTGTGATGGTGTTGGGATTTTTTTTTTAAACACAACACCCACCGCGATCGTCTCATTATAATCGGCATTATAAAGTCGCATACGTCCCGAGAGCGTGAACAGTAGGTAGGCTAAGTAAATATCAGCAAATAATAATAAAGTGAAGAAGTAAAACACGGCCCTCGATGCCGTTTCCGCCGAGAGCGGATATTACTTTGAAATTCAAAAGGCTCGCCATAGCGAGAGGGGACATTAGAATTTGTAATTAGGACAAGGCGACGGCCACTCCTACAGCGTTTGATTAGCAATTGACTATGCTAATTTTGATATTTGTTTCAGATGCAAAACAATATCTCCGCGATGCTACATTCATTGCCCGTTTCGTTGAGCGTTGGGAGGGATCCGTTCTTCGATGTATGCTAATTAGTTTAGAGATTTCGGCAACTTCTGTTACGAAGCGACGAAACAGACAAACAGACAATATATTATCCTTGCTTTATCAGTGCTCTATAGTCGACAAGGAATTTTTTTTTGAGATTTTTCAGACTTGGGAGGCTATTCTCGAGTCATATGAAAATTGTCTCGTGAGACAATTTTCATATGTGGAATATTCGTATGCAAAATTATAAAACATGTCGAGTGATGGTTAAAATCTCTTTTCTCACTAATCTATTGAAATTCAAAATAGTTTCTATTTTGAGATTGTGAATTATTAAGAGGTATGAGAATACTTGCAATATATAAAACAAAAAACATGGAGCTTTTCCATTTAGAATAAAAAGACTCTTAGAGGATAGCAGTGGCGCTACTCTTACTTACGTTTTCATTAAAATAAGGTTTTACTAATCATATTAATATTTTAAATTCAAAGTGTTTTGCGCTAAGGTGTACCTGTTGCATGTCTCACTCAAGCTGTTTGACAATTTTCACCGCTTGGAAATTGAGAATACTGAATTAGTGTATTTGTTTGACATTATAATATCGTATGAAGTGATAAATATCAAATGAAAACACTAATTCAGTATTAATTATTAAGTTTATTCTATTAAATTTATAATCTATTCTATATGTCTTTGAAAAATGTCTCATGTGACAATTTCCATATGGCCTGAGTATCGCCTCCTTCGTCTGTCATACAGTCATAACTAAAGAAATGAATTAATGAAATTTTGTATTTGAATACTTTTCGTGTAGATCTCAATAAATAATGTCTTAATTTGCTTTTCTAGTGTTATTTCCTTATCAAAAGAAAGACCATTAGTCTCGTCAAAGGTAATGATATTATTTCAGACACCTCTTTATAAGTAGCGTAATGTACAAAAACTGTTTTTCAAACAAAATAGTCAGACAGTTTCCTTTTGTCGATGGTCGTCCGCAGTTTCCGTTGAGGCGATGGATGCTAAACGGAGCATCGATCCCTGTATCAGTCCATCATCTACCCGGGGTGACGCCCGCAAAGTATAATGGATATGGTGTTTCCTTTTCATTTGTATACTTTCATCGACCGTGTGCTGTTCGCGAGATTGATCCCGCCAAGGTCTTTAATAATGTTACCCTCCCCTTCAGATCTAATTTCTAAAGATGGACAGAAATTCGTTTTAACCAACACAATTCTGCCGTGGTGAGAACCCTCATTCAAAATTATATAAGGCATCCTGTGATGAACACTTCGAACTGTGTACAAGAAACTGCAGATATTAAATTTTTCGTCATTACACAGTTAGTGTCAAGTTGAGTCGTTGCTACTTGACTTTGTACCTAAAATACGTTAAAAAAAATAGAAACGATATTATGAACTATTTTAAACACTGATCACGGAACTTATATATGACGTATAAATTCCGTATTCAGTAAGCACTTGCTGACATTTTTCACAAGGGCCATACGAAATTAGAGAAAGGATAGATGGTATCTCGAGCTAAAAATGACGTCTGTATTGAAATAGGAAAAACATAAACTCAAAAAACGTATTCTTCGTCAGTATATATATGTGTATAAACAGAAAAATATACATGTTAACATACGTAATTACACATTTTTTTTCAAAAAGAATATCATTCATTCTCAACTGATATTTTCAAGTGAAATTAACGGGATAGCCAAAGAATTAAAAGGAAAATACTTTTGCATTATTGGCTAGATTTATAAGCGCTATATAAATGCACGCATATCTATATATACGATCAGGGGTGTGCACAGAGACTTCAGACAGGGTATGCAAAGTTAAAAAAAGCTTACCAGTTTCAGCATTGTTTCGGTTATGCAAGGTATAAAACATACCGTCTCGTCGGTGGGCCACTGGCCGAAACAATGTTGAAAATAGTAAGTTTTTTATCTTTGCATACCCTGTCTGAAAATCTGTGTGCGCCTCTGCGTATGATAAATCTGTGAATGATTGTCTGTTTGATGATTTGTAAGTTTGTGCAAGCCAATCTTCATCATACATAGCATAATCAATTTGGTTTGGTCAACTTTTAGAGTATATACCTATGTACCAAGTTTGACTCTTGCATCTATTAAAATTTTTAAGACATAGTAAAAACAATTGGAAAAACGCATTTCTCGAATGGGAATCCGCTAAAATGTTGATTTTTCGTTTTTCTTTGATTCGCTAGGATGTTCGTCATAATATCACACGTTCTGTGTTCAAGTTCAACTGTTCAAGGTTCAGAAGACAGAGCCTTTTAAGAATAGGACACGTAGACAGACGGACGGCGCAGGCTTAGTAATGGGTTTCCGTATACAGAATTGTTTAAAATTGCTCAGCTGCTTTATCGGTGTGGACTTACCTAATGTTTTTGTTCACCTGTTTTTGCCTTTTTGCAAAATATGTTTTTGCATTTTTAAATAAACTATGAAATCTCCTTGATATGTAATAACAAAATGTTTTAATTCGTTTGTATTGAACTATTAAATATAATAATTATTGATCCATATTAATTGCTTATCTATTAATCAATAACTATAAATTTTAATTATTAAATGGAATTCACGTTAATTAAATATTTGTTCTATTAGGGAACATTAATTTGATAAATAGGTATATTTAGCCTCTTTTAATTTCTACCGCGCCATACATTAAATATTTTATAAGATTTGTTTTCAGGATTATTTGTTATTCGTAATAATAAGTTGAATTTAATCAACTATGGCACCAACTGTACATATGACAACATAAATTCACCTATAAATATTTTATTATACCAATTATAATTTTTCAAAAGTTTTTATGTCAGGAAGTTTTTTTTATGAACATAAAGAGCTCTACGTCTCCAAGTATAAACTCTCCAAGGAGGCCAATTGTGGTCAATCAACAATCGGTCATAGTACTCGGTGCTACATAAAAATCTTTAGAAAACGAGCCATTAAACATTTCCAATGTTAAAAAAATACTACTTTAAAACCATGAAATTAGCTGCCCCCGTAAGGAATTTCGTGTGCAAGATTAATAGTTTAATTGTCGGATTAAATGTATCGTGAAACAATAATCACGACGGCGCGGCCGCGAGAGGGAGCCGCGTGCGGTGCGCGGGGTGGCGCTGGAAAAAAAAAACCCGTACTCGGCGCCGCGACCGCCGCGCACCCGCCGGCGCGGGTGCCGCGCGGGCGGGCGGCGTCGCAGGCGCGTTGCAATTTAATTATCGCAGCTCCCGCGTTTTACCCTTTTGTATCTTAACCCTCACAGAAAAAAAGTACTCACCCCGATAAAATAGGAGACGGGTAAGAAAAAAGGAGCGTATGCAAATTCGGGATAAAATATAGCCCGTAAATGCCACCGTTTCTAAAAGAATATTAGAGACGTTTTTCAGCGGGTGGACGAGGAAAGGGGGTCGGCACTTTATACTTTGTCTCCTCCGCGCTAAGTACTGCAGCTCCGGGGTGCCCGTGCCGAGGAATTCTCCTTAATTTGCGAGTGTTTTTGAATAATAAATCAACTTTCGCAGGGTTGTTAAACCTTGCTCCGCCGCCGTAATTTATGGACGAGTGCCGCGCTATAGATGTGCAGCTCGCCGCCCGCCCCCGCGCCCCGCGGCCGCCTAACGCTTTTAATAAGTTTAATTAGAAACTCTATCGGACGACGAAGCATAGAGAAAACTATACGATAAATTAATGTTAGCGACGCAGTGTGTAAGTGCGATCGACCGGGCGAGGAAGGAGACGGGCATTAATATTCAGCGCATAGACGTCGGCGGACGTCCGCGTTCGCGCCCGCGCCCGCGCCCGCGCCGACCCGCGCCGCCGCCGCCGCCCGCTCGCTCGTAATTAAAGCGTTCTTTCCTTTTCAGCGGCCTGATACAATATTCAGCATGAGAAGGAAGCGCTCCGGTGGCGGGTGGCGCCTCCATTGTATTCGCTAAGGAAGATAAATTAAAAATATAATTACAAGGCGGCCGCCATAATTCTCGTCGGGTGGCAGCGGAGGGCGCGGCGTGCGGGCGCGGGCCGGGGCGGCGGCGCGCGGCAGGGGAATAGTGGAGGAGCGGGCGCTCCCGGAGGAGGCTTCTTAAATATTTGGGGATAGCGCGTACCTACGCATTACGTAAATTAATGACACGGATTCGAGGAAGGATGGCGCCCCCGCGACCCCCGCCGCCGCCCGCCGCTGTTTGTTTTGTTTTAATGTGCGTTGTTAACGACGTTATTAAACGCGAATTATAAAATAAAAGAGGCGCCCCTCCCGCGCCCGCGACTCCGCGCCTCCGCTCGAGTTTCGATTGATTCGGCTAATGATTTTTATGTCTGTAGTTGCAAATTTCTCGCTCGGTCTGTAGATTTTAGTGACCATCTCCCTCATCGTCATTATAAAATATCAATAATATTTGTATTACGTCGCCCCGCCGAATTAAGGTATTGTACTGCTGTACTGTTTAAACAATTTCAGAATAATCTATTCAAAAAAGAAGAAAAATAGAATCTTAAATTTTAGGAATTCCATGTACTACATAATGATCAATTTGCGGAGAAACGTTAGAACTCGACGAAACATTAATGAGAAATATAATCACCAAATCAAATAATTCATAATTTCAGAAATAAAGTCCCGAACAATCTGGAGATAACAAGCAAAACGAAGATACAATTAGGGAACAATTATGTGTAATTCTTTGTCGTATTGAAGTTTTAATAGCCGGGTCCATTTGGATTTATTAATCGGGATTTTATATGAGAATGTTTCACGAAAGCATTTCTCACGTGATCGTTTACTCGTCCTGCGTGCACGGCCGTAAAGCAAAGCGTGCAGCGTCGACGTGGAGTGCATCCATTCTCGTCCGCGCGCCGTGAATGGCGGCCCGGGGCCGGAGAGGGTGGGCCGTGTGTAGGCGCCCACACACGCGGCGCGCATTCAACAAGTGTGCCGACGGCCCATGTGACTTGACTTCTGCTAATTTATCACGCGCTTAAGATCAATGTATGAGTTTTTTTTTTCGAATAATACCTTTTTAACGTACTGCCGTCGTTTAGCGCATTTTAACGACTTCGATTGGAGACAGAATGCGAAATTTCGAATGTGCTGGATTTTTTTTTTGTGATATGATGTGAAGATGAGGTATGAAGTGAAATTTATGGATTCATACCGATACGTTTGTGGGTTACACGAAAAATTTTAAAAACGTTTCAAATTGCTCAATCGTTAAAACGTACTTTGGTACGTACTATATTTATTTTCTATAATTATATAGAAAATAAATAGAACACAAGGACATTTTATGAAATATAATATAATTCAAAATGTGTAAAACTGTATTTGGGAAACTTGTCTATTTTTTTTTATTATTTCTTCGTATTTTCATATAAAACTAATTCAATACTCCTCCATTTAGTATGTTTAGTTTTAAATATAATTATTTTGTGGAGTTAAAAGGTGTTAATTTGAAATTAAGTGATTCTGAATTACAGTAAATGCACTATTTTCTATAGCATAAATATAATGTTTTTATATATGAAACAAGTGAATATTATTTATCAGCATGAAATCCAAGTATCCGAAACTAAAATTATTTTTTACATAGTATTTAATAATGATGTATAAAAACAATAAAAAAAATAAGAATAACATATTATTCTTTCTACGCTCTCATTTCTAGTTAAACAGAATTTACCACCGATCTGGAAATGTTAAAAGGAATGTAATAAAACTTATTCTTTTTAAGTATATTGTGGCCCAATTGGCTGCAACACGCAAATGGGTAGCTAGGCCGGTAGAGTACCGCACTCTCACAGAATAAGGACGTGAAGTAGCAGCTTTCAGTGTTGCCTTTCGTCCAGTGCATGAGGGTTCCGGTGGCCCACTTGCCCCTCACCCCCTTCCATCAATCAACCCGATCTCCGTCAATTAGATATCCCATTCTCTCCCAAAATGTCAGTAAAATGCATACTGACTCTTCTAGGATTGCAAGTGGCCACGGACGGCGGTGACCGTCTACTCTCCGATAGCTCGATCGCCTGCTCGTCTGCCCCTCAACTATATTATAAAAAATGTTATACTTTAATTCATTACATATGCGTCCATGTGTTACTATAATTTAAACATTAATTAAAACAACAAATATTTTTACGTGCTGGAATTCGATAAATTTCTGACATTATACAAGTTTTATTGGTTATTTTAATAATTGTTTTTTTTTTCTATAGAAATTTTTTTCCCACTTAACAATCTGAACTCGGAAATCACGAGCACATATATATATATATATATATATATATATATATATATATATATATATATATATATAATTATACGTAAGGGACTCCATATTGTATTTAAGAGGTTTTAGATTTTACCCATTTTTTCAGTACAACGATATAATAAAGACGGACTAATTCCGGATCCGTGATTCCAAAGTGGTGAATAAAGAAGCAGGTGAAATGATTGAAAGAAAGTTCTACTGAAATCAGGCTTAAAACCAATTAGATAGTGAGATTTTGGAATAAATGAAAGGTTGATTACTAGACGAAGCTAAACTGTAATCAAGAGAAAAAATATTAGTATGAAAGACTATGCCTATATCATATGATGTCTATGACAAACACGTAAATAGTAAAAGGAAGAATGCATGGTTGGGTTTACGATCTGTAAAGGACAATCATAGAATATAAAACAAAATTTGAAAAACGGTTGACCTTGCAGGACATCCCTAAAACTTCTCGCAATGATATTTATCCATGTGTCTTTGAGCTTCTTGGGTTATAAATATTGTCTGTGAGTTTTTGAGTTTTTAGAGCTCAAAAATTTAAAAGACGGTTGACTCTGCAGGCCATCCTTAAAACTTCCCGCTATGATATTTATCGATATGTCTTTGAGTTCCATGAGTTTTAAAAATTATCTGAGTTTTTGAGCTTTTCTAGCTCAAATATTTAAAAAAAAATTGACCTTGCAGGTCATCCCTAAAGCTTCTTAATACTTTCGAGCTCAGTATTTTCAAATTTTAAAAGTAATTAAAAATAAATAAAAAAAAAAACAAAATCTAGGACAGATTTGAACCTGGGCACCCTGCGCGCGCGATTTAAAGCTGAACAGTTGAAGTAAATCGTACGGCTGATCCTTGGGCGAAAATAGTTGTTTTACTGTTGACAATTACAAAAACAAAACATTCTTTGCGATCTCCATTTTAGATATTTAAGCGAAATAACAGATCAAAACATGAATAACAAAAATTCAATTACAGCTAATCGGTACTATATCAAGCTATGATTTTCAATACGGTTATTCCCGATCGATTAGTGATGAGATTGAAAAAGAAATTAAGTTTAAAAGTTAAATAGTTTTTTAGTTATCGTAATTACACGGGATTTTCAGGCGACAGCAGAAGCATACCTACGCTCGCACTTAAGCAATAAAGGAGAAATAAACTGTTGAACTCATCATGCTCAAAAGATTGATTTTAGTACTTTTTCAAATTCTCCGAGCTCAAAAATATAGTCTTAATGCGTTCTGAGCTCTTCGAATTCAAAATTATACATATATTAAAAAACAACTTTTTTTTTTATGTGAAACTTCTTTATCGACGTATGGGAGAAATTTTATAGCAATGTAACGTTTTTCTGTTACGCGCCATCTTTATTTCTGGGTAACATTTTTCCGTTACGCGCCATATTTATTCAATGTTGTTAATGTCATCGTGGCATAAACATAATATTTGTTACTAAGGCCACCTGTCACATATACTTTCTGTCAACACCCTAGATCTATTTACAGTTTGTATATATTACATTTTCCTATTATCTAAGTTGAAACCTTTTCAACCGACATACATGAACTATATCTCACATTCTTTCATTGAGTGACTCGATTTTATATGTAGTGTTCGATAATTTTCCTACAATTCTATATGGCCCTTTATAACATCGCGTTAATTGAAAAGTTTTACCTATCACCCTTCTAGGTACATATACCATTACCAAGTCTCCTACATGAAACTCTGAACATTTCTATTTCTGAAACTCAGTAGTGACGTGAAAAATAATATTTCAATTTAGTGATTAGCGAAAAAAATTTTATAAAATTATTGGCAAAAAGAATAAAAGATATTTATTCTAATTCCAGTGGATTTCTAACAGAAGTAAGTAATTAAACCTTTTTTCTAATACATTCAACACGTGGGTGTGATTACGGTATTTATTTTTTTTAAGGTTATTTCAGGTTAACCTTAGTTTTTGATTGTAAATATCAGTGAGGTAAGCCATTAATTACAAAAATATTTAATAACGATAACAATAATAGTAATAATTCTATTAAAATTAATGAAATGCTATAATCTTAGTAGCAGAAAGGTGAAATAATTGTATTATTTTTGTATCCATGTCTATGATAATAAAAGCCTTTTGCATAAACTTTATCTAATTTAGCTTTATTCAACCAATTTCTGTGAAGTTGTAAATAGTAAATCATTTTTCGAAAAATGATGTCATAAAGAAGTTTCACTTCTTACGTGTGTACACTAATACACACACACTTTTTTCAACTACGACATCGTTCGAACGTGTTGTTCGATTATAATTTGACTTACGGCATCGGACCCAGTTTTTTAAACAAAAAAAGATGACCAAATACTAAACAACAATTTATAAAGAATTTCACATATTATTTTAAAAGAATCCTTTTTTTGAATTTCACGTTAACAATATTTTCGAATTAACCAACCGATTTTGATGCAGTTTCGACGATCGACGTTGTTTTTTAAGCAGAACAGTTAGTTACATTTTGAAATTTATCAGTAGTGTATAATAGTTTAAAAATATTTTAAAATAGCACATTTTGAAAGTTTTTTCATTTCACGCACACACACATACACAAACAGACGTAGAGACATCACTCGGATAATGGTCACAATCAATTCTTTGAACCCTAAAACGTCAAATTCTCATGAAAAGTCTATTTTCGAAAATCAGACTGAAAATACAACCTACCCAAATTATGAAAATTTTGAAATTTTCATAGCGGGACGTTAAAAATACATTTTTTTTTTTTGATATATCAACAACAATATCATTCGAATACGTTATTCGATTTTAATCTGCTTTATGGCATTCGACGTAGTTTTGTAAGGAGAAAAAGATGACCGAGTACATTTGTTGAAAAATTTGTCTCTAATGATGTTTCTTGAATAAACAACCAATTTTTATACAATTAACAGCATTCGACGCAACTGTTTGGGGAAAAGCACGATTAGATTTTAGTATCGATCGGTAAAGTTGCCTGAAAGTTATTACAAATAAACATTTTTCTGAAACTTTATTTTTGAATTTTTTATGAGAAACTTCAAAATTATCCGCCAGGTAAATCATAATTTACCTGGCGGAATTATTTCAATGTTTTAGGAAATTTAAATTTAGTAAACCGTTTTCAAATGTGATGAACTGAGTTTTTATCGGTCAATCGGTTGAAAAGTTATAAAAGGTTTACACACACACGCACACACCCACGTACGCATGCACGCACGTATGCATACACACATAAATGCAGACAAACAGACATCATTTTAAAGATTGTCAAAATAGATTCTTAGGACCTAAAAACTTCAAGATCTGATGAAAAAATGTTTTTAGAAAAACGGACTGAAAACAGTAACTTCCCAATTCATGATTTTTTTTCAATTTTTGTAGCTGTAAGTAGAAAATTGATGAAAAGGTTTGAAAAATATATAAAAATGTTTTGAGTCTGAGATAACATCTGCAGCTAACAATGCCATTCTAGCTGACTGTCTAAATGTTAACAAAAATTACGAAAAAAAATCTGAAAACATTGCAACGTGTTTAATATGAAGACTTAACAAATATGGCATCAGAATGTCGTCAGAGATGATAGGAGAGAAGTATTTACTCTAATAAAAATGAACACTCAAATCAATCCAATTACAGATCCATTACAATTACCTCTTGTTCTTCAAAGTAATGGGATCCGTTATTAACCACCAGCTTCTAGGCTACTTAGTGGAATACCAGTTGATAAATAACCGCCAATACAGTTTTTCTAGTGGCCGCTCAGCTGGTGATCTTATTATTTTATTGACCCGTCACTAGGCGGAGGCAGTCGAGGGAAAGGAGGAATCTTTGGGTGTGAGTTTCAAGGTAGTGAATTCTTTTGACAGAATTTCTTTCCGAAAAGGCTTTCAGTAATGGCTTTCCGATAAATTTTGTAGACGGATTAACAATTTCCTCGTAGGAAGGAGCATCGAGGTAGCAATTGACGGTTCATGTTCGGATCCCAAGCCCGCGAATGCTGGCGTCTTCCAAGGCTATGTTCTGTCCTCTACTTACTTTATTTTACATATTAATTACTTACTTAAAGATAGTAAAATCCATTGCTATCCTGACAACAGTACTGTCCACGCATTATTCGGCCACACTGATAACTTTCAGGATCGTATTCATAAAGATCGAAATCAAGTCTTGTCTGAAATCGAGACAATCTTAAAGCAAGTTTTGGAATGGGATACACTTACTTAAAGCAAAACTTGTTTCTAAAAAGTTTGGTTTCTTTAATAGAACATGACAGAACTGCCTTTTAATTTAAAAGTCACATGTCTAACTCATCTGTGGTATTGTTATTACCTCTAGTATGCAATATGGTATGGAGAATTGCATGAGACCGCACAGAACATCGAGCGTCTTGGATCGTCGGTAACTCTATAATATCTTCCAGCTCGCTCCGTTGGCTTTGCAAAAAGATGTAACTTTTTGTGTATAATTTTATCACATATACTACGGAGAATGATCTGAATAATTATTCAATCTTATTCCTGCCGCTGATCTGCTATCGTTCCACTGACCGGAAATGCTATCAGCACCACTGTAATGGCTGGTACTTTACCATCCTGAACTTCACGTGTAATTTTCTGCCACATACAGTAAAATTTTGGAATGATCTAACATCGGCGATATTTCCAATTAACTGCAACAAGGTGGACTTCAAAATAAGTTCAGTAACCTACTAATGATTTCCTTGGATTTGCGAGTGTGCATGGGCTCCGACGATCACCTCGCTGATGGCTAACATTATTGTTTACATTTTACAAATCATGTTTAAAAAGTAGTATCGATTCTGTTTTACCATCTTTTTAATGATTGATAGAAAAGCCGTTAAGCGCCTGAAATGGCCGGTGCGAAACAATGATTGTGCCTTTTGCTGAATATTGAGGTACAGGTGGACGCATAAAATAACTTACACAGACAGTCTTCGTTTGCATAGAATAGGACAGAATAAAACCCGAAACGAATCTGAGAAAAACTGGAATCCTTATTTTTAAGATACATTTTTAGATTCTAGAAAACAATTAGCGGTAATTCTTCTAAAGTATAAATTTGATTGTGAAATTAAACGATTGAATTCGTCTACTGCGCAGGTAGATCTTTTTATTTTATTCATAAACCTGTATTACGCATTATACATAGTAACATTGCCGTTCAAAAACGATAGGCTCACTAGAGCAGTCTGAAAATTGCCGTACCAAAAAAAACATAGCTTCAGTAATAAGTTCTATAACAATTATGATTGAAGGGATTGTGAATGAGACTAAAATTAAGACAAAACGTACAAGCGTTTTGATCTCGAAATCACGAATAAACAACAAACGCTTCATAAAATTTTGTTATAAATATTGGTCAGTATTCATTCAGCTTAACTAAAAGATTAATATTTCCTTCATAATGGTGATCACATAGGCATTATATATTTAAAAATGTGTATGAAATGTTATTGTTTTGGTATAAGTTTTTTTTATAATCATTTTAATTTCAGTAATTTTAATCTAATCACAAAAGATTCGACTCAGATTCTCTTAAATAAATTAATAAGTACGGAGCGTCCACTAATTGAATAAACTAAATTAAATGTCACACGTTCAGTAATAGATCATTGCAAGTTGCTATAACCCTAACTTAAGGCACATCAAGTAGAATAAAAGCGTAAACTTAGAAGGGCATCGCTTTAAATCATAAAATACGAAGTAATTTAAAAGAAGATAACCAGTACTTCCCTAAAACAACAATATACCTTAAGTGAAGCAAATTTTATTCTTAACAAAAAGTCATTTTAAGCCAATAAAGTAAATTCATGTTCTCAATCGAAAAAAATCAGATTTTCACTTATCAGTGACGTCTAAGAATATTCTTCAATTAAGATGAATATCCAAGAAGTGTTTCTGCTCTCGGTTAAAAAATAAATTCTTCCGCTTATTTCAGTCAGTATATTTCATATGTCGAGAAGATATTATGTTGAATCAAGTGATTCTCTTTAAAAGTGTATGATTTCAGATTGATTTAATTTTCACATATATTTATAAAGTGAATATTACAATCATCCAAAGGCAATGGTTTGAAAATAATATTAAAAGCCAAATATTTAAATAAAGTAAATACAAAAGAAGAAACAAGTGAATATGTAGACAGACAGCCTTTAATTAATGTTATTGCTTATAACGTTACATAATTTTAAACTATCGTTTTAATATATTATTTTGAATATAAAACATATTATATACTTGCATTTGAGACATACGTTTGTATATTGATATGTGTATTGAAAAATTTAAAGATAAATTTATGTATTTGACATTAGATTTCCAATGTAATTGCTTATAATTGCGTACATACTTTTTTCACAAAATGTATTATGAAGGTAATTAAATTAGAAATATGCAAATGTCAATACATTGAGACAAATTTTTTTGTTGTTTTATATTCAAGTAATATTTAGACAACTACTATAAGCTTGAACATGTTATTATATATTTCGTACTTTACCGCTGTACATAGGCACACTACACAAAGGAAAACGTTTTAAGAAGGAGTACAAGCTCCACGCGAAGACGTCAGCCAACCCTCAAAGGAAAACTTATTAATTTTCGTCATTACGGATTCTGCGAGCGAAACTCGAACGTCTAATTTCAACCCTAACTTATCAAGACGCGAATAAAAAGTCCCCCCCGGCGCACCCCACGCTCACCCCCCTTGTTTAAAACGCCGGCAAAAAAAGAAGCACATAAAAATGCATGAGGCCTTCCTCGTTATAAGGAAAGGGTAGCGCCCCCCTGCCCCCCTCGGGAGGGCGGCTGTAAAAATCGTCTCTAATTTAAATTTGGGAAGTTCGGCGCGGCGCGAGGCAGCGTTGATGTCTTGATAAATGTGAGCGAATTCCACTAATTTGGCGTCTTCAGAGCTCGGAACTTTTAATTGGGCTCGCATAAATCGCGCTCATCTAATGGGGCAGGCATTAATTTGATCTCGCGACAAAATGGCCGCCCGGCCGCGGCGCGCCGGCCTGCGTACATTTAGATAAGTATCGCTCATTGTTTCCGGCAGCTCGGTGACCTGCCCGATAGCGGCACAATGCGCGCGATTATCTCCCGCGCCGCGCGCCCCGCGCCCCGCCGCCGCTCTTGATTTACCTCTCTATGCCTCTCCTTTATTAAGCTCCATCCGTTAAAGAAGTTGAAACGTTAGCGCTATCTATTCATCCCGGAACGACCCCCGGCTCGAAGCGATCTCTTTGTACCGGCGCAGCCGTCATCGGACGCGACCGCATTACCCGATTCATCCGTTTGCGGGCCTACGTCGTGATGCAGTCGCGTAACGGAATATCCATACTGACGCACAACAATGATATCGGTCAGTTGATATTTTTAACTTTGAATTGGCAAATCGGACAAAATAAACGATAGATTTTGCCAAAATCCATTTACCGCTTAGGTCCCATTTAATGAAATAGAACGCCCACGCAGGCCGAAAACATACCTATTGTGTTTCAGTTGAACAGAGACATGACGAGAAAAACATTTATTTCGACGAGAAAATTTTATTAAGATTCACGTAATAAAGGTGTGGTGTATTCTTGTCTACGGACAAGTCCGACGCGGCGGCGGGCCGCGATATCGGCATCGGGGGCGCGTCGCCGATGTGTCGAGCCGTCCAAATCGGTGTTGTTCCGAATGAGCAATTAATAAATTTAGTCGCGAGTATCGCGTGCTCTTCTTCCTCATTAAATCGGAACAAAGCGGCAGCCGCTGAAGTTCGGGCGGTGTAATGTTATTCATTCGGGAAAGTCAAAGGTTGTATTTACAAAAAATAAGTCGCCGGAGAGCGGACGGTGGCATTTTTTCCATTCGCCGCGTTCCATTAGCGGGCCTTTGTTTGGCGGGAGCGCGCAAATTAATTTAGCTCTCCCGCCATTTCCTCGCGCCGCCCGCGCCCCTGCTCCCCTCCCGCATCGCGCCGCACCCCTCCCGCATATCTTTTGTCTACGCCTTGCTCTACGTATCGTTTTCTTCTTTATGGCTCATTAGCCAGCTCCGTCGCCATTGTTTTTTTCGCCTAACCCCGCAATCCTAATTATAGTGACTCTCGTTATGCCTCGCCATAGGTATATATGTAGGGATTATAAATGCCAGTGACGTGGATTAGAAGGGATTGATCAGACCTTAACTCTTCTGTATTTTATTTTTGGTATTCAACATACTTAATATTTTGAGTGACATTATTACTTGAAATTAACATGATTTTGCAAAAAACATGAAACAAAAGGTATCATTAGTATAATGACCTTTCCGCATGTATTATAACTAAAATAGTTGTTATATTGCCCTGCCGTTATGGACTTGTTTCATATTTTTTGAAGTGAAAACTTCTTTTGGCGCACCGCACACAGATTTTTTTGTAGGTAGTAGTAAGTTAGGCTGATCCGTCACGCTCTGGCGCTGAAAGGCTCGATCGGGTGAACTCGGGACCGCCGAGTGTACCCGAGCGAGAAAGACAGTCAGCTGCTCTTCGCTGTTATGCCGCTGTGTTTAGTATATTCAATTCATACGTAATAATTGTCTTTATTAATTTAATAGTTATTATTGGTACGTAATAATAATTATTTTAATAAAATTAATTATTATTATTACGATAGAATGTGGACAGCTATCATTGTTTTTTGAAACTCGATTCTCGAAGAACAGGAAAATATTTTGTGGAACGTCAACAACGCAAGTCGAAATCGACAGCGTAAGAACAGTCGATAGAATTACTTAAGCGAAAGACTTCATGTTTTGTACAAATGAAATATGATGGCGATCGATTAACTTATCACTAGGTGGACGCCGCACCTCTTATGAGCCGGCGGAAGTCATTTTTAGGAAAATGAACAATGATATTTGACTATAATATTTATTAACTCCTCGTGAAGAAAAAAAATTGGGAAATTTTTGTTTTCGGTTCAATTTTCTAAAATCTATTTTTTATCAGATCTTGAAATTTTGCGGTCCTAAGTCGCTGTTTTGACTATTTTTTGTTATGTATACATATATATTTAAACGTGTATTCATCTGTACGTATGTTCGCATGCGCGGAGTGCGAGCGTGTTAGTGTGCGTCTGAATCTGAACTACACAACCGATTTGAACCGATACATTTTGAGAAGTTTCAAAGATGAAATTATTTCAAAGATGAAACCGTTTGATTCGTTTCAAGATATACGGTTGTCGAAAATTAAGAAAAATGTGTTTTTTAAAAAACTTTTATATAGTTTAATTTATTTTTGAAATTCTATCACGTTTTATAATTAAAACTGCTTAGCGTGATGTCAGTATGTGATAGACGGTGGTACAATTAGTGATTGTGGTACGATTTGACGAGTGTAACGATGATGAAATTCAGCGGTAGGAATAAGGTTGAATATATTTTCAGAATATATGCCGTAGTATATGCGATAAGACATGCACAATCTTTTGGCAATGTCAACGGGTCGAGCTGGCCACACGTTACAGAGTTGCACACGCTCAAAACGCTTGACGTCGGGCGCGTTCTAGAGACAAGAGTTCATATTGAAGATGCTCCAGCCCAGAGATGATAACGGTGCTGTCGATGTGGTCGGACCCGTGCTTGATAGAGTACAAGGCGTAATTCCGGCTTGAATTAGGTACTGTAACGCTATATCGAGCGCCCGAAGTTTCTTGAAGACTAGTTTTAATTTCTTCTCTAGGTGATCGTAAAATTACACGCTTTTCGTAATGTCGACAAAAAAATTAAACGTGTGACACTCGGGGACTGCCGCGGTAAAGCTATTGCATAGCATTTTTTATCAACTTATGCAATTATAATTAACTAATTATTTATACAGTATTTTTTTTCTTTAATATTAATTCAAGTTTTTCATCACTTTCTTCATTAATAAATGCACTTTGTTTATTTATATTTAAAACACTTTCTACACAAATTTTACGCGTTTAGCTATTCATCAGCAACTGCTATTCACTGTTGTACATAGGTACACCTATGTATACATATATACCTACATGTATATCTACGGGGCACATGCGGTAAGTGTGGCATTATAAAGATATGATAGATACCTATACACTTATATACTTTCTCACAAACAGCTGCTTACGTACTCGTCCGATTTCGGAGCAGCTCGTCTCGATCCGTGCGAGCTTCGTACAGTCGTACCATATACATACAAGTTAAGCGACCGCTCGGCCGAGGTACATGGTAGGCGGAGTAGGGGGTGTTAGGTTTTATTTTCGTTACGGAATTTCATGTTTCGGTTGCCGCGCTCAAAGCCCGCGATAAAAGCTATGCAATAGCTTAAAAAATGTGTTGTACGATATTTTATTCTTCACGACCGTCTAAATTATTTTTAATAAACAAATGAATTCCCTCGTATAGTTAGGAGCCGGCGTTAACGGGTATTTTGTTATATCATGTTAACTTCGTCGTTGCCTCGTTGCACACCGCACACCACGAATTTGGTTCTAAGTTCGTGAGGCAGCCGGGATTCACCGGGCGCCGACGTAAGAACATCCCGTCAGCAGCCAACAGCTCGGCGCACAGCCGACCCGTGCCGCCGCCGGCGGGCGCACCTTAGACGAGAGTCTCTCTATAGGATTATCCTTTTCACTCATTTCATTGACGCGACAAGGATAGCCCTACAGAGAGACTCTTGTCTTATACGTCCCGCCTAGGCCCGCTGGTCGCGAAGTAAAGTCACCCAACTTTTTGGCTGTTACAAATGCTTCCTGACTTTCACGTTACAGCACTTGAAGCGCTCTAAACTAGAGTAAAGAATGCAGGACGTTTTGAAACCGAACTTGCAGTGCACGAGAGCCGCAACATATGCACGATAATAGATATTTCTTTTTAATCGCCTTATTTTTAACAATTTTGAAGAAAGCTTTCGCTCTCAAAGACTTTTTGTTTTGTAAATATTTTAAATATCATAATTCAAAAATAGAATTCAATTTTTCTGTTTGTGTGTCTGTCAGTGTAACACAAGTTTCTAACTTCTAAATGGTCAATTCTTTTCAGTTAAAATTCAATGCAATGTAATAGAGTTATGTAAAAATTCTGTTAATGCCTTACTTCTGGATTAGTAATCTATAACTCACTCTTTTTCTTCAAATATGTAAAAAGCGATCTTATTGTCTATGATGAGAAATATTTTAAGCATCAAAAGTATAGACCATTTCTTGTGTTCAAATTACAACTATAAGTATTTTGTGATTGCTTATAAATTTGATGAAAATTTTGAAAATCGCTAAAATTGTTTTTAAGTGCTATTAGTTCAATGAAAGTTCAAAATATGGGCCTTAACCGCTATCATTTAATTGATATATCATATCTCTTTCACCAGTAGGGCTCAGGCACGTAGGTTAGATTTCTCGGAAAATATGTATTTCTTTAAAATAAAATAAATCTCTTAATAGTATTCGGTTTACTTTATACACATTATATTTTAAATTGTGAGTGTTGGGGAAATATTTAATATTTTTTCGAGTTAATATTTCTCATCGTGACATACCCCACTTAATTATTATCGATTCTTCAATTATTTCACCATCTATGCTTTATGCATTAATGACTGCTTTGCATAAAAAGATTTTTTTAGATAATCAATAAATCCAATAAAATTTATCTTTAACCGTATATATACAGTAATAAATGTAATATATAAAAATATTGTAGCATAAAATGTACGTCCACTGAAAGTATAAAGGAAAAAACTTTTTCGCTATATATGAATCTATGACGTTGTAATCGAAGTATCTTTTCTCCGATATCAAATACGCCATCGTAATTTAGTAGTAAGAACTACTCACACAGGTAATATTTAATTTATACAATTTAACGTTAACACAATGAAGCTCCGACTGACCTGATATTCTTCGCAACACCTGCGCCGGCGCCTCCATCCATCATCACAAAAACGGGAGCCGCGGGGTGAGGCCGGCGCGGCCGTGACGGTCCGCGGGCGGGCGTTTTTTAAGCGCGCGTGCCCTCGCACGTCCGCGGCGCCCGCCCCCCGCCCCCGCGCCCCGCTCGCCCACCGCGAATTAAAGCAACCCTTGCGTATTCATAAACCGTCGTATTAAAATGAGTTGTGACATGCACGTGAAAAAAAATTTTCTCTTAGTTTTTTGAGCATCGCTCTTGACTGAATTTTCATAAGAAACGTGGGACAGTTAAATACACAAGTTTATTGATTTTCTCGAAGCGACATCAAATATTCGGCTCATTTGCACAATGGTACATTAAAATTTTTTTTTTCGTTGTCTCATTTACTATCATCGATGAATCGGCACGGACTTATTTCATTATTAAATCGTTCTGCTTGTAATATCTTACCGTCGATTTAATATTTTAATTATAAAAATGTATTTATAATTTATACAGAAATATTTCTATAGCAATACGAAATCATAGAGAATTTTTAATACGACGAATGAGACAGTGAAAAGCCTCACGAACGCAATATTAATTTGAAATTCGTACAGGTAAATTCTCGAAAGCCCAAAGATGAAAAGAGCTTTCGTTCGTAATTTAATCTCCCGGCGAGAGACAGAGAGGGAGAGAGAAATCTATTAATTAATAACGGACTTCGGCCGGACCCGCGTCGGCGAAATTTTATCTCGACCGGCCGGACGCGCTCGCTGAAAAATCGCAATTAATTACGCAGTAGACACATTTTAAATTCTTAATTAAGCAATCCGTACTTTCTCCCGCCTATAAATTAGATCGAGCCGTTTCCATAGAGACTACTCATCCTTTAAAGCGGGCAGAGGGTGGCGCGGGGAGCCGGGGGCGGGGAGGAGGGGGCTCTACGGAAAAATATAACTTAGGGTGAGTAAAAAACCGTGGGGTGACTCAGCCGGCCGCTGCACCCCACGACGAGAAATCTACGATCAATATTAACTCTTTTTTTTTTTCGACGGGGAATCGCCGAATTTTAAAATCTTTACGGCGCGGCTGCGAACTGGAGTGAATTAGGCGCGCGGCCGCCGCCGCGCGTATAACAAATATTTGATCGACGGGCCGGCCATAAATCACGACGACAGGCGTCGCGCGCGCCGCGTGCGTCCGCCGTCCGGACGCACCGGCTGCGGCCGCTGCGGTCACCGTCGCGGATACCGCTTAATGAGTAAGCTAATGGGCGTACAGGTGCCGTATTAGAAACGAACTGACACAGGATTATGATCGATAATTTGATGCAAAAACTGTGTTCCACACAAGTGTTAAATTTGTAATGTAATAATGTTTTTCAAGTGTTATCTACGACCGAATAACAAGTTTGATCCGTATAAATTCCAAACCGTACCCAGTCGGTTTCTGAAATAATCGTTATTTTTATAAAAAAAAACCTAAATTTTTGTGCTATGAAAATGTATATTCCAAAAGCATTTGGATTCCGCAGCGCGTACGAAGCGTAGCACCAGCGCGTTCTGTTCAATTTTGGGGTAAACTTTTAATAGAAACTTGTTTATTTCTCCTGAAATTGTTTACGAGTATATATTGCGTATGTACGGTGAATATTTTCTATATTTGCGTTCGTCAAAGTTAATAAACAACAATTGGACTAAATTTCAAATTATAAAATTCCATTTATCAACGAATTCTATTGTGTAAAATATGAATGTTTGATCAGTGAGCTGAAAAAAACTATGATCATTTCGTAAAACAATGTGTATTTGCAATATAAATACGTGTAATATATGACGGCTCTCTTTATAAATTATAGAATACTTTTCCTTTTATTATTGTAAATAATTCCTTAGTATATGTGCTATTGAACTTTATGTATTTTTGGATTAAAAATCCTTAATCGATTTAAAAACGATGAATAACTCCAACGTTGTATGAACAAACAAACATTAAATAACATAAACGTCCTCCATAATGGGGTGAGTAAATGTAAAATTTCCGAATAAATTACCTTTACAATAATAAATAAGTAAATGTCTTATTTTGCAGCATCGATCTTTTTGTATGCGATAACCTAATGGTATACAGTTCAGACGGAGGATCAAAGCATACTTTATGGTAAAAAATTACCTGATACGCACTTTGTGACGGGTACGAACCATTTTTATCTTCACTTTTGTTATCAGTAGATTAATTTCGAACCCTAGCCATAATATAATCCTTCGCCGGTTGAACATGCGACGTGAGGTGAGGGGCAGCCACGGTGGAGCGTGGAGTCGCATCTATAAAAAAAAAAACGTGCATATATAATTATAAAGAGTGCAGCTTAGGCGTCGGTGCCGGCTGCACGCATGCGCTGGAAAAAAAGTTTCATTAAAAAAAAAGCTATTTATGACAGCGACCATTATCGTTCAATAAATCAGCTGCCCGCTCTTCTGTTTTCGATAATGATTCTATTATTATGGAAAAGCGTTGTATAACTGTAACATTTTTTTTTCTTTAGGGGTTAAGAAAGCATAGAGTCGATTGCGATGTATATTTTTTGCGATGACATTAAATTCGACATTACCTTGTTATTTCGTATGCTATAAGTAAAATTTGAAATATGTCACAATCTTTTAAGAATTTACATTTCATCCCTTTATCAATTTTTCGGATGGCAGTTTTCCCTCAAGGAGAACGAACAAGAAACTCATGGGCAGCTCTTTTTGTATTCATATATGTATATAAATACAAAAAGACTCTCACATAAAGAAATAAACCTACAAATAGTCGAACTGTTACATCCATGAATATTTGTCCTCTACATATTCGTAAGTTGTATAATACCGTTTCTACCATGCTTCTCCCTAATAATAAATTTAAATTAATGAAATTCGATGAAATATTGTGTGTTTAGTACACAATGCCTCATAAACGAAAAGATTAGTAACAACTGTTCTGAAAGTAATAGAGAAAATTTAGATTACATTCCCGTCATATAATTATATGGATAAATGTAATTTTCAATAATTCCCTGAATATGTAATGTCGTCAATCTTGAAGTAGTGTTTTTGGAGGATTCCAAAGGGCGCGAACAGGCTGATAATAAAATACCGAGGCACTGCTACTGAACGTGAAGCTTAAGGTGAGGTATGTTCAAGGTAAGATACCTATCGTGCTTAAGCTGTGAGCTCGATCTGAAATAACACGAGCGTAAGAGGTTATTAACGAATATGGATGAGTGATCAGCGTTTTATAGCATTTTCATCGAAAATTTTAAAGTACGTACTTCTAAAAATTTTGCTTAGAAACCGTATATTTATTTTTCATTTTAAAATATTTTTATTTATAAGAGGTGTTGTTAAGATTAATTTCTGGTTTTAAATTGGTGGAAGATAGAATTTTTTTTCTGGAAAAAAATCTGGTCAAGTGCGAGTCGGATTTGAATGGAAAGGGTTCCGCATTATAAATGATCGCATTAACCCCCTATGAAATTTAGCAGCACATTCTATATATCTCCTCTTTACGACGAATTTGTATTCCCCATGGGTATTTATTGAATTAAGATTTTCAATTAGGTTTTTCTGAAAACTATGATTGAGGTTCTATCTTCCTAATTTTTTTCTTCTAAATTTTAATTTTAGTACTCCCATATATATGGGAGTAAAGCTCAATTTTAGTAGGTTTTCTGAAATATCTTTAAAATTATGCATTGCAAAAGAACAATGACTTAAATTTCATTAAAAAAATCATTCATTTGACATGTCACAATGCACTTGTCCACTTCTTTTTTTCTTTTTAATTGGCCCTCTAAAATACCCGCAAAATGAATATCGTTTGTATATGTTCACGACCGGGTATCGCAATTTTTTCATGGAGTAGCTTCAAAAAAAATAGGTTGAGATAGGACACAGAAAATGAGAGTAATCCTATAAGGGTCAATTTTTTTCATCGGTTGTACGGCAACTTAAGATGATTGAACTGGTAAATAAGAAATAAATATCGTTTTATATGCAGGTTACGAAATATGAAAAAAAATTATAATACAATAGAAAAAAGTATTTGAAAAAGTTAACTTATAAACAATATCATCATAAAAAAAAAACGCACTGTATTTCCAGAAACCATAAAAGTGTACCCTCTGATTAATTTATTCCTTGCAACATTTAAAACTACATAATGACCTTAATTAAAAAAGTTGAGGTATTATAATAATTCTAGAGTTTGATATTCTCAGACGAAAGTACCAAATGTATCGATATTAAATTATACACCAAATCTCCGAAAACACCCATTTTAAGAAAATCGCCTTGCATTACAATATGATAGATTGATTATAAAACAAATTATTTTGTAATAAAACTAAAGACATTTTTTTTTAAAAAAGTCTTCTCCATCGCCGCTCGCCCCGCCGTAGCTTTTTATGGCTGTGGGTGCGCGGCCCAATGTAAGGGTTACAAATTGTGGGGTGAAAGGGGTAGTTTTTTTCTAATCGACTTTCCTAACAGTAATAAATGATATTTATCTTTCTTAATTATAGTTTCACTCCGCTATTTGGTAGCCGAGTTCGTGTTTTTTCCGCGGCTTTTGTATTATTATCGAATTATGCGCGTTTGCCGTTAATTTTAAACTCCTTTTGAGGATGTATAAGGTAAAAGAGAATTTTATTCTTTAATGGCGTAAAACTTTGAAAAATAAAAGGATGTCCTCATTTTTAATAGCACAAACTTTTAAAAGCGGATTTTGTAATGAATTATTTAAAAAAAATCTAAATTTTATTGAAGTATAATAGGTATGTATTTTATGCGCATTTTTGACAATAACTTTATACGATGTTTAATTGTCACATTAATAGTTCTACGGAAGTTCAAATAAAAATAAAACGAAAGGCCTTAAATTTTTTTTACTAATTTAAATGAAGACGAGCACGTCGTAAAAATTTTAAAACTACGCGTTCTGACCACGTTAAAACGGGCGCATGCGTGACATCAACCCTTTTTTACCCTTTCGTCCCCGCGCATTTTTTGTTAGCGTTTCTGTAAAGGGTTCAGTAGGTACCTGCAGCGTTGGGGAAGGGTTGAGCGTTTTTTTCTAAGCGCGACCGTCGACTTTTTTTTTTTTTGCATAGACCGGGCGATGAGAGTAATAAAAGGTGCATTGAACTCTTTAACAGTAGATCAGCTGACGTCATAATGGTGCACTTGTGAGGCTGTGCACTATTGATTTCGGGCGTCAAGGTCGAATCGATGCGCCCGTTAATATTCGGGGTAATAGAGGGTCGTTGACACTTTAACGGAGTTGACAACAATATTGTTGTTATTTGGGGTTGTTCGTTTTCGAGGCTTTAATGAATCGAAAAGTGTGGATATCAATATGATCATTCATCAATAAAAGGATATGAAAAAAAAAAACTTAGCACAACCATGATGATGCCGATTGAAGGTACAGCCTTCGTATATTAAAATTTATTAATCATTCTGCAATTACTTCATTCGTTGCAGTACAAAAATATTATATAATAGTTAAGCATTGTGCCATTAAAATGCATCAAATGGGATATCATACTGATAGCTTGTGGTAATTAACCGGAAATTTCAAGCGCACAACTTTCGTCAGATGGACACGTTATGTTTTCTCATAGTGAAGCGATTATTTATTGATCACACACACCCCCGCCTCGCAGGTCGAGTAGGCGGCCGTGCGTAGGCGGCTAATGAACGGGAATTCTAATAAGAAACCTCTCACCTAAACGGCGGATAATAGAACTCCATAGTTCTTACTTCTTTTATGGTAGAGTTTTGATTAAGGGTCTTAAGAAGTAAAGAATTGAAGCGCCGCTTCTGAGGAGCGACCCGAAACGTACTAAAATTGGAGTCGCAGTCCGTCCTATAATCGACAACTTAACGACAATTTATTCACGTATTATACAAGCCGTTCATCAATGATAATATATTACAACGCAAAATTAGTATAAAACATGCATTATGATATTATTAATAAGGTGCATGCATTCTGTGTTAACGGCCCAGCACTCCTCCGCGCTAATTAAAAAATTGTATTATGTCAGGGTACCCCGTCCAGCGCTTACATATTTCGATCGCGTAGATAACATTTGTTCGTAGCGTATGGAATCATAATTAAGCTAAAAAATACTAAAAATAGACTGGTACAACTAAACCATATCTCCTAGTATTAGTAAATATACTTATTTAGATAAAGAACGCGCACGTCTTGCTAAAACGATTAAGAGCCTGCACGGAAGTATTCACTACACTGATGACGTAAGTGACATAAGTAACCAGACACTCGCCTGCAACATGTGTCAGAATGCTGCATGCAACCCACTGCTGATCCTCGAATATTTCTTCCACTACGAATTCAATCCGACAAATTGAATATTGAATCGAGGGGATTGACAGATATCGAACATCTAAGCAAGTGTTATTAGTTTATTTATCTCAATCCGTTTAATAGCCTAATTATGGATTTCGGCGAATCAACACCCCACATAATAGAATAATATGAGTCATATATTTATTTATTTAGGCGTATTACTTATGTAAAAATTCACAACTCTAATACATAATAGCTAACAAACAAACAATAAAGGTACATGTCCATGCTTTATATTATACATATGTATATATATATATATTTATTTATATAAGTTTTTCTCTGAGGACTAGCTGGTAACAGTCGAAATACATTGTAAATTGCCCTTACGAAATTCATAAGTATAAAAGATGAATTTATGAGCAATTTTGTATTTTAGACAGTAGCATTATTCCTTCTCTAAACCTTCACCGGCTTGATGTTACTTTGCCTGTTACATATGACTGTTAGCTCAATTTTTTTGAGCAAAGCTTAAGCTAAAACAGCATGTTTATATATCTTTTAACAAAAAAATGAAAAGTCAGGCGCCATTATTATTTTATCCCTTTGAAATTGTTGAGAATTAGGAATGTTAAATTTTAAATATGCCATCCGTAAAACTTATTTCATGAGACCTTGAATATCGGCAGAGCTTTTGGGGAGTGAATATGTCATGGCAATCTGTATAAAGTTCGGCGGTGGATTGCCTTTTTAATACCTATGTTGCATATAATGAACTAGTACGACTCTATGACGAATACTGTATTTATTTAATATTATGTATTCATTACGGTAATAATATAGTCTAAATAATTAGTGTAATGTAAGTACAAGTAATGATTTTTGACAATTCGTAAATGACAAATCGGTGAAATCAATGCAAATAAATATATTATATTTACATAAATACACACTAAAGATTGTTGATTTGTACAATTCTTTGATTAATAATTAGCATTGATTGATTATCCATTAATTTGACGGTACACAGCATATTTTAAATATTTGGTTGCCTGTAAAGTCGGTATACGGGCGAAAGTTTTACGTGACAACGACTTTGAATGGTAAAATCATTTTAATGTGAATATTCATTCGTATAGTAGGAAGAAGGATGAAATAATAGTAACAATTTAAAACATTTATTTATACAAAGAATTATATTTAAAACATTAATTTATACAAAGAATCTCGCACTGAATTTCATATTAACAAAATTTTATTTTTACCTTTACACATACATACGTATTTATATACAAATATACATACAATAACTTGCAATACATTTGCAAGCTATGCACTAATTCTCTAGTGCTGCGCGCGCGGCAGACCGATCATAGTTGAGTGGGAGAGAGACGCAAGGCATTCGGCGGGCCTCTCTCTCGTTCGGTGACTCATCGTTACGTTACCGAGCGTTACACTTTTTCAAAGTGACTCCCAGCCGCAACCTAATTTAAGACGTTGTCACGTCAAAATGCATCATTACGCATTTGCTAACAGTCATTATTGTAATTTATTTAAAATAAACAGAAAACGTAATTAACGCAATTGCATTTATTTAACGTTTGTTTGTTTTAACACTTGTTTCTAAACAAATTATTGACATTATCACATCTATGCGCTCGCGGCTTTATATACGCAGCCATAATAATGAGAAATATTCCTTTAATATTTATTTAACTTGTGAAATATTCCATCATTACAACTGCTATTTGAAATTGTCATTAGCTTCATTTGATTTCACAACACTTTTAATTTACATATTAATTTCAGGTTAATTAAACTGAACCCTATTAATTTTTATAACATGAATAGAACGGGTCCTAAAATTGCTCGCCCGAATTGAGGCCATAAATAATAAAGCATATAATTTCGAAGCCTCAAAAGTCAAATATTAACACTATAAGTCTATATTTATATTCATGTAATCCAGTTCCGCTTTTTAGATCAGTTTTGCTTTGACTTTACTTATATCGTCGCTCTCGTGAGTAATGCTACAACTGCATTTTAATTAATAACAGTCAGGATTATTTTTTGCAAAAAGACGCTTTTAAATTCAATATAATCAGAATAATTTTAACTCGTAAAAATGGCTTGAAAGATTTATTGGAAATTGATACAATTTTACGTTACATGGTTACGAGGTCATGTGTAAACATACGTGCCTACCATACTTACATGAACTGTAATTGTAGCGTTTATGTAAGTATCTAACACTATTGATTACTGCACCTGTCTCAGTGAACAATGCACTCATGAACACGTTATAGAATAAGAATAGTTGTCCAAATACTACAGCGTATAACCTCACCGCCGTAGACAGAACGATATGTATTGTTGTGAGTTTCATGGTTTTTAATTGGGATAGAACGTTACAACTTTTTTATTTTTGATTTAGAAATTCCAAAAAAAGAAATGAAGAAAAGAGAGAATGCGGATGGAATCACTGGGCACGTAATAGATTTACTGAATGATTTTATGAGACGTCGGAATCAAAGGCGAGCCCGGAATGAGAATTGACAGCGGAACTGGCTGAATTAAAATTGGGACCGGGGATAGGAATCAAAAGTGAGACTGGAATTTGTATCAAAAGCAGAACTACGATTGGAATCAAGAATGAGACCGGTAACGGAACAAACGATGGAAACCAAATTCGAATTAAATAGACAATATAATCGGGATTAGGACATTGATCCATTACGATCGAAAGATTTTCTCAACACAAAATGTGAACGAATTCATTTTATATCAACCCGGGCGTAGTTGTGGTAAGACTGGTAGTGCAGTTAGTTTAATATTTATTGCACGCCTCAGTGAGCTTATAACTTGCCTTTGCAAAATAAAAGATATGAGACATACTCTCCTTAAGGGCCCCAGTAAAGCAAAGCTTGAGATTTTTAAATGGAGAAAATATGATGCACTGAAACTGTTGGGAAAAAGACATTCTAAAAGGGTTTGTGGATATTTTATTTTATGTAGTTTACAGAACATAACTAATTCTATTTAATACAATTAAATCAGGACGGTAAGTCTAAAAAAGTCTCGGTTATCCAAAATGGTAAGAAAATACATAGTAATTATGAAAATTACATAAAATATCTTTTAACGAACCTTTTATTATAAATTTGTCTTGAACATTCGAAGCTTAGATATTTCATGTCTCATTTTCTATTGTTAATACTTTTCGTTCTTTTAATTTTTATTAATTAATAAAAGTTAATATGCATACATTTTACTATCAAACATAACACCTATATATTGTACCCGTGTGTACTTTAACTTAGTAGTGCCGCAGTGAGAACTCAGGATTTGTCGAGGCCTACACCCCGTTTGCTTCTATGTGGCCCTCGATTAGTTAAAGTCGCTAGCTCTGCTTGGCGTCTTAAATAGTTTTTATTAACGTTATAATACACTTACATGACGTAAAAGAGACACTTCAATAAGTAAAATTGATATGATTTTATAGTTAAAAATTTTATAGAAAGAAACACAAATACGATAAAAAATGTTATGTACTTCAATTGAAATGTTCGTCTCGGCGTATGTGCTTCACCGCGATAATTTTCTCCGAAAACTTTAATGATTAAAATAATTGTTTTTTATTAGCTTCGCATTACTAAGAAACAGTAACCCATTTGTTTTTTAATCTGTCTTAGAACTTGGTAGAACGTTGGTAGTGACTATCGTTAGCTCTTGAAGTATTTACTTCAAAATTAGAATCTCGAGTTTTATTCAAATACGACATTTCGAATCTTCGCCCATTTATAAATAAAAGTAATATAATTAAATTAGATTGTAAGGTTTTACTGAAATCGTTTAAACCCTTCTTGTTCACAGATCGTGCTCGAACTTCGTCTCCGGTAAATATCGGCAGCTGTCGAAGGTCCTGTTACATCAAACAGTGCACGAGCTTTTTTGGTGTTTCGAGTAAAAAGAGAACAGTCGGTCCGTTTGCACCATTTCCAGTAACCCACATTTGGCAAAGGTGTCGAGCGTTATCGGGTTGCATGCGCCCGTTATGTTGTGCGCGCGCATGCCTTCTGTCAAGCCTTTGTGCAACTCTTTTTTGAGGCGGTAAAAAATGGCCCTGGCTGACTGAGTTTTTTACCCTTCGCAAACTCAGAGCACCTGACGCCCACGCTCTATATAAATTCTATACTTTGTTATAAGTGTATAGCTTGATAGTTAAACTTAAATACAGCTTTTAATTACTGGAAATCTATGATGATTTACGAGTATCCAAGTAAATCTTTACTAATAGAACGGCCATTTCACAATATTTCTATACAAAAATTTAGATTTAGCGTCGCTAACTATTGTTTAGTAATGCTTAAGTATAAGTATATACCACACTAGATTGAGCAACTTGTTACTTATAGGTAACAAGTATAGGTAAAGTATAGATATACCTTAAGTATTTTATCTAATATTTTACCTAGAGGTAAAAAATTGTAATCTGCATTCTTTAAATTGTTACCATTAGATAAAAAGTTATAGATTAAGATTTTGTTAGGATTGTCCGCTTCAGTACAATACAAAATTTGATGATAGATAGTATATAAAGATAATTATATTCTAGCGTGGGACGAGGGGCGAGGAATGACTTAAAATGTGTTTATTGTGGATATTTTCGAATTTCGTGGATTGATAATTTTAAATGATTGTGAATTCAAATACGTGTGTTTGTAATTTACAAACGTTGATGTGTCTGTTTATTTCAAGATCGAATTTAGTCAGACAATTTTTCATGCCTTGACATATGCACTTTCCTATACTATTTTATTTATTGCTCTTTCGCAGGTCCTGTAACTTTGCTGCAATGGCCCAAACAAATTTTATTGAAATTATGTCGTGTCGATAATTTCAATAAAATCTGTTTAGCCATATGCTTATGACATGTTTAAGTTTAATTTAAATGCTTTTTTTTTGTGTGTCTACAATTTCGCCTTTATCAATTTTTAATTCACCGTAGTTCACCATATTAATAAGTATAATTTAGATCATAGGATATACAAAATTTGACTATTCGTAAAGATGTTTATATATTCTGGCGTACGTTTTAAACTATTTAAACCAACTTTGATGCAATTTACAGGTGGATACATTTCAGTGTACCTTGATTAAAGGATTAACTCTTGTTCCGAAACATATCAGGCAAACTGGCATTCGCTACTTTTCACTATATACACATGCTTTTACTGTAAGATTTTCTGGATTGAATCTCACAGGCAACGTTAGGCTAGTTTTAGTGCTGTTCTATTCCACTTTAAAGAAAACACCTAAACGCAAGATGTAAGGTTAAAATTCTTCTTGAAATTGTTAAAAAACATAGTGGTTGTAAAATCAATTCAAGACGTGGAGTTAACGTGGTAATCCATATGAACAATCGAAGGTGAAATGATTTTGCAAATGACCATTTCCCCTTTACCTTCACCGTCGGCCGTATAAAGTAAGACTGACGAGTACCAACACTATCCAAGTGGAGGGTGTACACAGTTATTGGAGTTAAATATCGATCAACGTAATTTCTTGTGCAGAATAAATAGTACGCGAAATCGTGAAGAGCTAGTACATAATCTTACAGGATGGAATCATAATGAATCTTTCCACAAATATTCATAATCTCTTCCTTTTTTAGAACAACTTTGCCAAAGTAAGTATAACAAAAATATATCATAGGAAATATGCTTATAAATAATAAAAAATAATTAAGACAAAACCCTGTTAAATGCTCGGCTAGCCTGAAGCGCGGGCGCAGCGCGCCGCCGCCGCCCCACGACGGATGGCCGCGTCTAGTTATTTATCTACAAATGGTAGTTGATGTGTCGCCGACGGTATTATTCAATTAGTCTATGATTTTCCACATGTGTTCCACTTACCTTTAAAAGACAGCGTACAGGATAGGAAATAAAAAGGGATGACGAAAAAAGACCTAAAAACGCAATATTAACGACGAAGCACACGCAACTAAACTGTTCAAAACGTTGTTAATTTATATGTGCGAAGATACTGATTAGGTAACAGTTCCACCAGTTCCTTCGCCGTGATCAGTGGTCTCCGGTACGGACCCCGAATATGCGGCGTATGTAATATTTTTCAACAAAACACCGGAAGTTGCGTCACTGCTTCGCTTTCACCGATTTACAGTATTTATTTAAGTCATAAAACGTATCATCACAAAATAAAGATTTTTACTGAGAAGCCAATGTGGCGATGTCAAGGCGTCTGATCTGGTGCTTGTTGACAGATTCATATGTTGAGAATTTCGATGCACTTCTTTCGGTATGCATATGTTTTAGCAGGATGTTAAGATTAAAATGATAATTAATCACTACAAAATTCCCTATTCATCAAATGCTGATAACTTCATTATATATTTAATAATGATATTTATAAAAAAATCTAAGATGACTTTCTATTGAATAAGTGGAAGTCGCATCGAAACAAAGGATCAAATTTTATACTTTGGTACAAACTTTTTTCATTATTATAAGTATAAAATTCATTTCTTTTCTCTCTATTCTACTATAAACATCAGAAAAATGTTTTCTCGAATAAAAGCGTACCCATCTAATCTACTTTACATTTTATTTATCAAAACAAATATAATCCTTTCGCAGCGCCCCCGCACCGAGGCGGTCGTCTCCGCGCGCGGCGGCGTCCGCGGCCGTCGTAAAGGCGTCGACCGACGCGAGTGACGCCGCAGCTCGAGGCTTGACTGCATTATTCGCTCGTCGATCGCGTAAAAAATCGCGATTTTGAACACCGACGTGTGCGGCTGTTTCGAACGCCACACACGACGGGTGCGAACGGGTATTTGTAATTTACTGCACACATACCGACGCATGAATATGAATTCATGACGTTTTCGGATGTTTCCTTGTCTATGGTGGCTGACGGTTATCGAGTACAAAACGAAACATACAAAATTCGCAAACTAGGACTTGGTAATATTTCTGTGCAATATAAAATTGTGATAATTCTAATAGTTATTAGTAGCAGTCTTGAGGCTCTCGCTTTGTCGTTAGAATCTTAGGTAACGATTGTTTTTGTAGCCAATTTCATACCCGAAACTTTATTACAAATCTAACGTCACACCTCTGACTTAGAACTCATTAAATATGATTTTTTACCGCGGTCACAGTGGATTTCGGTATACTAATTTTATTTATTACTCACAGAACTGTCGACGTGTACTGTTCAATTCTTATAGATGTATGCAAGAACTTGCAATTGATTTAATCGCCCACAAATGCTATAACTTTCTCACCACGCCACCACAGATGTCGCTTGGCATGATGTGCCTCACGCTTTCACAAGTTAGCAAATGGTAATAGAAAAACGATGAAATTTCGCAAGTCCTATATCACTATAGCTAGTTGACACGCCCGAATATTTTAAGCGTACCATTCAAACGTTACATTTCGATGCAGGAGTGCCGGAGTCTCCAAACTCTTCTTCGGGCCGACCTTATAGATCCCTTCGCCCATTACAAATATGTGACAATGATGATGTACATTTGATAAGAAGGCTGTTATTTATGTATCCGGAACTGGCCACAATCAGAACAATATTTAAAAAGTAATCACAACATTTAAAAATGAAACTCCTTGGCCGTAAAATACAGTTTGTTTCATGTCACTGTCAATTGTTTTACCACTGTGGCGTCATTTTGAAAATCGCGTATCTTTATTACTATGGATTTAATTCTTGAAAATTTGAAAATCTTGAAAAAAGTTTATCGATCATCATGGCGAATATTTTGAAAAGCAATGAAACCATATTAAAAGACAGATGTGTGTTTCTTTTTAATATTTCTAACAAATAAATAGCGGCCCTCGTAGTATTTAATTGAATACTAGAAATTGAATATTAAACACTAAAATAATGTCCGAGAACGGAGAGACTTCAAGCTACATGAATTGTAAAGCGATACGTATGTGCATAAAGCTACACAAACGTGCAGCCTTAACGACGTCGTCCGCCAGCAAACAGACGACCGCACGTATTATATTTTCAGCCGTGCAGTTCTGCTGGGTCTAACGTCGCGTTGGCTTGACGGGTAGCGTGAGCAATCGCGCGAAAAAATCGAGTTGCGAAATCGAACGTCATTCGTTACCTGCATTCCTAACTTGGTTTCTCGTCCAAATATTCGTAATGAGACCCTAGTGATGAGCCTCCGACGTTTGTCTGTGTCTGATTTGATACTACTACTGTTTTTTCTTATTATATTTATTATTTATAAATAAAATATTACATTATTTTATCGTAAATACAATATAGTTTAAAATATCATTTGCCACATATCTATTCGTCATGAAACAATTTCGCGTTTTTTTAACATTAAAGAAGTATTTTAACAAATCGACATAATTTTTTTTAGTGTATGTATTTTGTATTATTGGAACGAAGTTCCTTACGGCGGGCTTGAAGGAGATAGGGATTTTGCTGCGCGACCGAACTGAAAAAAATGTGATAGTAAAACCGTAAGAAAAAGTCCGTGGAATAAAACAGTAAAAATAAGAAAAAGTCCGTGGAATAAAACCGTTAAATGAGAGGTGCGCAGGCGCGACAGTCGTATATTTTTAGATATGTCGTTATTTTACTGCGCGTTTATTGGCGCAAGGTGACGCGAGCTCGGCGAACGGCGAGCGCTGATTGGTGGATCACACCGGGCACGGCTGGCATGAGGCCACGCGACTTGTTTACGACTTCGCGCGATTACCGAGAATCGGTCGGGGTTATTTTCCATTAACAAATATATGTCGGTAAAATATAAGAAATAAATCATAATAATCGTAAATTTTTTCGAAAATAGAATTAACAATAAAAACAGAAAATGAAGATGATTGAAGAACAGATAGTAAGGAGTAAATGTCATAATTCCACTACAACGATCACCAAACGATTTAAGTAGCATCTTATAATAAAACATATTCCTGTCATAACAATTAAAGTACATTATATTTTTATTTTGCAAATTGTGTCGATTCTACATTAGCCGAAGGAACTTCGTTCCTACCTGGTGTCCCACGACACCACTCGTTTTTTTTATTGGATAGAAATTATATATTCATTCTATTGAAATTGAATCTAACATTGAAAGTTTCCAAATATATATTTCGAATATTTTATCACATTCATCTTTTCCTTACGGCCAAAAATATTAGGAAAGATATCATTCGTCTTTATCTCCAAAGTTACATATGAAACAGGTTGAAATATTCATTATGGCGAATTTCTAAAATATAAGAAGAAAATTGAAACTATATTTCACATAGACATTCATTATTTTATTATGAAAACAAAAAGTGTCGTTTTTTACTTCTTCTTAACTCTTTAATGTCTAAAGTAAGTACTACGAAAGTTGATATCGCCCCACCTTCATTTCTAAATATCGTTCTGTACAAGAACCCTTTGTATGTGAATCATATTCGCATTCGATTTTTCATTTAGACTTCATAAAAATCGAGCTTGTTAAACTCCATGCATTTGATCAGGCCGCCGGCGTCGACGCGCGATCGGCCGGCGCGGCGGCCCATCGCGTCGCGCGGTCGTCCGGCGCCGCGCGCGCCGCCCGCGCGCGCTCGTCCGCGTAGCCGATTTCCAGACCGCAACATTCGCGACGGCTTAAATCAGCAGCAGCTGTCGCGTCCCGCCCACGGCTTGCCTACGCTTTTTTACTTTCGAAAATAAAACTCAGGTGGTTTTCCGGCGCTATCCGCGAGTGGCCCGGCGGGGATCTAATTTCGCGGAGATCCAGTTTCGTTCGTAGACAAAACGTTTCTACGAGTTCTTCTTAATTGTATTCTGCGGAACAGCTAACGCGGCTCGAGTGACGTCAGACTCTCCTTTTCATGCCCGCTGACCTCCTACGTCGGCTGACATTCGATATAATTGTAATTAGATAATAAACTGCTGTGCCACATTTTCATAGTCTTCACTGGCTTTTTTATTATTGTTCAAGAGCATCATTCCTATTAGCATAAATGTTTAATTAATTTGGCAAATAAACATAATATTGAACCTTAACTAAAACATCTACAGGTACCGCAATCTCTATATACGTCTATCTTTGCTAATTTTTTCAGAATGGTCAACTATAATGGTGTTGCCTTTCAGAGTTGTTTGCTTAGTTTCCGAAATATACAAAAAACAACTAAAAGAACACCGAGAATAACTTGTTTTTTATATAAGTTTTTTCTAAACCAATATTTTTAGACCAACGTTTCTCTGGCGCTAGTATATCCTTCAAGGAAGTATTTGCCCGGAGCTTAAAAGATTTGTTTATGATGACCTTGCGTGTTGGAATTAACGGAAAAAAAGTTTGAGATTAAGGAACAAAAGAATTTGCTGAGGACCAAATCTGGCGTAGGGATAAGGTTGATGGGGCAGTATTTACTAGTGAAGAATTTAGTGCCCAGTGGCGATTGCAATTGATGCTGTGTGAACAGAACCGTTTTTTGGTGGAACTAAACTTTTTTCTTGAATCAATGAAACGACCTTCACCTTGGTTTTATCGCTCAATTTTTACAACGAATCCGCATAGTAAGAACCGTGTATTTTTGTTCTCTTCTCAAGGTAATCTGTTGCTGATATTACTCGTCGAGCGTTCCAAAAAACAGTCGCCATCTCTTCACTGGTGGATAATCTCTTTTTGTCTTATTCGGACAAGGCTTATCACTGTTTTTTCCATTTTTTAGACCGTTTTTTTGGTCATCACTTGACGTATAATGGTGAATCTATGTACAGTTATGAAACATTGAGAATTTTTTTTGAACAGCGAATAAAGATTTCAAAATATTCCTCAAAAATATCTATTCTGCGTTGCAGATTCGCGGTGAGTAAACGCAACAACTGAAGAGGTCTTCATCTTCATATGACAATATTCTATTACGATTTCATAGGTTGTTTTGACATCAGGGGTTCATGGTTGGTTACTCATCGTTATGGCTGTGTGGTCACCTTTTCTAGGCGTTAATTGCAGTAAGAAGTGATCAAAATCAGATAGTCATGTATGGTCAGTTCTAAACTAAAGAATAGAGTTCGGCGAAATACTGTCAAGCTTAGTTTCAATCTGAATTGCGGTTTTCACCTTCAATGCATACGATTTTACAACTGTATGATTTTAATTTTCTCCATTCTAATAGAAGCAAATTACCCAATTACTTGCAGCGGCTATCATCATAAATGTCGCTATCGACAAAAGATCTTTTTATTATATACAAGTTCTTTGTCTTATAGATTTTATATATAGAGATAAACAAAAAATAACAATTTTATTTCCAATTTACATGTTTTTTTTTTTTCGCTTCTGAATAATGTCAATTAGCTCTAGGAAGCTAACTAAAATGAATAGAAAACCGGTTTTCCAGTTATGAAGATCAGCTAGAAAATTTTTCGTCCCCGAAAATCTCTTTTTTCGAAATTGATGTCGTCTTATTTGAACAATACCATTACAAACAAACAGTGAGATATCCGTGCAATCAAACGAGGGTTGGTAGTGTACTGCTGTATTTTTTAAATATGCTGTGACTACCCTACACTACATACATGACACAAAGATATGGTTGATTAATAAATAATATTTAAGCAATCACGTTCGGATTACTAAGCAAATTATAACAAAAATTGCATGGAAGTAGATTATATCCTGTAAGACATACGATACTTTTCAAATATTAATATCATATATTTGAAGATATTTGTTTGTATGTATCCATTTTTTTAAACTCTCATTACCACCCTAAAAATGAATTAATATACATAGTAAATTCCTTCAGATCTATGACAACAGACTAAGAAAATACAAAGTGATTAGTGTTTATTAATATTAACAACTATTTTGCTCCGGAATCCTCACCGCAAGCTGGTCACAACAAAAGGCCGTTTGTGGCCGGCAATACGCCGGCTTCGGCAGCTTTTACCGCGCAGAAGAAGGGACATTAGAAAAGGATTAAATGCAAACAAACCCAGTAGCCGTCGCTTTGTTCCCAAAACAACATAAACAAGCTCGCGCTTTGTGAGGGCCGCCTCGGCGCGCCGGGGCCCGACGCGGCCGCGGACAGACGCGCGAACCGTCTCTCCATAACAATTAGGTATTGTGCTGTAGTGGGACAGCAAGATACTCGCGGGATTAAAGGATTAGATGTCTCATAGTAAACAGCTCTGTGCGCCACTCCTTTATCTGTGGCAGCGCTTGCGCTGGTCGCTTTTGAAGGGAAAATCCTGAGGAATTTCGTTTGTGAAGTGACCCGAACGCCTTCACCACCGGGTGATGCTGTTCCACGGGAAGAAAAATAATTAGAGTTACATTTTCTGCCCCACACAGTCTGTCTGTTTTGTTTTGAACTTTTAAATATGTTTTCTGTGCAACCGGTTTCTTCTACAATTATCTTAGTTCACACGAAATTTGTCGACAATTGAGAAATTATAAACAAATTGATCTACTTGACTAAAATGGCTGTGAAATTAATTGCACACTGTAATCAGTATTACATTTATTCATTCCTTTATATGCCCATTAGGACCGTGAATAAATGTTTAATTAAACTTGATATAAAAATCTTCACTGTCTAATAATAATTTCGATAATTTTTAATCATTTTTTGCTTCTAGTAAGTAACAAAGTTCAATTCGTTTCGTAACAATATAATACAGTATCCATACATTTATGGAACATCATCGTGATATTTGGGATTTTGTAGAAATGCGGTACGATACGAGTGATTTTGAATCGCAACAAGTCGCATACGCGTTATAAATGACTCGCGATGGGATAAGCCATTGTGCGTCTGCGCGGACTCAAAGCAAATACATCAAGCACAGAAGGAAGCCGTAATTTTGATCAATGGACATATCGAAAAAGGGAATATTTAGCGTGAAAATCAATAATCACACTACACCGGCACAAAAGGCCCGCCGGTAACCGACCTACTATCAAAATAAAGGCTTCTCCGTGACGCGGCGCTGCACAGACGCGGATTTTTTTTTTTCATCTTCTGAAGTGTTGTTGATGCTTGGCTTGGATAGAGGTCGCCATGTGAAATATGGGAGTGTAATAAATCATAGCGAAATCGAATACGACAAAATAGTGAAACAACAGGTGAGCAATCATAGATATAGATAAATAAAAATGGCGACAATAATGTTCAAAATAAAGAAAAAACTTTAAATACTCTTATTTTGTGTGGATTCTCATTAATTCGAATATTAAAACATAAGTTGACATGACACGGTTTGTTAGTAAAATTATCTTAAGCTATCTTAGTTAATGACAGTTTCTTCTATTTAAAGTCAATATTGTGTACACTTGTAATTGGCATGCATGTATGAACTATATACCTGTATTTATATGCAATGCTGTAAGTGTACCTTATTAAATAAATAAGTAAATCTTATTTTTCTTTCACATGTACAACTCGCGGCTGTAGGATGACACAAAACAGCACAACATACTCTAGCACAGCTCGCGTACGACTGTTTTAACACTCTTCTGTATGCCGGAATATTAAATAACAATTTATAATAACAACAGACAATGTTTTAAAATTGACTTTGTACTAGCGATATAAAGCAATTGTCAATCTCTTTCCAAGAATGGATGTTCTCTTAACTTCTAACGTGATAGAATCTATGAACTGAAATATGTAATAGGATAAAATAGACTCCTTGTACTATAATAGACTTTGTGAGCTGTAAACAGTATACTAAAATATACCCTAAGTACTCGTATACACGCGCTTCGTCCACATGCACGTCGTGCGCGCGTGCCGTTATGACAAGTAAGTTGAGGGCACTTCCACACTGAACCGGCCATGTATACCGACCACTTTCCTATGCGCTACTATGCTTTCATTTACTTTGTGTCCTTTGTTTTGTAAACAACTAGCATACAAATTAATATAGCACGTGGGACGTAGACGTATTTATTCTTTTTTTGCAACAAATACTTAAAATAAAAAACATACCTCAAATGTTGCAATGTGAATCATATACACATATAGTTATAGCACAGACACATATGCATATACATACACAAACTATACATATAAACACATACTATACATACATACAGTACAACGCTCGAATTTCTGCCACTGAGAACTCAGTCACCAGTGTCGCAATGACGTCAAATAGGATCGCGGGTGAGAAGGAGAAGTCGGGTAGCGTTGAACCTGCGTATTGCATCATTCTCAGTCAATTCAGAACGGAAGAGTTTCGTGCGTTGATACATCCTTACGTATATAATATATAAGTTTGCGTGTGTGTGTGTGTGTGTGTGTGTGTGTGGATTGAGACACCTGTAACGAGAAATTAAAATAAAACATGAACAGGTTCCATTATTTTTATATATGTAAATGAAACCTTAATATTAATTTAAATAAAGTGCTTGATAACTGCAACTATCGACTCGGTTGTGGTTACTTATAATAGTTAATTTGAAACACTTACAAATGTCGAAATTTGCAGCTTTTTCATAAATCCGCGACATATTAAAAAAAAATAACACAAATTCATGGAAAGATGAAACGGAGCGTTCGTTCATTGTGAGATCCGATACATTCAACGAGACGGGACGTAACCTCTCCGGACGCACCACACACGTGCACCGATCGCCGGGCCCGGTCGATACAATGCGCAACGAATGCATTCACGCTATTTGCTTACTTCACTAGATTCCGTCCGCTATTGTGGGCTTCAGGCGCTGCACCCTCGGATCGAACGCATCGCACTATCCGCCGCACAAAGGCTTGTGACAGCCTGCCCTGTCACACGAATACATTTATAAGATGCAAAAACGTCTCCCTTACAATACGGGATAATTGTTGCGCGAAATTGCGTAAACGGACGACGTTCATATTTACATACGATCGGTGACAAGACGGCCAAGACTCGGCGCACCGCGTCGTTCTATCAGGCAATTTGCAAGACTTGTTAATCTACATGATTGTCAGGATGACCCTGCAGCATAGTTCAAAGAAATATCTTGCAAACGATGCATAATGTAACCAAATATATTATTTCTTGATTGAATTACGCAATCCATGTATTCAAAACATATTTTTGTGTAAAATATAAATTGAAATACTTGATCCGGAGACACAGTAGTGTCACGCCCCAAGTACACGTTAAACATACAAAATGATCTGAATTAGTTATACTTAAAAAGTTTAGTTACGTTCAGAGAAACTGTAAGATTACTGAAAATGTTAAGTGCCGTCGAGTGATCGATAGAAACAATATATATATCGATATAAATACAATATATACTATATAAAAAATAAGATTTTTTTTCTTATTGAAAATTAATCTTGCTTGTTCGTACATGTCTATATTATGACGATAAAATATTGTACGGCGATCTATACATGTCATTTATCCCTAAAATCATCGCATGTTATTAAATGATATTGCATTTTCTATTGCAGCATTCGTGAGACCTGTTAATTATTTACTCTGGATATTAATGGAATGCCTTTAATATTTACCATGTACTATAGTTTCGAATGGAGGTGAAGACTGTAAAAAATGGTAACACAAATATGTCATGCAATTGAATGACATTTCATAATCATGTCATTCAATTGCAATTTTCCATCTGTAGCAGCAGGTCCAAGGTTCGTGGCGTGTCAGTTTGGATGAAACACTAAAGTTTAACTTCTTAAGAAGATTCCGAGTTTGGGTTCATGTTCCATTTTAACTTGGATGTACCCCATTAAAGTGTATAACCTAAGCGTGTTTTTTTTTACATGACTAATCAATGTAGGCCGTTCGGAATGTAGTACGATTATTTAATTTTAATTAAGATATTAAATTGTCACTTTTCCCGTGAAAAATTACTAGCGCCATAACCAGTATAGTAACTCATAATACTTTATTAATCACTCCAATTATTTCCATTTAACGTACTGATTAGATAATTAACGGTTAATTGATTTTAGGGGAAAAGTTAAAAAAAGTCGTTAATAAACGACTCTACTATTCCATAACAAATTCTCTCTTTGTTTCTTATTGGATTTGTCAGTACGTTTTGTTAATTGAAATAATCATTAGAATCTTTTAATGAAGGTCGTTATTTAAAACTGGCGTTGGACTACATTTTACTCCATAAACTTATAAATTATTAAAGAAGTGACAAACATTTTACAAAATATTTACATCACCAATTACGTGAATCAAGCTATATTATGATATTAGACAACTGTAATAAGCCGTCAAATAGGTTGTATTATTAAAAATGTGACTTTAATTCGCACACGATGTTTCTTATCTTATGATTTTGTGTAAGATCTATTTTGTAGATACACTACTCACTTATATAATTAGCCCACTTTTTACAGTGAATATTTTTGACTCTAAGACACAAATGAAAAGTTATATTTTTTTAGTATTCTTTATTAAGGTATGCTCGATCTTGGACAGTTACTTTAAATTTGCAACTCACACTTACCTATAATCAAATATTTATTTTTTTTCTTATATAAATTACATAGCTTACATACACTTTTGAGAAATTAGTCAATATTCAATAATTTTGTTAATTTTATTAATCAATCGATCTAGACATGTTTTATTAGACATTGGAAGGTGTAACAAGCTTAGAAATAAATAAATATTTTTTGGGGCTATAATGCTAGCACAAGCATTGTATCATCGTGAATACGAAGCGTGACGGTTATCATTACGAAACGGCAGGTCCGTGATCATCGCCGGTTAATGATGGTGTTTCCAAGAATGACAGTCCCTAAACCGCAGACGGCGCTCAATGTAGGAGGATAACTTCGAAACGTGGGCAAAAACTAATATTAGCACTGGCAACTTTACCTCGTTTACGGCGTCAATTTCCGGTGGAATTATATCTGCCGTGCATTTTGCTCTATTTTTTTTAATGAACCTTCTTGGTTTCTTTTTTTTTTAGAGCATTTATAAGAGCTGTATAATAAACATTATTATATAATCTTAGTACAACGAAAAATACTTTAAAAAAATGTTCAATCTAAATTTTGAATGTCCATGCGCTTTCTCTATATTCATCAGGTTAAATATATTTTTTTTTGTCTTCCTTCAAATAACCTCATCTGCGTAATCATAAATTTACCATTGTGAGCTAGAGCTATGCTCATGAAAAATAGAAATAGAATAATCTTCTTTATAATTAATAACAGAATAAAGCTCTGCTTGTTTATCTCTCAATAAACTCTCGAAATATAATTGTAAACATTTAAAAAATAATATCCAAAAATATTTTCCAAAATTGGTTAAAATTTCTACAACGAAAAAGTGGTAGGCTATTGAGCTTTTATATTCACGGTCATTCAATGAATTTTTATCCACGGTCGTTATTACACTTACTTGAATTAATTTGCACTTGCTGTTCTTAGAACATATGTCGGGCCGTGTCGAGGGGCAGCGACGGCCGCGACACCTGTCGCCCGAGCGAGTAATCAATAGATCCACTCCGTTTCCGCTACGATCAAAAAACAAATGAATACCAACTTACAAAAAATAACAAAGCCGAAAGTGTTCCGAACGGCAGATATTATGAGCACGTTCTGTTATTAATTTATACGTAGCATCGCGGTAAAAAATCCAACCCTCGCATAGATAAAAGAAAAAAACGTGGCGCGCGACGCGTAAAAGGGAAAGGGTGTCCCGGCTCGCGTGCTGCGTTTTGTTTTTTAACCATACTCTGCGGTTTGTTTTTTTCTGGCGCGTTCCTGTTTTTTAACAACACAATACCGTTGTTAAGGACCGTTTTTTGAGAGCGTCATGCCGGCGCGCGGCCGCCGGCGCGGTGCGGGGCGCGAGCGCGCGCCGCCGGATAGTTGTTTTTCTCGAGAATCTTATTTATAAATCTCCGCGCCTCCGGTAAATGCGAGATGAAACTTTTCGTTGTTTAGTCACGGATAGGTAAAGGGGAACGGAATTGGGTTTTTTCGTGGTTTTTGGGATACACGAAAGTGTGGGCGAAACATATGGCTCGTTAGACGGAGTGCGATGAGTGCGAGCGGCAGGTGGCGCGGAAGGGCGCCGCGCACCGCATGCACGTGCTTGTTGCGATTTGTTTCTCATCGCCGAGATGAACTCTTACGTTCGAAATAGCGCATAGATACTAGAGAAATAACGAGGCTGTTCGAGAATGAAGAAAGGATAATCATAATCTGTGCGATTTAAAGTTCGTGACACCTTTATTTATATTCGTCATGACCACATATTATTTCGTGTAAATTTTATTTAGCTTGTGTAGAGTCTATTCTATTATGCTATTAAAGTCGTCCATGAGCTCGTCGCTCAGTAAAACACCATCAATAATGTTGCTGAATCGTAAGTGCGCCATAAAACATCCATGAAAATGCCATTAAATATTAAAAGCGGAGAAACGGAGAGCTTAACAAGAATTAAAACATCGTTATAAGAGGCTAGGCGAAGGAGAAGCGGCCCCCGGCCGGCCTAGCTATCGGCGCGCCTCGGTTAATGCCTACTTATACCTTATTATATAGCAGAGTTTGCGTTGAGGAACAAAATTAATTGGTTAAAACTCCTCTCGGTATCCAGGGCGGGCCTCCACCCGGCTCCCTCTTAATTCCGGCCCCCGCCCCCGCCCTCGCTCGCCGCGCCACCCACTCCTCCTCGCGCCTCCCGCGTCTTTGAACACGAGGTAGCTAGAGAAAAAACAGAAAGTATAAAGCTCCCGGCCACAAGACTGTAACTTAATTAATATTAATAATAATTTTACTTAGTCCACCATATTTTCTCTTACATGCTATTCGACCAAAAAAAATATGGAGAATTTACGAAAGAAGAAAATTCGAAAAATTGTGATTAATATTACGGCCAACCGTTATTAATTCATTATCATCCTCCATCAGTCTCCTTTTAGTCATAGGTCTTTCACAGCTGTGTCAGATTTTAATTATCGCACCGCTCAGACATACTCACGTGTAACCTTTTTATTTTAGTTTGAAGTATCTGGGTCGTAAGCCATTCACGCTATTACGGGCGGGTGAGGGCCTGCTAACGGTCGTTGTCTCCAATCTGATGACAACGTCTCGACGACGTAAAGTGCATTTCGACATATGAAGTGAGCGGTTTTCAATTCGACAATGGTCAATCCGCACGTGATCAGGATCGAAACTTGTACTTTCCGATTCGAAGGTGATGCTTTTAATCACCGTCGCTCTACCAGCGCCGCCGTTACTCTAAATTAGTGCGCTGATTATCACGCTCGGCGAATGCATCAGTGGTGTGTCTCCAAAGTATCCCAAAAATACGAAAGTGGGAAACTATTCGAAATAGACGTTTACTTATATTATCAGATCTCATACATACTGGCGCGAATATAAATGATTTTAGGCGGAATGGATTTCAAATCATTTATATTCGCGCCAAATTTCAAATTTCTATATCGACAGGTTTCCATATTGATTATATTCCCAAATATTAATTATTTAGTTATATAAAAAGGAAATGTATGTTGGCATTCAATAAACTAAAATATGTATCAAAAGCCATTAAGCATAATTACAGAAACTAAAAAGTCTTAACCAATTCTCGAAATACGTATTGTACTAAATACTTCACTGGAATTCGGTAACGTGACTTTTGCTTCATGAAAGGATTGTCATAATTTCTTCAGCGAACAGAAAACAGATTATATTTCACCAACTTTTTTTATAGTACGGAGAGTAAACACGCATGTCGATCACTTTACAGTTGATGAGTTGCAGTTCTTTTAAAAAGACATGAAAGCCTCAACGAGGTATTTGTTCGCAAATGCTGATGATGGAACTTCATCATACAGTCTCAACATACGCCTTAGAAACTTGTGTGTTAAACGTAGTGTGGTCGACAATCAATTGGCGAATTGATTAAAGGTATACAACGTCGATTCGTGTAATATTGGAACGTAGCGCTTGGGTGTGGGACATTTCCTTGGATTATTGTCCCTAAATACATGCGATATAATATATACAAAGGGCTGCGGCATGTCATCGAAATGATAAAAATTCAACTCGATTACAGATCACTGGATCATGGACGATACGAAAACTTGTGCTTTGAGTGCAGTCCAGTGTAAGAAGCTGATGCAGACGCGGCCCAACCCATGTATGAGAACACCATCCTGTGCGTGGTCACATCTACGTTTTATAAAGTACTTATAAGTTCGCTATTAGGAGGGACATTAAGTAAGCATACCTGTGAAGAGGCGCAGAGTAAAAGGACTTTGTAGTAAATGTACAGATCTATAGAATTTGATGGGGTAAACCGCAGGAGGCTGATCTAACTCAATTTCAGATCTGTTTTAAAAATATCTCGATTTCAGACAAATTTGTCACGGTATTGCTTGATGTGTTGCCAAGAGCATTTTGCTCGACCGAAGCGTATTATGTTCTTAATGCTGTCATTCATAAAAAGATTGATGCTACTCGTTCACAACAAACTGACGTACATTAATGGCTCTATCAGATAAAAAGAAGATAGTTTTTCTGAAAATAAATGGCTGTTATACATAGAAGTGCGAATTATGCCATAATAATGTAATAAATTATAACATAAATAAAATTGCATTGCATAATTTCTACTTATATATTCGATATGGAAATAAAATTTTAAAAGTTTATAGGAGTATTGCCGTTAGTTTTCAAATATTATTAGATCATTATGAAATGAAGAACATGGGATTTCAATTAACAATGCTTGGTTTGGTATATTATTAAAGACAGTTTTTTTACATTAATTAGACGGTACATTTTTATAAATCAGATATAGTAATTTCTATTAAGAGAATGTTTACATTCATAAATTTACAATTAGTAATCCATTCAGAAGGTAAAATATGCTCTATTGAGATGTACATTTTTAAAATTATCTATAATTATCTACATCATTTTATTTTCTATTTATGATCTTTTTTAATTAATGAAGTCGTATCAATAACAGTAGGCACCAAATAGCTTTGTCGGTGTGTCGTACTCTAATTCTAATTCGTCGCATTCTAATAACTTCATAGATGATGTCAAATACAAAACAAACGGGGCTTCCATAACAACTTGTAATATTTTTATTGTCGCAACACAATAACGTTAACAAAGTGGCAAATCTGAGACTGGCAAAATGAGAACTGTATTTAGTTTTTATTGTCTAAAAATACTAAAGCGAATTTAAAATATTGAAATATACAGTAATGACATTACCCAATAAACAATAATTGTCGAACAATATTATGTTCCTTATTAGTTATATTATAACTATTAATTGGAAGAGATAATAGAATGTCTAAACTATATTCAAATTAAAAGTAGTACTATTAGTGCTTTAATTAGAGCTGTAAAAATAAAAAAAAAATCAATTGATATTAATAAAATATGTATACCCTTTTGCGGGGATTCTTCTGCAAAAATAAAATTTGTTAAAAAGGATTTGTGATTTTGTATCCTGTTACATGGAAAAGGCACGATGAGTAATTACATGTTGACACCCGTAAAGACATTATGGAATGATTATTGATATTTTGATACAGAGATATTCACGTTATAATAGAAGAAAATCAGCGAAAAAAGAAATCTATACACAGAGAATAAAATTTTGAAACTTTTTACAAACATTTCAAGTATCAGAAAGAAATATGGTTGGGCGAAATAGTTTAGGTATTTTTCGATCTATGTGTGGTGAAATAGCTGATTAGAAAAATCATCAGCGATTTGCTGATTGCTTGAATGAATCCACCAATCGTCAAACGTACAAAGCAAGAAGGTATTTTCTTAAAAATTCTTCTCGATGAGTTCACTTTTATTGATATGACTCATTAACGTTTTCTTTCTGTCGTTTGCCTATAGTATGGTGGTCAAATTGTGGGATTGTCACGTAAAATAAATTAGAATATTTCATTTTCCTGAGTTGCAGTACCATGGACGTGAGCCCGTAACGAAGGGCAAAAGCAAAGGGTGCGGCGGGCTGCGGGGCGGGCCGGGGGCGGGAGGGCGAGGGGCGAGGGGGGCGGCCGCTCTTTGCCACTTCTCCAAATAAATTATAATTCGCCGGCTCCCACCGGCCGCCGCTCCGCCGTCGGCGACTGCGTACCGGCCGGCCTCCCACAAAAGGGTAACTCGCCTTTGCTCTGCTTACTTCATGAATCATTAAATTATCCAAAAATCGGGATACAAATTAAATATTACTACTGCGAGTCTGCTACCTCACCATTGCTTCATTCGCATTTTAATTTCTTTGCTCTATATACATATTTCAACTATTTGCGGAATCCATTCTTTTAACTGTTTTCATTATTTATGTTAACTTTACAAACGCTTTGCCTTTTATGATAATAATAATTAATAATATAAAGTGACGTCCATTTAGCAGAAGGATAGGCAGAACGAGCAGATGCAAGCTCGTCGGTTTTGGGTGCTTAATGTTTCGCCCTTCTTTAATATGCCACTAATTTAGGCTGCATAGGATTTTATACGGTGACCCTTACCAAACCTTCAGGCTTCAAAACCCCATTACGAATAGCTAAACGCGCTTATCGTAAAATACTTTTAGTATTCATAGTAGTTAGCAAGGCCCCATTCGCTTTATTTCCCGCATTCTCTGTGCTGTCAATTCCTCTATCACGTTTGTCATCGTTAGTAAACAGACTACCCAAATGTACAAACTCTTTCACTTGTTCGATACTCACGTTCTACATATGTATCGCATTCAGTAGTTCTTTTGCGTAGTTCAAACCCCATGACCTTAGGCGTGCTGACTCTGAGTTTCATACTTTTTTTCTTAATAGAATCATTCATTTTAGATACCTGCAACTCGCACGCAAGGATTACTTGAAAATAATTATGACCGTTTAGACATATGTAGGGCGCACTGAAAATTTCTGGAATGAATGAGGTAAAATTACTATGAATAGTTAAAAATTAATTTACTGTTATTCAAAATATTCTCAGTTAGCACTTTTTCGTACGAATAAACTAATTTGACAACATTTATGCCACTCCTCTCTGGTGACCTCAGAAACTTGTTTTTTATACTTTTCGAAAGCCTCTTCTGGTGATGAAAATCGTTGATCGAGTAATAAGTTCTTAATTTTTGTGAACAAAAAAAAGTCCAAAGGTTTCACATCGGAACTGTATGCAGGATTGCTCATAAGTTCTACGTTTTTCTCCTTCAAAAATTTATTTGTCTGTTTGGGCATGTGAGAACCGGCAATGTGCAAGATGATACGACATTTATGGTTATTTTTGCGGAGCCCGTCAATAACTTCTGGCAAACAAACTGTCGTATACCAATCACTATTCACAGTACGAAAATCAAAGCAACGGTAGCCACGTATTCAGTTATATTAAAAAAAGAAGCAATTATCCGCTTAGAGGCACTTCGTTCGCGTACCACTTTGATTGGTTTCGACTCACCTCGATAGATCCATATGGTTGATGGCTATTTTATTCTGAGATCATAGCAATAAAACCATGTTTCATCACTTGTTAATATGTCTCATACTGAATTTGATGCGCCTTCCTTGAATTTGATAAGCATGGCATTGCACCACGTGACGTGGTTCGCTTTTTGAACCTCAGTTAAATTGTATGTAATCCACCGCGAGCACGTCTTTTTCGTATACAAATATTTGTGTAGGATTGATAGTATTTATCTCTTGACTATGCCTAAGGATGCCCGAATCTCATGGTAGGTCACATCATGCCTGTCGGTTTTGATGGTACGGCACACAGAATTGATATTCTTGTTGTTCACAGCAGTGGACGGACGACTATCATGAAATTCGTCACTAAGATTGACACGACCGTGTTTGTATTCTTATAAATAGTCGTTTTCTATAGTGATCCGTCGCCAAAGGCAGACGAGCGAGGCTTTGCTGAGCTGTTTCAGAACTGTCACTACAAAAAATTTCACGACTTAAAGATGCGCAATTTTTAAAATAACGCCACAATGTAAAACCAAATGACAGTTGGATAAAACGAACTGTACTGCCAAAGTACAAACTTCTACAGCAAAAGAGTTCTATTTTCAAATATAGTGACTACTTTTTGAAAATTGCTTATGTGATTGACCAGTTCCAGAAACTTATAGTGCGTCCCACGCAATAGTGTCATAAAACGTACAACCTTTACAAGAAATATAGTAATTAAAATTATTATTTCGGATTTGCATGCGCCGAAATAAGGCTTATTGAGCAAAACGAGCAATTAAAAAATCATAATTGAAAAAAATATTCCAACTCAACTTTATTTGATAAAATATATTTTGAGAAATGCTATTTCATTTGTTAATAATGGTATTGACAACAGTATTTTATTAACTTTTAAAATGAACTATTAAATTAGATTTCATTTATTGCATAAAAATAATAAATTAAAACAATAAATATACGAAAAGATAAAGAAATCAAATATAATGCATGGAACGAACGGTAGAAAAGAAATTTTAATCCTATTTGCGGAATGACAAAGTGAAATATATTTACCGCCGGTAATATAAATTCCAAATGATAATTCTACTACATTTAAACATGTATTATTTGACAAATACATTTGGAAATCTCGTTTAAGTCATATTAATGTTGAAATATTTCAAGTAATATTTTAGAGATGTTAGCGACTAAATCAATTCGATGTATTACGACCACAGTGACAGAAGTCAATATGTATATGTAGGTGTAACGACGAACGATTAATTTAATAAATACCGAACGGATGCCGCTGCGTTCATCTTCGGAGCTATGCGACGCGCGGGGCCTAACAAACAGCCGACGCCGCCTCCTGCGCCCGCTCACAGCCAAATATCCGCTGCACGAATTGCCTTTATCCGACCTCGGCGAATCCAAAATGAAGAGCTATCGTTGTGGACATTCATTTCGTAAACGTATACGAATTCATTAATGAACTGTGGCATACGTTTATATTATTTAAATCGCTTTTAATATATTTTTTTAATTCTGGACGTTGAACAGAAAGTGAAAAAAAAACTTCAGAAAATGTGGACACTACTGCGTAATAAGAGGACATAGAAAAGAGTCAAGTGCTTATTATCCTGAAAGAAACATTTAATTACAAAAAATATATAAAATTTTAGACTGACTTTTTTATATGAGTTATATGTTTTAGCTAGTCGACTTTCAACAGATTTTGACGTATTAGGGTACTAAGAATCTATGTTGAGCATTTTCCAAGTGATGTCTGTACGTCTGCGTGTGCGTGGGCGCGCGTGCGCGTGAACGTCTCTCTCTCTCTCTCTCTCTCTCTCTCTCTATGTATGTACATGTGTGTGCAAACCTCTCCTAACTTTTGATGAGACAAACCAATAGAAAGAAACAGTTTGCGACATTCGAAAGTGGTTCGGATAGCGGTTAAAAGTTAAATTTTTAAGATTTCCTGAAAGGTTAAACTAATTCCGCCCGGTAGATATTTAGGTATCTGAAAGATAATATTTTCAAATTTTTGTTTTAAATGACTTTTAGCCTACTGTACCTACAGATACTAAAATTTAATCAGCTCTTTTTCCCAAACAGTTGCACTAAATTGTCGCAAACTGAATCAAAACCAGAGTTGATTTATTCAAGAGACATCGTTAGAGAAAATTTTGTTTAAGAGCGTTTTTTTTGCAATATCAACTCTGTTGATATTTCCGAAAATCTATCCTGTTATTTTCTTTGAGAACAACGTCGATCGTTACAAAGGGCATTAATATTGGTTAATTTGATAAAGACATATCGTTTGAGAAAATTTTTTCGAAAAGTATTTTTATTAATTATGTTTAAACTATTTCACCGATAAAATCCAAAATCTGTGTAGCTCTTCTGATTAAAAAGATAATGTCGATCATTTCAAACTGCATCAATATCAATGGGATAGCTTAAAAGATATCGTTAAAAGAAATATCGAAAAAGAGGGTTTATTCAAAATTTTATGTGATTTTATTGAAGAATTGATATTGAGCACTCAATAATCTTTTTCTATTTGAAAAACTGAGTTTAATGTCGTAAAGCAAATCAAAATTGAAAACAAAGCGTTTAAAAGATATTGTAGTCAAAAAATTAGAAAAAATAAGCGTTTTCTTTATAGATTTTTGAACTCGAAGATATCAGAAAGTATCCATGCTAACGCTCTCCGACCTCAAAAATATGGTTCTAATATTTTAGGTCGGAGAGCTCGAAAAAGAACCAAAATCGATCTTCTGAGCGCTTTGAGTTCCATTATTAACCGATACCTACTTTAATTTTGAACAGTCAGAGATAACGAGTTCAGAGCGTTCAAAATTACAGTATCGAGTGTAAGAAGCTTTGAGGATGGGCTGCAGGGTCAACCGTCTTTCAAATTTTTGAGCTCGAAATGCTCAAAAAACCGATAAATAATGTTTATAATTCGAGAAGCTCAAAGGCGCGCCGATAAAGTCTCTTTGAGATTTTATCGACGTCCTCCTCCTTGACGTCGACGACGACGACATCCTCAAAACTTTCCGCTATTTATAAATAGCGGGAAGTTTTGAGGATGGCTTGCAGAGTCAACCGTTTTTCGGATTTCATTTATTATGCCAGAGAAGTTCTTCTATTTATAAAAGTTTAATATGACAATTGATATCTATTAATGTTATTGTTTCAAGTAATTAAAACTAGTAAAACTCCTGAAAACGATATTTTGCAGTGAATTTTTTTTTTCATAACTTTTAAGCTATTTTTAACGAAAAAAGGTTTTACATGTATTAACGTTTCTCTACGCTTTTGTTACGTTTATTTTAAATTGAAAAATAGCGGAAAATTGAAGTACTTTCCAATTAAACTATATGCTTTAAAAATAATTATAATATATTTTTATTTTTTCTTGAATGTTTAAGCAATCATTAATAATAATATTTTAAATAATTTGTTTTTTATTATGTTTTTTACGCTTTACAACAATAATCTCTTCGCGTGCATACGCTTTGATAGAGAAGAAGTATGACTTTCCGTTCACTCACATCTCAATGTACGATACAAGTAAGAGAGAGGCAGATGTGGCGCTTCAAAAGTTTTCAGGTGTTTAACAGCAATGAAATGTTCCAAAAACCTTTTTTTTTTTGACAATTATATATTACTTATTTACTTTTAGATACTTTCCATCGGCAATGCCCTGCTTTATGTGTTGTTACTATACAATTGCGGAAAACGAGGTATCAACAAATGGGACTACGATCGCCTTCATAACACATGTAGCGTGCACTACGCCTTACAGATGGTAAGTATATAGCCATAAACAAAACGAAAAGTACTATTCATTCTTTCGAACTGAAATATATATGCCATATCTGTTATATACGTATGTATTACACACGTGTTATTCTTCACTGACAGCATGCGGTGTTGTAATTATACCATAACTACCATTTGCATGCGAGTGTTAAAATTTTAAATTTTGTGAGATCAGGAAAGGTTTATTGGTTGTCACAGCCGAATTCATTAGAAATTATAAGACTTAGAAAGGTCGATAATATGACGTAAAGGAAAAGATAGTTGGCATCTGTGATAGCTGTGTGATTATTAAAATAAAACTTTTGGTTGCAATCCCAAAAATATTTAACTTATTGATGACAATATTAAAATTCATTACCTTCCCACTTTATTTCTAAAACTTATCTAAAATAAATCGTAAATATTTATGATGTTCTTTATCCAGTTCGCAATCAACTGATCTTATCACTATTACGGCAATAAAGCAAAGACATTTTTTAATAATATAAAACTAGAAACAGAATCAAAATAACCTTATTGCGACATGATTCTTTCGTAGAGTAATGTTATACCTAAGTTGTAGAGGTCGCTGCGAACACTCCGACGCAAACAGGAAAGCTCAGATCATATAATAATATGCTATATATTTTCTGTCGTAAATCTAGAAATTTAAGTGATTCAATCATTCGACATTTCGTATGTTTTTAATCTCTGGATTTTTAAAGCTTATATTGATTATTCTTGCTGATTAAAAAAATCATTTAATGTTTATCGTGCTGTAAATTAAATATTTAATTAAAAAACATAAAATTTATCCAGTTTCTGTTAACTCTTGTTTTTTAGCCAAAGTTAAGTTCTCAATTTTAAACATGTTTGGATAAAAGTATCTTTTACACAAAGACAAAAAAAAACTTCGATATGGTTTAAAATCTATTAATAAAAAAATTAACTTCTGTGAGTCTCCGAGTATGACTTAAAAGGTTATTTATAACGTTTTGAATAAAATTATCAGCAGTGCGTTGCATTAGATAAATATTTCATTTTTACTTATTGATATAACTGTATGTACTTATGATATCAAAATACAGCAAATTAGTGAAAGTTAAATTCAAATTCAAATACATCTTTATTCCATAGGTCATGAACAACAATTGAAATACGTCATAATACATGAAGAATTTACATTTTACTATTTAGCTTTACTACTTTACCATTCGCTTGGAAGGCGTTTTTCCTCAAGAAGAACGAGAAAGAAAATTGATGGTAGCTCTTTTCAATTTTCAATACATTATGTTATAAAATCAAACATATATAAATTTATTAATTTTATAAGATAAAGAAAGAAACCCGCTAAAACTCGAGCTGATTATGTCCATGAAGATTTGTCCTCTAAATATTCACATTATATTTAATACCCTTTTTTAACAAGTTCTTTAACAAGTTATTGCTTAGTTTTTAGTGATTGCTTAGTTAACAAGTAATTTCAAATTTGTTTAAGGGTAGATTTTGTATATTTTCATAGACCTTACTGAATTTGTGGCAAAGACCGTAAATGAATTGCTGTCTGTATGTAGTCGACTTACATGCAAACACAGTTTTATTTTATTTCTTGTATTGAATTTATGTCTATCACTATTGTTCTTTAAAAATTCTATATTATTGTTTACATTTTCTCAATTTTTGTATATGAACTGAGATTAATTATTAATTAAGATTTGTTATATAAACTAAGTAAAGATTGTAATTTTCTTAAACTAAGCTCTAAGAAATACTCTAGGTTCTAGTCTATAAATAGTCTGAGCTGCCCCTCTTTTGCAGCTCGAAAATTCTATCAATATCTGCGGCATGACCCCACAGCAAGATGAGAATAGACCAATCTAAGGGTTTGGATATCTGATAAAATTCTTATCTTTTTGACTACATATGTAGCAGAACTGACTCTTTTCGCCGACATCCTGATATGCGGATACCATTGAAGCCTGAGTAACTACCAAGAAAAAAGTAGTATTAACAAATTCTAATTACTCATTACATAATAAAATGGTGTGACATCCATATATTACATTGGGAAGTGAAAATTTTACACATTTTGTTTTCTTTGTACCGAAAAGAAGATTATTTTCATAGTAAACCAGTTTTCTAATTTTGAAATAGCAATATGCACATCGTCATAGTCTTTTGACCTTAAATAACAATAAAGTGTCATCTGCGAACAGTACTATCTCATGAATATCCCCAACAATACTGGGTAAGTCATTAATATAAATTAAAAACAGAAACTAACCAAGGACTAATCCTTGCGGTATCCCCATGCGAACCACAAATTCTGATCATCTTATGCCATTAATATCGACCTTCTGCATCTTGTTACTCAAGTTACGAATTTTATCGCTGATTTCAAAAATTCCGAATTCATTTGTATTTTTTTTATGACTGCTACCTCAGAATTCCGTCATTTATTAACTGATTTGGAAAATTCTTTCTGTAGTTGAAAAGATGTACTTTTAAAATTATATCATTTTGTCCAAAATTCATATCTATGATGATATCCAGAAAGATTTGAGGAGTATCCTCAAATATTATAGATATACAAGTAGCGATTTTGTTTTAGGCTTTAAATCAAGCATGTTCTTTTAGAAAGTATCATTTAATTATGTGGAACTGATGAAGACTATGCATGGCCAACGGAACTCCTCAATGATAAGCATTTCACGAGATACGTCTCGATTAAGATAATTGATTATATCAGAGAAAATTTTTCTTTGAAAGAAAACACTCCCCACGTTGTCCCATAGTCACCAAATCAGGAACTGGTGATGGGATCCCAAGCTAATCGAGGGATATCCTCAAATATTGTACGACTGCTTACTGTGTTTCAGCTTTTTTTAGTTTTTCAAGTTTTTGTGTCTGGTACTTTTCATCTCATGCTCATGAGCTGATGGTGGAAACCCCAACACTTCTTAACGGTTATAAGTTAGGGGGACATTACTGCAATTTTTCGTCAGAAATTACTTTTCAATAACTATTAGTGAAACCTAGTATTCACGGAATTAAAATTAATCTCTTGTTAACCTATCAACATATTTTAATTCTTTATATATTTTCCAACGTGACAATCTAAGCAGAAACACATCAAAATTCTTTAGAGATAACAGTAGAAATAGTATGAATTAATTTAATGTGGTAATGAATACAAATGTGATCTGTATAAATTGTAGAACGTTTATGTTATAAAGAATAAGAACAATTATAAAGTTTGTAGAAGAATAATTTGGTAGTTGCACTCCAACTAAGTATGTATAGACCCTGGAATGATTACTAGCGAACAATGAATTCGGGGTTGGAACTGCTTTTCTACTTGCTCAGTGTAAAAGTAAAGGAGATGTCTGGCCGATTATATTAACCATGGCTAAATCCTCATATTAAAGTAGCTAAATGAATTATAAAATTATAATTATTCTATAGCTAAAAAACGTGAAACAAAATAAATAAAAAAAAATGAAAAATGAGAACCGTATTCAAAAAACATACTTCAATAATTTTTGGGCAGACTTCAAAAACAACTAATTAGTCGTTTTTGGACTCGATTCCAGTTTTTCATAAATTGTAAAGTTTCTGTTTTCGATCCGTTTTGCTAAAATCAAGTGTCAGCAGATTTTGGCGTTTTAGGATCCTAGGAATCTATTTTGAACATTTTCCGAGTTATGTCTGTATGTATGTGCGTGCGTGTGTTCATATGCATGTGCGCACGCGTATGGCTGTATTTGTGTGTTTGTAAACCTCTCATAAATTTGGAACGAAATACCGATCGAAACACAGTTTGTGACATTCTAAAGGGTCCATTCAACTTAGACTTTCTAAAACTTTAAACTAGTTTCGTCCGGTACATTTTGAGGAATCTTAAAAATAAAGTTATTAAAAAAATGTTTTTGGAAATACAATTCTGGTTTCTCTACCCATCGATATCAAAATTTAATCAGCCCTTTTTCTCAAACAGTTCCAGTGATTGCCACAAACTACACAAAAATCGGTGGATTTGTTCAAGAGACATAATTGGAGAAAATTTTTAGAATTTTTTTTTACAATATTTTGTAAACTGCTCTGCTAATAAATTCTAAAATATATCCAGTTGTTTTCCGTAAAAACAAAACAATGTATATCGTTAATAAATGCATGAAAATTGGTTGCTTTGTTTATGAGTATTGTTGAAGAAAAATTTTTCAAAAAGTCTCTTTAGAAAATAATTAAATAAGAAGATCGTTTAAATTGCATCAAAATCGGTTTGTTTATTCAAGAGATATGCTTAACAAAAATTTGAAAAAAGGTTTTTTTGAAAATAACGTGAATTTTATAATAGATTAATGTTAAATATTCGGTCATCCTTTTTTCCTTAGAACTCAAAAAGCTAAAAACGTATTAAAATTATATTTGTGAGTTTGGAATGTTTAAAAACCTCTTTTGAAGAAATTTTTAAGCTCAATCTTAATTATTGACTGCTATGTTTATATTTTTGAAAACTAAACTAGAACTTAGCAAAAAAAATCAAGAATAGCTTATAAGGTCGATTGTTTTATCGAATTTTTGTAATCAAAAAGCTTGAAGATAATTCTTTGAACTTTGAAACAACTATATTTTTGAATTTGACAAGCTCAAACACACATCAATAAATAACATAGCGCAAAGTTTTAGAAATGACCTGCAGGCAAAACCTTTTTACAATTTTTTTATTATCAATTTCACGGCTTTATTGTCTTGTCATGTCAATACAGAGTTCCCCAAAGCCACAACATCCAACCCTCCCTCTTGACCTCGTATTGCATGAAAGCAACACGGTGCTTGTCGAGTTAGTGGGTAACAAACATGCGACGACAACGCCATCAGCGGTGTATGTTATTATTAACTTGAATGTGATTATCTAATATAGGCAATAATTATATTAATTAGTGTTAGAAAATGTGTTTCGTAAATTAGGATACTTAAAAAATTATCATAATTTGCAGACGTTGTCTTTACAAATTATGTTTAAGCAACAATTACAGTGTACTCACATGATTACAAATTGGACACATGAAATACAAACTATTTTTGAGTCTAATATAAATAAAATTACTTAATTTTAACCGACGGAATTTCGACGGATTAATTTTATTAAACATAACTCTTTCTCTGTAATTTGAATTTTCTCAAGACCGTCTGTGACAACTCAATAATCTTTAATCGCATCGTAATAACGTTAACCAAAAATGCTGCTATTATAGACTACATACACCTAAAGCAGGATTAACACAATCTTCCTAATATAAATAAACGAGGAGAGGTGGTGGATCGGTCAAAAAATCCGAATACGTGAGCCTCGGGTTCGAATCTCGACCACGAGCTACTCGACCAATGAATTTTTAACTTTAGCCGAATAAAACCATTCGCTTCGCGTCTCTGGAAACTATGTTAAGCCGTCGGCCGGTCGGTGGACGCTAACGACCGTTGTCGCAATCCCGTTGACAGCAGTCATCAGCAGCCCCAACCCGCATCGGACCATCGCGTATATCTTAATGTTTAAACCGCTCAAACTGAAAGAAAAAGATTGTGAGACATATGCCTCTGTGATAGTGGGTCGACAAGAAACCTGATACATCATTAAACTATTCAGTTATAAAGGCGCTATTGTTTCTTTGGCTACAAAATTTGTCCGGATTAATACTTCCGGCGCTCTTTCAGGTGATTTAACTTATTCAATAGGCTTCCGGTTTAATTACTATAAAACTTTTATATTATCTAGGGTGCGTTCTGGTTTTCATACATTAAAATAATTTTGAGTATTGCAGGAAAATGGTCCAAACGTGTCCTGTAATACCGATCCTTCATATCATTTTTTCTTTTCCTTACTCTTATTCTTTTGGGTCACCTTTTACAATAATTTTTTTTTTGATCTCATTTTTGTGAAGTCAGCCCTTCATCTCAACTTTCCCAAACAAACACTTCTCTTAAATTTTCTTCTCACCAGGCGCTATTTCTTTCTACAAATGTTCATTTATGTTCACATTTTCACAATACATACTCTACATTTCATTTACAAAGTCTGCACAATTATTTTAGCTCTAACCGTTTGTACCGCTCGGTGTGACCATTGTCAATACTCGTCCTGTACATTGAGATACTGATGATTATCGCTTATTATTGATTTGAGCTTTATTGTCTTCACTTTATATCTCATTTGGCTGTTCATAGTTATATTGAAAATTTTACCATACCCTTGTCATTTGCTTTTCACCATATTTAATGAAATGGAGGCATTCACCATTTTCATTCATTTTTCCATTTCTGAATTAACCTTAAAAAGATACCTTTTATGCACCTATTTAGCTATTTAAACAACCTAACATATCAATTCTGTTTATTCTTCAGCACTTTGCCAGATAAATCCTACATCATCTCATAATCTCAACGCTTCCTGCTCTTACGTTGATTCAGCATCGATTCATCAACTGGGGCATAAAACAGCCATGTCGAAAATTTGCGTCAGCGAGATGTTGAGCCACAGCAGAAGAATCACAACTTCACCTATTCCTAACCGCTAACAGATAAAAACTCTTTTTGACAGGGTAAGATCACCAGGTCTGTAAAAATTGAAAAATCCCTATATGCTGATGGTAGCATCACAATTTTTTTTAGTTTAATTCACGCATATCATATCAAGCCGTTCTTTTATTCATCTAATTAATTACATTGTAAATTTTATAACCCTGTCAGGAGGTAGAATAAAGGCGTCGCGGCCGTTAACTGGAGGCGGCAAAGGACTAGTTCGAGTCTATCGGACGAACTTTAACTCTCACTCAAAAAAAGCAACAGTCGCTCGTGATCTGTTACCACTGAGAATTCTTGCTGAGTATTCCATTAAGAAAATAGTTAATTATACCTTCAATTTGTATAAGTAGATAATATTTAAAATTGTAGACCTGGCTAATAAGAAACACGTAAATAAAATAAAAGTGGTTGAATATTAAAAATGGAACTTTTTTACAAATTTATTGTGTATATGGCATTAATTTATTATTTTTTTATACGAATTGACGGCAAAAAGAAATTATTTGTCTAACGTCAACATGAATTTAACGCGAGAAAATTTTCGTGCAATGATTTTCAATGACTTTCATTGGTATTTCAGCGAACCAAAAAATTACAACAGATTTCGGTTCGTCTTTGAGCTCCATCTCTTGCCACTGTTTATAACTGATTTAACGAGTTCAAACGTGGCCGCAACAATCTGGCCGATTGCCTGTGTGAGGGACATCCTTCTACGGCGACTACCAAAGACAATATCAATACAGTGCGGCATACTCACAAAAGAATGGCCTACCAGCAAATTCAGACAAGCTTAAGCATTGGTATGAGTCAAGTGCTCAAAATGCTTAGTGAACATTTAGCGGTCTTTTATTTTTCTTCCATCATGTAATATGTAATGATATATTGATTTCAACGGATACTATTTTGAAAAACAATAATAATTAAAATAATTTGATGGTTTGTTGAGTTTTTTTATTTTCTAACGATTGATCCACGTATGAACTATATTAAAAATACATGAAAAATCTTCTTGGTATTTCATGTTTAAAATAACATTAAATTTGAATTTCAAAGTAAGCTTAGAAAATCATATAATAGCTTCTCTTGAAAGATATTGTATGTCGCCAATGTTAGTAATTTGTCATAAAACGGTGATAATTATATAGCTTATTGATATTAATATTTCATATATTATTACAGAGAAGACTAGACATCAGAAAGATTGTGGATGAACTTTACCAATTCTTAAAAACAGACATTGAAAATCTGCACTAAACGAAGAAAAAGAAGAATGAAATGTTAACGTATAAATAAAGTTGATAAGAAAGAACTCTTTTAAAAAAAGACTCAACACCATCTAATGAACACCGATTAGAGATCTACTACAACAGAAAGAAAAGTTGGACGTCTTAGTTACACATGAGAGACTTCCATAGACACGATATGAACTACTAAAACGGGAACCAAGGAAAAGAGGATAGTATAGTGTACAGAGGAAAGCTGAAATTGAAAAGGCTGTTTATGATCTTTGCCACGCCCAAGACGGATGCTAAAAATTCTTTACCGAGCAAAGAAAATAAAGAATGAAAGATTGATGGAAGAAAAAATTGGAAAGGATTTCTTTTAAGATCTCTACACCGTCAACATAACTCTGCTTTATGATATTCTACTGTAGAAGTTAGTTACAGTTGAGAGAGACTCCTAAGAATAGTCCGTCTTAGCACAAAGCACTGTAGAAATTAAAGACTACAGATGAAATTTTCTAACTCCCAAAAATTGACATGAAAACTTCCACTAAGCAAAGGCAACAAAGAATAAAAGAAAAACAAGAACCTTACCCTTCTCACTATATTTATTGACACACTATTGTTTCGATAATCTATCCCGATGCTAGTTTCTGGCTAAAGGTTGTACGAATACCGGGCTGGCTTTACACTTCCGTCACTTCTAATTCAAAAAAGAACCTACACTCCCTAATATAATTACTCTCCCTTCGGTGTATCGTAACTCGTCCCTTTCGGTTATTGTAACTGGCTGAAGGTTAAGCGAATACTGCTGATAATGATGCTGATTTGTGTGATTTAAATATTATTTGAAATTGTTGAAGTTGTGGTTTTTTTTTTATTATTTTAGAATCCCTCATACAGATAAGAAGATAACCCTTGGTTATAACTTTAACTCTTTTAATAAAGTATGATTTTATTAGTTCTTCAAAAAACTTAGAAACAAGATAGATGCCTTAGATAGAGTAAACTCTTGGATCCCTACAACAGCCGTGGTTGCTCTATACATGCACAAAGATTTTGTTCCTAACGTTTTCCTGCAAGATATGTTTATAAGAAGATAAATACACTAATGAAAAGACTATGTATTTTATATACTTATATGTATATGCGCGACTACACATACGGAAAATTGGTTCCATAGATCTAATAATATTATACATTTAGAGCAAGATAGGGTTATTCGAAAACTTGATTTCGAATAAACAAATATTATCAAATTTTCCTACATATAAATTTTGTCTAGATAGTCTTGAAATAATGTTCTTCGAGTATAGACCTCATGGATGACAAAACAAAATCCGGCCTTTAGGTAGATGAAAACTATTTAAAAAAAAAATTTAGACAAATCTCAAAATTGGAATTTTTTCTACGTTCGTACATAAAATTTAGATTATAGCGCAGAGAAACATAACTTTATTAAGACTTTCGTTTAGTAAAATTTATAATGAAATGAATTATGTTAAAATATTATGTTGTATATTGCGAAGCTGTAATATAAAAATATTTTACTACTAGCTGTCACCGGCCTGCTTCGCTGGACGTTATAAAAGAAAATGAAAAATGGCGAAGAGTGAATCCAAAAAAAAAATTAAAATACAAAAACGCTTGACCCTTCAGGCAATTCCTGAAACTTTCCTCTATGGAATTTATCAATGTGCTTTTGAGCTCCTTGAGTTATAAATATTGTTCAGGAGTTTGTGAGCTCAATTCGAGCTCAAAAACTCATATACGAATTTACGATATTTTTTTCTTTTTTCATAGCGGGAAGTTAAAAAAGGCAATTTTTTTTTTAATATTTCAACTACTCTATAATTCGAACACGTAATTGAATTGCGATCTACTTCACGGCATACAACGTAGTTTTCTAAAAGAAAAGGATGGCCAAAAAGGTACCAAATGTCAATCCATTAAGGATTTCATATATTATTTTGAAAAAATTCTTTTCCTCGCATATTTCGTTAATGATATCTCTTGAACGAACAAACCGAATTCAAGGTAGTTTATGAAGATCGACTTTGTTTATTAACAATAAGAGCTGGTTAGATTTTAAAGTTTATTGATAGAGAAATTTATAAATTATTATTTCAATAAAATATTTTTGACAAATTTATCTTCAACAATATTTGTTGAATAATTGAACCGATTTTAATGATTTTTGGTACGATCGATGTTTTTTTTTAAGGAGAACAACTGGATCGATTTTATGGGAATTTATCAGTAGAATAATTCACGAAATATTGTAAAAAAACACTTTTTAAAAAAAAATTCCAAATGATGTCTCTTGAACAAATCCTTCGATTTTATGCAGGTTGCGGCCGTCGATGCAACTATTTAGAGAAAAAGATTGAATTTGCCATGGATTGGCGTGGTAGTCGAAAAGGTATTTCAAAGCATATTTGTCTGATAACTTTATTTTTGTGGTTCTTACCGGGAATCGGGAAAAATCTACATGGCGAAATTACTTAACGTTTGAGGAAGTTGCGACATGCTTTCGAATGTCGCAAACTATATTTCGATTGGTTAATCCGACAACATACACACGCTAACACGCATACACACATACACAGACACACATACATACACACACGCACACACGCGCGCGCACACACACACACACACACACACACAGACACACACTCTCGTAAGCACGCATGCACGCATAGACATCATTCGGAAAATGATCGAAACAGATTTCTAGGACCCTAAAACATCAAGATCTGGTGAAAATTCGATTTTTTAAAATCGAAGTGAAAACCATCATTCCAATTTTATGAATTTTTTTCAATTTTCTCGTAGTAAGTTAAAAATCCGATTGCGTTGAAGTGTATTACATTAATATAATATAATACGATTATATTTTATAACAAGACAATTTTTTTATCTAAAGAAATGTATAAACTTATAAATGGTACTCTGATATCACTAACATCCGTAGCCAAGGAAGGACTAAGATTGGAAAAGACCGCTGTTGGAATAGCGAGGCTGAGCTTGGACCTGGGAATGAAATCGAAATTCACATCGATAACAGGACCGTGATCGGATAAGAATTGAGTGCCAGGACAGCTGGTATTAAAAATGAAGGTATTCATTTTAAGCATACGCGAGGGCCACCACCGGCACATTCGTAAAACATAAAAAACATAGATATACTATTGAATTTTAATTTACGCCCAGCTAGGTGGCCGGATAACGGCTAGTGTATGTATAGATATATTGGGTTTAATTATCTAAACTGAAATCACATTTTTATTTTGCTGCAATATACGCTATGATATATTTGAATTTTATTTTGCTATAATTTACGATGTATTAAATAGTATTATTAGTTCTATATTGGTTTTAGTCTTTAGTGCCAATGAATGTAAATAATACTTAGATTCTTATTACTTTATTATTTTAACAAATACGAGTAAACGAAGTATATTTATTTGGATAAATAAATAAGACATTTTTAATTTCCAATCCAACACGCTATCGATATACTGACAGAAGAAAACAATCACTACCGAGTCGAACAAATACGTCGCTTACTCATAAAGTATTGTATTTTTATAACCGCGATCTGGAGTATTATCATCAATGCTTTCTAGGTCAGCTTTCTCATTTCATCATTCCTGGTAACCAACATATTTGACGTGATATAAATTATGGTTCCCGTCTTGTCTTCATACTTCACACCTCCGATAATTGGCAGTTCGTGCTTTCTTTCAAAATTGTTTCTATGATGTCTCTACTTATGGAGCGCGCTATTTTTATTTCATAACTCCATAGTCACCACATATTTGAGAGTGCCAAAGCAAAATTCGTTTTGTCGATGACCGGTGAGAAGTTCTCGCAACCGAACTTACGATGCCCGATTCGAAAATGTATACTTTTTTAATGTGCATAACATGAATATATCTCGTATAGCCTTACAAGCTCGAAATGGTTCAAATTGAAAATAAGAACAAGCTGTTATTTTCCAATTACCCGTCGACATATGATTATATTGACCTCTCTTCTTGGGATAATGCGAAAAATAGTCGTGAAGACTGACTATTTCAGAGGCGCAATTATAGCCAGGGTCGTCTATCACGGTGGGTGGAACAGACGCTCAATTGTCTTTGGCTTCACTCAAAAATCGATCCAACCCTAACGTATTTAAAGACTGTCTCGTTATTTGAATGTAATATTCGAGTCTGATGGCCCTTATGGGTATCAATATCCCATTCGATTTGTCCAACAAATCGAATGGGATATTGATACCTTTCTATTTATTGTGGATGACGATGGTAGACCTCGCGGTGGACATCATGTTGCGGGTAAACATTGACCTTAATTATGGTTTTGATTCAAAGAATATCTGAAATAACTTTTCTATTTCCGTTCGTTTTTAATGTATTATCAAATTATAAATTCATAATTAAGCGAAAAAAACATTGTAAAATTAAAAGACGTACTAGCTCTTAAGAATTCCATTTTTTGTTTAATACATAGGACGCATTGAAAATTTTTGAAATTAATGAGAAAAAAATACTATGAATGGTTAAAAATGAATTTATTGTTTCCTAAAATATTCTCCGTTAGCATAAATGTACTTTTTCAAACCAATTTTGAAAACATTTATGCCATTCCTACCTGGAGACCCCAGAAACGTGTTTTTCATACTCTTCAACAGCGTTTGCTGGGAATGAAAATCTTTGACCTCGTAAGTGGTATATTATAATATATAATATATTTATTTGTTTGGCCGTGTGAGAACTAGCATTACGGTTTATGTAAGATGTGTGCGGTACGGTAAAAACAACCGTAAACTTAAGACGTTTACGGTTGTTTTTACAGAGTTCGTCAATAACTTCCGGTAAACAAATAATCGTGTACCAATCACTGTTCACGGTACGGAAATTCTCCAAGGCAACAGTAGCCACTTGTCCAGTTTTATTTAAAAAGAAGCAATCATCCGCTTAGAGGTACTTCGCTTGCGCTTTACTTTGGTTGGTTTCGGCTCATCTCGATAGACCTGTGCGGTTGATTTCTGTTTTATCTGAACACCTGTTGTGGTTGTCACTCACCAATCTTTTCTCGTTAGTTTGTTGAAAAAACATTTATATTAATATTTTAGAGAAGTAAATTGGAATGGAATGAAAAAATGACCACCGTATGTAATTGAATTTCATCTTGTTTTATTCTACATTGACCGGGTATCATGGACTAGAATTCTGAACGAGGATGTTGACCTCAAAAATAAATATATATATTTTTGTATTAATTATTTGTTAACCATGTTTTAAATGCATAATAACACAGTTATTTAGAAGTTTATTCTATAATGGAAATAATTGTTGTATGTATTCATTTATTTATGAAATTGTTCCAGTATAATTATTATAATTCTATTATGTACATGTCATGATTGTCTAGCTATTTGTAACTACGCTTTCCAGAATTTCCTCATGAAGTTGAAAATGAGCCAACGAAATGTCGAAGTTTTCTGAATAAATGACATCTACTCATTTGTCCAAGTTTCCGATATCATTTATTAAATTATTGCCAAATTGAAAATAAAAAGGTATATCATTTCAGAATTCAGTAGTAGATACTGAAATTGGGAATATGATCTACAAAGACATTACACGCTATAAAAAAAAATAAAAAAATTCTTTCTAATCTTCGTCTTACCACAACTAGTTATTAATAAAATAATTGAATACTAAATACGTTAGAGGTCTAACTCCAGTGGGTGTATTCATGGATAACGCCTGTCCGGCTTTGCGCAAGGGCACACGCGCATACGAAAGCGGAATCCTTGAGCTGCTTGCTGTTTGTGCCACTCATTACTTCTTCCTAGCGTGACAGTATTCTTTTACGTTATCTTCCACACCTCAATGTCCATCCTACTTTTTTATCCTCCTACCATCCTACCATTCATCCTACTTTATCCTTCTTACTCCCTATCCCTTCTACTTATTCTTTAAAATTTTCTAAACTTAATGATAGCAAAAATTAATAAAGGATTACTCCAAGAAAATACTAGCATTGCCAGAGAAACCCTTCTCGGTCTTGCTCTAGGTAGACCCACGCCGTATTTGGGAGCGTAGGCAAATTTGCCTATCAGGAAATAAGGAGCTACAGGCTCGATTGCGGTGACGAAGGTTCGCAATCCGACAAGCCTAGTTTCCAGGAGGGGACTGGAAAGGGCTGTTTCGGTACTCTGACTGTATGTGGATGGATGGATGATGAAACAGATGATATCCATGAACTGACAAAAGACAAGCGATTCGATATTCTATATGTGAATGAAACTAAAAGAAAAGGTAGTGGTGGGGTCATAGAATACCGATCATTCCATACTGTGTTCTGGCGTTGACCAGAGCCAGCGAGGGTGCCCAAATGTGGCTTCAACTGACCAGAAATATTGTCTGAATACGTAAACGGTTACTTACAAATATGTAAATCCAAGGCTCATCTACTTCGGTGTCTTTTTGTTTTATTTAATTTTTTTACTAACGTATGGACACCGTTTATCGCCATTACATATGAAATAAGTTGGACCCATTCGATTTTGGATTGTAACCAATTTAAATTAAAAAAAAAAATAGAATTCATTACTATTTGATTTTATTGATAATTAAATTTAAGAATAATCAAACTCAATTTTGTTTTCAAAAGGTTTTCATTATGTTATCAGTTTATCTTAAATCATAATTTAAAAATACATTTCGCTTTCAGGATTTAGTTCGTCAATTCACAATCATTATTCGATTATATTTTTTAATCAAATATCTTTTCTATGAATTTTATGAATTACTGTGAGCCGAGTGCCGCTCTTACCTAATTGGTTAAACAATACGCTTTTGACTCCTCCTATTTTTGACGAATCCTCCTATTTGTGATACTCTTTTCAAGTACCGTGCTGCCTTAAATCAAATTAAAAGCAGCTTCCAACACACATTGAGCCAGCGAGAAGATTGATTTTAGATCCAAAACCCTCAATCTGTATTCAAAATATTGTGAGAGCGTATACCTCAGCGTTGGGGTGATAGAACCTGACATACACGGGCATGATTAACCAATCGGATACACGATAGAAAGTTGCAAAGAATGTCATACCGGTTATTACAGATCCTCCTACCGCCACATTGTTCAATCTTCACTTTGACATCAAAGGTTTTTCTTTTGATGTCAAAGTGAAGATTGAACCATTCCTTTACTTTTCATAATATGCAATATATCGCAATTTTTACACATCCCTTTCAAGATAAGCGAGAATTATAACGATTTTTTCCAGCTTCTCACGATTAATTACGTGAACACTATTAGCAGAGAAATGAGCCACTTTTAACCCCACGTCAATGCTGACTTATGAAGTATACAGACGGAAGTGAATATTCATGCACGAAAGATTTACGTATGCACGATCATTTTATGATTGAATATTCGTTTATTTCTGACCGAACAACATATACTACATTATTTTAAATTTGAAATGCACATGCTCTCTTATATGCCTCTAGGATAAAACGTGCAACATTCCGACCGCGAGCTACAGTTTTTATAGTAATCAAATTATTATAAATATGTAATGAACGATCAAACTCTCATCTTCGCACCGTTGAACATAACAAACGGCTCTGAGCCGAATCGCCCCTCATCCCTCGGCTCGGTGAGTAGGAAAAGAGTTAATATTGATCGTTTTCATATTTCGCCCAACCCCCCGCTCTTGCCCCGCGGTCTTCTAGCGACACCCTGAGAGTTTTTACAAATGAGAACGCGCGCCTCCCCGCCCCTCCCCGGTACATTTCTTAATGTAGTGGTCGGCTACAGCGCCGCACGCGGCATCGGGGACCTGCTCTGCAGGCTCACCCCGGCTTTATTGATGTATAGCCGTTGCCCCAGCGCAACCTAGAAGAGTCGACAATATTTTCGAACTGTATGCGAGACTTTTTATTAAAATTATAACACTGTGCATAAGTTAGCGTACAAACTTCTGCTTTTACATTGAAAACAGCAATGTAGTAAATATTTCGTTTTACTAGTAGATGTGTGGCATATGTTCATTGTTACTAGTATCTATTGCACTAACGCAATAAAAAAAAACGACATGAAATAACAAACATCTCTTTATTATAATAATTTTACTGGACACAGATAAAGTAATACATATATTCGTCATACAATAATAATGTCACATTTATTTCTTAACGTTAATTTGTACAGTAAACATTTATCGGTTAGGTAAAACCTGCATCTCACCGTGACTCTTTAAATACAGTATACATTTGCTGAGGTAGAACGGTTTAATAGTCGCTGGCTGACCTCTTACTGGCTAACAATATTCAACATTCCCTTCTAAATCGAGTTTGCATATATCAAAATCATTAACCATTAATGGCTGTAAATGGCACTACATCGTACTATCATAACAGTTCAATCACATAATTCATTAGAAACAAATTAATCACACAACAAAGGCAATATTCAAAAATAGGAACTTAAGACATTGCAATCACTTAAACGACTTAACATAATATTCTGATGGCCATTACAAGATGCGACAAGAAATTCTTCAAGATCACTCAAATAACAAACAGCGATACAAACTATTCGTGATAAAAATGTATTAAAATAAGGTATAAATTCAATAAAAAAAAATGGATAATCTAAGTCAGTCTTTTGAACGAATATAAAAATTCAAAAATTCATTGAGGTTATATTATTTCACTTCAATGCCGTTTATTTTCCTATAAAAGATAAATGATTAGAAGTGAACAATTACTCGAACTTTGGCTCTTTACCCTGAACATGGAATCGCTTGAGGTAGATTGCGGTGCGTGGCGCCGTCGTCGGCCCTAACGATAACTAACTACAACAAGAGCCGGGTCACGTATGCGCCTGAGTCCTTTAAAATTACTCGATCGATCGTACGCGATCTTCTAATGACTTTTTTAATGTATAGGATATAAATTGAAAATAGCTATAACTTTATTTTTTTTATATTTCATTTTTAATTTTTGAAATGATAGTATTGTTCTATCAGTATATTGTCGGTCAAGGTATTTTTCAGAATCAGTCGCATATGAGACCTAGCTCTAAAGACATACATCGCAACATTAAGTTATTTAATTCTACATCGAAAACCGTTAAATTTGTACATATCTCAATAATTTGTACCAATATTTTCTTTGGATGATTAGTAGTACGTCTACACTTAGTTTGAGTTTACAACTAACGAGACCTCAGCGTCCGATAGATCATCATGTCTATGCGGACGACGTAAAACTAGGACTCTGTAATATTCACCGACCAAATATTATTTTTTAATTTTTCAATATTTACATGTATAATATCGATCGATAGTTTCGACGATTTTGCGAAAATAGAAACAATTTATTTTTTTTTGAGAATATCGAAACGGTTTGTTTAACATCAATATATTCGCAAAATATACCATTTTTATTCATTTTGAGAGCTTTCAAATCGAGAAATATCATAAATCACAAATGTGGTTGGTAAAATTACGAGTAAGTAACGATCACGTGTGATGTCCGTTAAAAAAAAACGGAATAAAATTAAACAAGAAAATGGACGCGGTCAACGCGTCGATAGTCTAAAAAATAATACAGAATAGCTGTACTACACTCTAATAGGAAACTAATACCCGTACGAGAGATTGCAAATACACTTATCAGCTACAAATACACTAAATACGAAAATACGTTTTGGAAATTTTTGTAGTTTCACCACACGACTTAAGTGAACTGCGTCCTTAGGAATTCAATACTAAGTTAGCTACCTATGTACACACATCATGTCGAACCTAGTTACTAATTATAATACATAAATTCATAAACTCGAACACTTAACAAATGTCAATTCATTTGTACGCAGTTCACTAAATCAATAAGAAATATCAACAACGCAGATATAACACAAGAGAATACATGCAGTATGTTTGTATTGTACGTAAGCCTGAAGGAGGTATATACAGCGACGTGAGGCCGACGGTGGACAACTTAATGCTACGACTCCGGCCAACGCGAAGATCGTCGGGACTCGATGGTACACCTTACTCTTAATTCTTGACAACGTGGAATTACTATATGATTGGACAGGTACTGCGAAATTCTTATAATAAGGTATTATACCCTCTTTTTGCTAAATATACATTTAAATAATAAATTAATTTATATAGAAAGCCTATATACAGAGGCCGTGGGCGCGATGGCGCCGCGGCGACAGCGCGCCGCCGCCGGCCGCCGACTGCTGGCGCTCCGGGCGCGGGCCGGGCGCGGGCACCTCGACCCCGACGACGACGTAGGCGGACAGAACCGATACGTACTCTCACAGAACTTAAAAAATAAGCGAATAGGAAGTTGGGAAATTGCTTTTGTGTTCGTGAACAGGAATCGACCGGCTATTTGTGCGCGTGTGCGACGTGCGTCCCGCGTTCATGAAGAATCGGGTGATATTTCAATATTCAACAAACACCGATTAGATACTAACACTACTTACATTTTTAATAAATAATTAGACTCCAGAAATGACGCGAAACATGCGAGAAAAGTAGCGGGCGAACTGCAAAGACGGACGGCGAAGCCGCCCACGCCGGCCGGTTCGGTTGGGAAAGGGGCTTGGAAATCATAAATAATATAACCTATTGTCCCCGTGGACAGTGCCTTCACAGAATTTGCAAATTTCCCGGGACGATGTCGTGCAAAGAGCGAACCGTCGGCTCGTAACGGGAGAACGATTCGTTTCACCTCGCTTTTGCGATTATGCAAATGGTACAATAAAATTCTAAAGTATAACACAGAAGAGAAAAAAAAACACGTTTTTTATGACGGACGTTACGCGCGCACAATCATAAAAACTGAATAGGCGACTACCTAACTAGACCGTTCGGTAGCCTCCTACGAGCGTCGAAAAAACGACCGTCGGACCGTGCTTGATGTTCTATTTTTATTTTTTTTATTAGTACAAAATAAAAGGTCTGTTCTGTGCCGTATCGTCCTGGACCAGCGAACGTTCAGTGCGTTCGGCCTACGGGTGTATTAGTCGGCGGGCCGGGGGCGGCGCGCGGCCGTCGGGCGGCAGCGCGCGGCGCGCAGCTCTACGCTGGAGGAACTGGTATACCGCTGGCTCGTGCGGCGCCCGCTCGGCGCGTGGTGACTACGCAGCGTGCACGCGTAGGTCGGTGGGCGAGTTCGGCGTGGCGGAACGGCGGGGCAACGACAGATCCTCGGGCTCCGTTTGCTCTGGCCACTCTTCCCAACGCCAGTCGGGTGCGGCCGGTGGCGGGCTGACCGTCTCGGGCGAACGAACCGCGCTCGCACCCCCGACGGCACCGGCGCACCGGTGAAGGGCGGCCGCCTGCCGTCTACGAAAGCGTGCACCGCATCGGCACGCAAAAGGTGCATCGCCATCGTGCACCAGTGCGTGCGCCTTTAGCTGATTCGAATCAGAGAAGCGTGCAGGACAACGCGCACACGCGTATGGCCGTTCTCCGGTATGCACGCGTAGGTGGCGACGCAGGTTGGCGACTTGCACAAAGTGGCGCGGGCAGTGCGGGCAGCTGTATGGCTTTTCTCCGGTGTGCAAGCGTAGGTGCGTCTTGAGATGGTGGTCACGCGTGAACCGCTTGTGACACTCGCCACATTCAAAGGGTTTTTCCCCCGTGTGGGTGCGCTCGTGGTTCTGGAGTACATGTTTATAACCAAAAGAACGCGAACAAACCTTGCAAGTGAAAAGTTTGTCGCGTGGCGGCTCAGTCGCGCCAGGCGAGGAACCGGAAGATGGCGGAGAGGGCGGTGCGCCGGTATCGTCGAGCTTGGGCGTGCGACGCCGTTTGCGCGCGCGTTCCAGGTCCGCCGGTGGCAGCAGTGGCGCGGGCGGCGAAGGCGGCCAGGCCGCCAACAGCGCGCCCGAATACAGCTCAGCCGGCAGCCCTGCCACCAGGGCGGCGGCGCGTGTCGCCAGCAACCGCTCCGCTAGCATCGGCAGTGACTCCTGCCGCATGCTCGACAGCGGCCGCACCGACACCCCTGCATATGCAGACGCACCATTCTTAGAAACTTGAATAGAATATTGAATGTATAATTGTATAATAATGATAATTGAAAATCTAATCGAAGCCGGAAATTCCTACATTTTCATATTTACACACCTAAATCGCACACAAATTCCAATGCATTATATCGACAGAATTATTAAGAAAATGTGAAGCAATAATAAATGTAAAGGAGTATTTATGCCTTAATAAATACTCCTCTACATTATCTGTTATCTTATACATTGTACAAAACCTAGAGAATGGTTTAATCCAAAATTCTTTCTCTCGTTCTAATATTATACACGCCACAAAAAAAATCTTTTTTTGGTGCTGCTCTGTTTGTGCCCATGGTCGATAAAGTAGGTAATGTACAATATTTTGTCATACATTGTTTTTACTCATCAGCTCTAGTTTACCTTCTACCCTCATTTAATTTTTTTCCCGGCCTTTTTCGTAAATAGTCATTATTACAATAACATCAATAAAGTTTATGTTACTATAACATTATGGCTAGTACGTCCAGATGTGTTAACAATCCTGATACATTTTGTTATGTTTGTGGTGAATAGATACTAAAAGATCAGCGTAAAACGATAACAGACACTGTGAATTGTCTGTATTTTGCTTACTTCGGTATTGAAATTCGACACCAAGATAAAGTGTGGGCGCCTCATAGTGTATGTAAACAATTTCTTGATGTTTAATATCAATAATTCTTTTTTTTCTGAAAACTGTATGCGTTGTAGGCTTGTGTTATATTTTACTAGCTTTCCACCCACGACTTCGTCCGCGTGCACATTCGATCTTGCTGTCGATTCAAGCAATTCTGATTAGTGTTGTTCCTGATATTTATCCCTCTCACGCTCTTGATTTTAATCACATATGCAATTTCGACCTTGATCTCGTTCTCAATTTCGGTACCGGTCCCAGCTCTGATCTTGAATTTTTAAGAATCGGTGTAGCAGTTCAGGACAACAGTACAAATACGTTTACGAAGTATGCGGCGAATGTTTAAATTGATTGCATAATATCTGTTTCTGTATTCATTTTATTACTTATTTTATTATCAGCCAACCTTATTATTTATATTTAACATTATTGTCATGGGATTGAATATAGAACGGATTTCATTCCTTTATATTTCTCAAGAAGTTTGTATATAAAAAAAAAACAACATTACGAAAACAAAGCCCTTACCAAAGCGCTAGTCAATTGCTAATCTAAACCCTGACTTACAAAAAACTTAAACCATACCTTAAAATAAATGAAAGTTTCGTAATCAGTATCCTCAAAACCTCATTAAGACCCATATCGATTTTTAGATTTACTTTCATCCTTAAAGGGCTGATTGACAAAAGTCGAAATTCTTACTTGTAATTTTTTAGGAATATTGACACTTTGAGGAATGATTTTATTAATCACTATTACATCTCACTATGACTTCAGAAATTTGAGGTCTAAAAGTGAATATGGATGAATTCTATAGGAATCACCTTAGTTTCGATGTAACTTTCACAGAAAATTTAATAAATCAATCGCTTCGATTAAAATTGAAGTCTAAATTTCTCGCGTCCTAAAAAAGCGTCAATCTCGCACCCTACGTTGCATATGAAAAAAACTGCCATGAAACCTTAAATGCTTATTGAAGTTGAGAAATATAGGGACTAACATAAAAATATGCAAATAAGATATTGATATAAAGTATATAAATATTATTAATAAGTTGAAAATATTATTTTTAATTAAATTTTTTTGAAATACATTGTAATCAAAGAGGCCTATGAAAAATTTACACATGGCCAATCGTGTTGTTAAATTTTAAAAGGGTTATTGTGACGAAATAAACAAAATGGTAAGTAATATTTTGAGTGATGTTCTGAATGTCTGTCACACATCCTTCGACGAAAGGACCTATCTATATCGACAACGTTGTATAATAAAGAGTTATCGACGAACAAATAATTCGAAACGTTTTTTTTAAGGAGTTTATTTAAGACGCTAACATGCAAATCGCGGAGTACAGCGCGATCGCCCCGCGCGTCGCTTCCGCCACTCGTTAGGCCCGGACCTAAACCAACACGCGGGGCGCGCCTATCGATAGCGCACTTATCAGCGGCGGGGAACAAAAAATGCAACAAAAACCGCATTCGATGCAGAAAGAAGGCCGGAGGAAACATTTGGTCGCAATCGCGGCGCAGGTCACTTCCGCCCCGACCTGTTGCGCAAACGCCGGCTCCTCTCGCACGCCACTCGAGCGTCGTTTCCAATGCATCCAGCATAGTAATTATCTATCTTTGACCTTTCACGGTCGACTGTTGTTTCATAGTTCGCTTAGGTGTCGAACTGAGCATTAGGTGGTCACCGCTCAGCGCCAATGTATTGGTTATTCTGTACCAATCGAAGATTTTTGGGTTCCTTCAACAAGGAAGTATATGAAGTCTGGGTTATAGCTCATAGCAATTATCGTCTGATACTCGGCCCGTCACTTAACTGGAAAGCGCGATGAATGAATGAATATCATTTTATTTCATATGTCAGGAAATACATATCAATGACTGGCTACAATCGACCGTCACCGTTGATCCCTCTTTGAAGTCAGACACGTTCCAAACTTATGTGAGATTGCAACAGATCATCATTCAATTTTCCTTAGTACATTATTTGGCAGCAAAAAATACGTCCCTTACAATTATATTTAATATAGAACGATGTCTCTTTCAGTCAGGTTCCAAGGTTTATTCGGATCCCGTTTTTGTTCCCTATTCATATCCCAGATCTGATCTTAATTCTTCCGATCGGAATTACGAGCGAGATCGAGATCGATTCCGATCTCGATCTCGCTCTCAATTCCAATTCCGATCTTGTTCCGACCCCACTCTCGATTCCAATCGTTCACTATATCAATTACCCTGCGGTTTCATACGCATGGAATATTAGCCATCAAATATCGATTGTTTTAATCTCAGCGTAACAGTATGCATATTGATGGGATGAAAGCAACTTAAAAATCATTTCAGCATTAAACTTATCCATAAAATAAATTTGGTTTAGATTTTTTTACTAATTGCAAAGAAATTATTTCAAAAGATATCGTATTTTAATTTTCTACAAAAAATATGGTGTATACTGCAAAAATAATCATGTAAATCGCACTAGTCGTTCAAAAGATAATATGTATATAAACACACAAGGAGATAAACAAACGGGGAGACATTGTGTTTTAAAAGTATGACAGATGAATTGATTGTGTTCTATCTGACTGTAATTAATTCAATAGTATTGTATCAAACATAAATTCCCCAGATTTTGCATCGGCGAATACTCTGAAACACCTTGTTATGCTACAAATTTCGGTGCTCTAAGCAACTAAATGGAAAAGAGTCTACCAAAAATGTCAAATTTCAACAACGTTGTCCACATTTTTTCTGTGCGTACGATAAATATTTACACAATAAGACATTGCCATTCAAAGCAGATTTGGTTACACAAAAGTAAAATACGTGAATTAAAAAAAAAAACAAAACAAGAGAATATTACAAAAAATTCGCTTAATAACTACTGATGCAATTTTTTAGGTAATTACTGATTGTTATTAAGAGTTTGTCCAATATCTGTAAGGTTCAGGAACGGACAAACCGAGTGTCACTTTACCAAACTTCTAATCTAATTCTTCTCTTAAAATAATGAATGTTTTGGTGCGCGAGAGACGTTTCCATACATTAAATGTTCGCTATTATTTTGAAATACGATAGAAAATTCCAATCGAGTTTCATAATTACCGAAACGGATCAAATTAGGCTGTACGAGAATTATCTTCACAATAAATTAATCACGTATCGCTCGACGATAGATATCTATTCTAAAAGGTAACGTTGAAAATTTAAAATTTAAAAATCTTCATGGCAACCTCAAATGTATATCCGGCACAAACGAGAGATGCACTGCCTTCGACCAGTAGGGCGTATTTCCTACGTGAACTGTGAACCTTATTTCTTCGTACCTATAATTCTCGTCTCCGGGCGGCACACGCGGGCGTCCGCCGGCGCGTAATGGAATTAATTACTCTCGGCGCGGACGGACTCCTCCCGAGCTCCGCCCAAATTATATTCAAATATTAATTTCGACGGAGAAAGCCTTTTTGAGAGCACTTAATTAAAATTAGACTAAAATCATAATTGAAAGTTCTCCTCGAGGCGTGGAGAGGCGGCGGAGGGAAGCTCCTTACATTATCTACTTAGCCGGGGAATTAATTCGGGCGCGGCGCGCGGTAATTACACCGCGCCGATTGGACCGCGCCGCGCCGGCCGCGCGCGCCGCCACCGCGCGCCCATCGATCCATTTCGAAATCATAACATGTCACTGTTCTGATGAGTGTCACACGCGAAATTTATACTTTATATGAGAAGGACACGTTCCACGCTTTAGATTTATTCATTTCCTCGAGAATTATAAAATAATACGTATTTTAAATTAAGTGTTAATCCGCCCACAGAAATACTTGGTGTTTCTTCTATTACTTAAATATTTTCAAAATGAACGACCACGTATTTTACCAAAATTTTTGGAACTGTTCTTATTCTTTTATCTAGGATGCCCGTAATTAAACAAAAAATAAAATAAAACCAACCATTGCATGTTCGTAATACACTCAGGCTTGAGTTGACTATAGTTGAACAGGCGAGAATTGAATAGCTAACATAAATCAATACAATAAATATTATGCATTTACAAGGCTTTGAAACACTAGGAAAAATAATTTATAAAATTGTTTCATACACGATTTTCTGAATCACCGTTTTAGACCTGCAGATAACGCACCTTCATTCTCAATTAAAATTATGCGGCCATCTAAAATACAGTCTTCAAGAGACTAATTTACAAGGATTTTTTTTTTATTTTAGAATTCTTTTAAGTACGTATACAATTCAAAAACCGCATATGGAAAGCGAACGAACGTCGAGATAGGCAACACTTAAAATAGGATATTTCGAAAAAGTGTCAAATGTTTAAACGATACGGGATAGTCGGTTGGGCACAGTGGATCTGAGTATTTACGCATTCGGGCCGCGGCGGTATGGCACAGCACGAGATAATTTTAAAGTTGGTGATGAGGGCGGCGCGCGCACGTCCCGTCCCTGCGGCTTAGCCCATAACTTTTTAATAACATTACGCGCTGTTTTGAGGACGGCGCGGCGTTCGAGGTGTGTCTCGAATCTTAATGTCTAATTGGAGCTACAGTGGACCGACTATTCGACGATCGCTTCTGCTCTTATTCCATTTTTTTTTTTGTGCAAGAAATAGAGAAGTTTATCGTTTTCTAATGAAGATTTCATTAATTGAAAACTGATAACTTCATATTCATTATTATACACCGGTCGGTAGCTACATTAAATTATTTGTAATTTTTTGAACCCAAATGGGTAGATATATGTACTTAAGCCGGTGTATAAGTTAAAGACCGACCACAAAATGCTTTTTTCCTATATGTGTGCGGCGGACATACCTTAAAGGATGCAAAAATATATTTTTCCATAGACATAACATGGAATTTAAAAATATAACACCACAGATTGTTCTGAGCTGCGCTACGTGCGGTAGCACAGATGCCGCGTGCAATCAACAACGAACTCATCTGGGAAATGATCGAAGAGGTATACAGTACAATGCACAAAACTCGGCCGCTGTGAAGTTAGTCACGCAAGCATTGCAATGGCGTGAAGTAGGTATGCGGGGGAGGAGAAGGAAACGTGAGGGAGTGTTGAATCTGCGCATTGCATGATCCGCAGACAATTCAGAGCGGCAGAACTTCCAGACTTGAAATATACTGCGCCACGTCCGCGCTGATCATCTTCGCGACGATATCGCGTGATATCGGAATGGAGGACTTTCACCATCCCTTCCTCGATATTCGCGAGATAGTCAAGAGGACCTGATGCCGCAATAGCTAAGCGAGTGAACCGTGACTCACTCCGAGTATGAAACTCACGATGTTTCATACTAGAAGCATGACATTGACTGCGTGAATTGAAGAGATAGCTCGCTTCGTGTATATTGAGTATAATTATAATGTAAGATATATAGGCTGCTTACTCTAGAAATAAAGATAACAGTGAATATGTGACAACAAAATCGGTAAATTTAACATTTATAACTACACACCTGCAGTAGGCTTCGTAAAAATATAGCATAAAATATAAACAAGAAAATTTTTCCTATTTGGTACTTCGTTTTGTGATTAAGAATAAAAAAACTCCAGTTCCTCAAATGACTATTTCAAGAAGAGAGATTAATTCGACTCGAAAGTCTTGTTATGTGTGTGATGGAATTGCAAAGGATTAGTGTACCTACTTTAAAATAATTCCAGATGATCGAACTATCACTGCAGAGATATAGTGAACAGCTGATACGGTTGTATGAGGTTTTGTCACAGAAATATCTAGATTTAGTAAATCGAAAACGGATGCTCTCACTACATGACAATGGCAGTCCACAAGTCACGCGGAATCGTAGAAGTTCACCACATTAACTTCCTACCTCCTACCACCTCCAGCATTCACTCTGAACTTTGCACCGTCAAACTACTATTTATTCAGAACCATAGCGAAATTGTTTCTTAGTAAAAATTCGGAGTCCAAAGGAGATGTCGAAAATGCAGTGCGGCAATTCTTTGCGTCTAAGCCCAATGAATGTATTTGCCGAGGTATCGGAGAGCTTTCTGAATGTTGGACTAAGGCCATAGAATGCGATGGGTTTATACACTTTATATTGAGGTTTTCTCTTTGTATGATTATAAGCTGTCCCGCCCGCTTCGCTGGGTAATTTTTATTTATAAATAAAATGGCGAAGGATTTACGGAATTCGAAAAATGAGTAGCCTAGAACCATTTACAAATCATTCTGCATCGAATGGTCCCAGTCCCATGTCTATACGTTTAGTAGTTTTTACGTGATTGGCGAACAAAGACAACCTATTTTCATTATATATGTGTAGATTTAATAAAAGAAATGAACATTAGAAACCGGTATTATTTATGAGACACCTTAATACTTAAATGGAAAATATTTGAAAATTTAAATAGATACTATTTTGTACCCATGTTAAAAAAAATTCGAAGCACTGCTTCGAAATATGTGTTCAAACTTTTTTAAACATTAACAACTTTCTAAAAATTACCCACAAAAAAATAATGGTTTTAACCCTGGAACGCAAAAACTGTCGTTGGGCTCTGATGTTGCAGTTTGTTTTTATTAAAATTCTTAATACGCAAATTACGTCAGGAGTTAATTCTTTCGATCTGGTCAGCAAGTACAGAAGTCATTGATTCCAATCCTAGTAACACTGAAATTATTATCATTAAGATATTTGATTCTAATTATCATCTATAAAAATGTGTACATGTCGCAAAGTCAGCAAATAAGTATTTTAATATTTTTTCCCAATTAAGTAATTAAGAAAAGTTCAGCTACAATAATAACATACTTAGGAATAAATAATCTATTACATTTACTTCTCTTTTTTTAGTTATTTAATTTAATTTTGATGAGGTACTGTTATATACCTAGAATAAAAAAAATAATAATCCAATCACATAATGAAAAATCATGTAAATTTTTAATCTGTTTATTTGAATATTAAAAAGAGCTGATAGATTTCAATTTTTATATAATTTCAAATTATTTAAGTAACTATTACATTTTTTATAGCTTTGTTGTAAAATAACGATCTGCTCGCAGCTTTACTCGCGTGGACTAATTATATATTTTATAGGTCTTTTTTTATTAATTGAAAAATTATTTTTTATTTTCATTGTAAACTCAGCAATACACTTGCTATCAAGGCTATTAATTAACGAAATCCCTTTTTTTATAAGAAAAGGGGCCAATAAAATTATACTTCAAGACCACCTCCTAATTATGTGTTCATTTAACATGAAGAACCTAACTGTGGCTCAAATATAATAGCTACACATGTAACGTCGCTAACTTTTTTTTTTAATTTAATGACGAATAATATTTTAACTCATAAAAACCTTTCTGGAGAAATGTAGATCCCAAAAGAAAAACCGCACACAAAGTCGTTCAAGCAGTTCTCGAGATTAGCGCACACACAGAAGGACGGATGTTCACCGGGGACTTCATTTTATGTGTGTGTCGATGGAAGATATTCTTCATCCAACGACACCACAACAGAAACTTTGACAACACCAGAACTAAATTTTCTTATAGTTGTAATCATCAAGTGGAGTTATAAAATGATAATGTATAGATCCAGCTTTCTTTTTATGTTAAAACATTTGTTATTTTGTATTATATTAGATTTAAAGGCAGAGTTTAAGCACTCACTATTTGTGCATGACAACACTACTGCAATTATAAACCTGAAAAAAAACATAGTTACTTTTCTACATCTTCATCGACGAATTATTCTAACTAAATCTTTTTCGATAATATAATCCTTACAATAATGGAACACTTTCAATGTAGAGACCGAGCGCGTCGGCCGTTAGCGGGTCTTCGGGCGCCGCGACAAAGAGAAACGATAAATTCGCGGAGGCGGCGCGGGCGCGCGTCGGCCGCGCCCGCGCCGCACGCCGCTTTTTATGTAACCAAAGAGTTGTAATTATCCCCTCTTTATACCCCATAAATATTTGTCAATAACCCGTGCTCGATACTTTTATGGAGTCACCGGCGGCGGCGCTGCGCTCCATAAGTCATCGCGCCGCCGCCGCCGGGCCGCGGCGACGGCGCATTGTTAGCGCCCCGCGGGCCGGGCGCTGAGGGGTCGGCGCTGAGGAGGCTCGGATAATACCAGACGTGAAATACTGGTGGCAGAAACTGAACGCCAGATCGAGATTCTTTAGAATCGATACATAAAAATAATACAAACAGATACGAAATATAAAAAAAAATATCATAAAAAAAAAGTTTGGCCATATTTTTCAGCACTGAATTTGTGGCGCAACGGGCACAGAATTATGACAATTAAACATTTACTATTAATAAAAATATCATTCATGATATTCGTGGGTGATGGGTATACTGGACATATAGACTATACGATCTATGTTTCTTTTTAATTTTGAATGTGGTAATTATTTTAATGAGTTACTTCCCATTGCACTATGTAACTTACAATTTGTTATTTTTCTTTTTTTACACCACATACCAAGTTCTTTAGTCGTCGATGACGACTAAAATTGTAGGCAATTGCCATTAAAGCTCGTACGTAGCTTAAAAAACCACGGAAACAAACTATAATCCCAAATACTAGTGATAATCGACAGATAAACTAATTCAAGAACAGTGTCTACATCTAACTTGCACAAATCATAATAATTTCCACCGCAAGCACCGGCATTCTCCAAGCGAGAGAAAGAAAAATGTAACATGATGAGCCAGTGTGAGAGTGGTAGCTGAGTGGTCACACGGCCGCCCTCATCGCAAGGGCTTCGGATTTTATCCTAAGCCTCAAAGCAGATTCTTGCAACTTACCTAAATTCGTAAGATTGTTTGTCAGTTTGACCGTTACGGACATTTCTTTTCAACACGCACATTTTTCACGTTCACATGGAAATTGAGAAAAACTGCTATTCTGTTGGATGTCCCATTGAAGTTGAAAGAAAATCGAAACTCATGTCTTCGTATGAGTGACAAATATACGAAGATATATATTTTTTATATATTTAGTTACGTAACAATAATCACTTGACACCTCGAAATGGTCGTCAATCAGAACATTTTATGAACACCGAACGGTCCCGATCGCGATCAGATTCGAAGGCGAAACAGACAGAAGGCGGACACCGCGAGGACATCCACGCGTATCGAGGCTACCCCTCAGAGGTTTCGGCGTGAGAGCTACAACTTCTAACTGACGACCGGAATCGACTGGCGGAAGAAAACGGAACGTCGGGAAGCAGCCGGCCGGGCGTCGCGCGTCGCGGGGCGCAGGCATCGCGTGCGGCCGCCCTAAATTAGGTAAATTGTCTGTAATGGGATTGAGAGCGGGCAGCGGCGTGTGCGCGCAGATTACCGTCGCGCTACGGTTTCGTGCTACACGGTTTAGGGTTAATCGCCGGCGCTGCCGCTTGTCCGGCTTCCCCGTCGTTACTCGTGTACGAAATTACTGCGGTTTCGGCGCTCGCCGGCGCATCATGCCCGTGCCGCATGTTTGCCGGAGACGTAAGCGTCTCGTAATGCATTATTTGTTGTGACGGATTTTAATCACCTCTCCGGCGACCGCTCTTAATCATCCTTCTGATGACGCACGCCCTCCCGCACGCCTTTTATCACGGCCCGAGGTGGTGCAGCGCGATTCGGAGACTGCTGACGATCACCGACGCTACCATAACGTCTTGGACCGACCTATGGCTTTTTGGCTTTTCGTGCTGTACGAGGCGAAAGACCAAAGGTTTGATTTCGGTTAAGACTTATGATTCTAATTCGAAATTGGTTCTCTCAAGTCACCATCATTGTAATGAGCTGGTATTTAGGTTACGCATATGATTACGCTCCCCTGATGACTATTTATTGTTTTTGTACTCTTTTTTTATAATCCAATTGAAAAAATTAAAAACGTTGTTTTTAGTTTATCACGAATACCTTCGATTCCTTTAATTATATTAGCTCTCGCTGTTGAAAATGGTTGTCCTGAAAAACCGTCCAAATTAAGCAGTTATATTAATTTTGGAAAAATGTTTTATTTTTCCAAGAATAGTTACAGTATTACAATAACAAAAACTGCCTTTCTTTCCAATCTCGAATTACTAAAATCTTATTTTAAATCATTTTGCATCGAAATTAGCAAATCTTTTTTTACTTGTTTATATAATTTTTATTTGCGGAAGTTGAGAATGTTCGACCGACGACCGGCGGCGCGCGGAAACGTGACTGAAGAAATGTGACGTAAGTGTGAATAATTATCACTCACTTCAACTATGAAGGAAAATACCACGACGGACCTACATTTGGGGAAACATCCAGAATCTTCATAGGAGATGCGCAAAATTCCCTACATTAAGTCAGAGTGGAATTTGTGATATAATATACCGTTTGGAACGGTAGTAGAATGGGCATCGCCTTAGAGCCAGAAGGCATCATACTTAAGTCTCGATCATAAGATTTATTTTTTAGTTTACTTTTAATTATACCGCTTTTCCCGTGCGTCGGAGGGCACGTAAAGCGTTCGATCGCTGGGCCGGCGTGAAGGGCCTAAAATTCAAACCTTTAATATGAAGTAAAAGAATCCAGGAGGGCGTACCTCAAGAGTAGGCTGATACAGCGATCATTGCAATACTATCTTCCTTCTTACAGAAGACCACTGCTCAATTGTCGAACGTTATAAGCTACAAATCATGTGCCAATGGATAATACACAATAATGCAGAAAGTCTATATTTTTAAATTAAGCTTGTGATTGGCTTAAAATTAAAAAGCAAATAAAAAAAACCATGGAACAGTCGAGAAAACTGTAACATGGCCAGCATCTATATGCTGGCTTTAGATACACGTTGTGAAATGTGCAGCGGGATTATGATATAATTTCCGAACATCCCATATAGTGTTTATACAGGTATTACGAGATTACATAATTCTTTAAACATTGGATTTAGTCACTACGATTGATCGTTTTCAGTTGTTATGAAGATGTTTGATGTTAGCGTTTTACCGTAAATTAAAAGATCTACTTTAATTTAAAGTGGATACTAACGTTTAAATGTTAACGAGACGTAGTCAATTAAACATAATGGAACTTTTTATAAATTAACATTTACAGACCTTTATTGTACTAACAACATTGCGAAAATTGATTTAAACATCTGACAATTAAGAATAATGAAAAAAAAACTGGCAAATTATATGTCCATTATTATTTAATGAAATTTTTATCTCTTATATGTAAAGAAGTTAATTTAGAACAGAAAATCATGGAAAAATCGGATACCGTAATAAGACAATTTTAGCAGTCAGTGATAGTATTTTTTTGATAAGTTGTAGAATGTATTATTTTATTACAAGAGAATGGGTTGTTTTCATTTATTGACAAATAATATCTTATTTTTATCGCTATTCAACATTTCAAATGAGAAAAACTGCATATTCGTCGTAGGATATAGTTTAGGCCTTATATCAGTGCAAGATTTACATTAAAAAAAAATGGTGCTATCAACTCCGACGCATGACTGCAGTCTATCTTTAAGAATAAATTTCATTTATTTTTAAGAAGGCACGGAGGAGCAATATAACGGCGACTTCGCTTTTTATTAACACTCATTTTCGTTTCCAACGCAATTTGCGTAATTTTGGATATGAAAATCGATTTTTAAAGAGTAAACTACAAAAAGTATATTTTTATATACAGAATTTATAGTATGCTGATAAAATGGTATAGTGAGTCACAGAGCAAGTGAACTTTTTAAATTATAACACTGACGGACAACGGCACAACGCAATATCACATCTTGTAAGCGAAACATCAACTTGTATGTGACATTTACTGTCCTAACGATTTATAATTAATATTCATTCAATATTAATTAAATTATTTCACATTACAGAATACATCAGTATGTACATAGCATTCAGAGATAGTGTATGTACAGGGTTTTTTTTTTTAATTCATATAAAGGTATAAGGTTATACGCGTACTGTTCAGATGTGATTGTACATGTGTTTTTTTAAATTTTGTGAAATTTATAACTACAAGTTTCGTTCAATATGCATGAAATATATATTTGATTTTAAATTGAAATATGAAAAAAGATATAATCTGCATTTTTTTTTATTACATGCTAATTTAATGGCAATAAAACATATTTTTGCTCGTTAGGAATTAATACTTGGAAATATTTATTGTTTATTGTCGACTTGAAAAAAGGATTCAAATTTACAAAAAAAAGTTATTTTATTATCCGCATACCTCCGTTATAAATTATAGTGAAAGTGTTATAAGGAAGCTAAATTGCAAAGATTTATTAATGTTCGATGGAGGCCGGCCATTTAATAAGTAAGAAGCAAATTAAAGTTACAATATAGTCACTAGTGTAAATACTGTTTTTTTTAATGTTTATATTATTATTTCATTAGCCATAATAATTGTTAATGAATCGTACCTAAACAGAAATAACTGTAACGAGAATTATTGACAATTAATATTTTATAAATAAAACAAAAACTAAGAACTTAATTAAGGTACTTATCATTACAGATATTGAAGTTTAAATTAACTGCATAATTTGGAATATTTTCTATTCTAATGAGGTCAGAGGATCAACATATGTTTTTCATTGTTCTTAAATACTAGTTATAGTGTAGAGTACTTTCCAAAATGTAGTTTTTCGTATTTTTGAGAATAAAAGAAAGGACACATTGCCTTAATAATATTTAATTGCTAGAAATTTCGTTTCGTGCATGATAATATATTTCTTTTTAAGTTCTGCGAAAATGGCGGTGTTTGAACGTGATTAATTTTGTAAAGACAATATTTAAAAACGTATTCATTTAAAATTGTCTAAGTGCACGTTGCATTTGCAAATTTATTGTTCCGGGCCGTACTTTTATATTCTTGTACATAAACATAATTAAAAATATAGATAAAACAATTTTACATAATCACATAATTATAAATATGGATAAAACAATTTTATTATAAACTTACTTATGACTCTTAACATCCATATTATAATGATAACATGTTAAAATACATCTGGTAACGTAACGATTTTGTGTTGAGTGATTGTTCTACTTACTACTAAAAAATAATGCAAAATTAAAAGTTTGACAATTTTTTACTAATCTAGATTACAAGTAATAATTTTTTTTTTGCGTTTGGTGAACTTTGATTTCCTAATAGACAGGAAGCCGGCGGACTCTTTATGTTTCTTTTTTTGCAAAAATTATACGGTAACTTACTATTTTACATTAAGTTACGGCATAATATAAGGGTTTTCGCATAATTAATTACATTCTTTTTCATTTGATTTCGGACATTATTAAAGTTTTGTATCACGAAGAAGACTATTGATTTGATAATCATCTCGACTGTTTTAAAATAATAAACAATTCGTATTTTAATCGTCACCGAATTCGATTGTTCCACTTTTTGAGTCACTACCCCGAACGTTCCTTGAAAATTGTAAATGAGCGTCGATATTTTTACAAATGTTCCGAATTGTAAAATTCAGCGCGGAACACAAAAATATTAGAAGTTTAGAAATACTATTACATTTCTTTGATAAAATATGAAAAAAAAAGTCTAAATATTCGATACAAAAAAAATGTGTTAAACATACATTAATAATTAAGGAATTCATATCATCATAATTTTCCCCTGGTTTTAATTAGTGGACGGAAGGTAAACAAAGCGCACTCAAAAGGTAACTACTTTAAGTAATAAAAATATAATATATACATACCATAATTATAAAAATATTACTGAGTGCATAGTTTGCTTATTATTTCATTTCACATTAGCGGACCCTTTACTTTCTTAAAAGTCGATTCAAAGAAAGAAAATGATGACCAAAATACTTTTATTTCATAATGATATAATACAAAAGGGTTCCGATCGCCTTTTACACAAGTTGAGATCGAAAGTACTTACTGGTCTCGAGTAGAATAAATTTGAAACCGATCGAATTAACGAATAATGAAAAGATAAGCCGCAGTCAGTACAGTGTGCGCCGGCGGACGAGCTCGCGGCTACGCCGTAGCGCCGTAGCGCCGGGCCGCTACGCGCTCGCTTCACTGAATCTGCAAGAGCTCGGCCGAATGCAAATAAACATGTGTGCGCTCGGCGAGCGGGCCAATCGCGGCGCGCGCTACACGCACGGCGCGTGGCGCTACGTTTGAAACTTTTCTCCACATATGCACCGGCGGGCGCGCGCTCACACCGTACTGACTCCGGCTCGGCACCGGACGCACCTCGAGGATTCTGCGAAGACTGCAGCGACAGGGCCATCTCACGATCGCTTCTCGGTAAAACACATTTATGGACGTGCTTCGGGCGGCGGAGTCCCGTTCAGCGCGTCGGAGCGGGCCGGGCGGTGAGCGCGCCGGGCGCCGCTGGCATGTTCGTCCGGAGCGGAGTCGCGGCTGCGAGTGATCGTCGAGCACGCGGCGAGCGGCCGCCGTCGGACCTACCACAACACTGAGCCCGCGCCGACCGCCGACCGCCCCACCGGCCGTAAACACACCCCCACGCCGCTCCCGGCCCGCCGGCTGCCCCGCCCGCTGCCGCCGCGCGCCCCGCGCCCCGCTGCACTCGCGTGCAGTGTGCACGCAACGTATCCACTTTTTACGAGCGCCACTACATTATGTTCCTTCCTGCTGGAAGTTTTTTATCGCGGCGCGGCCGCCGGTACATAAGGACTTATTTTACGAGCTGCTCCCGTTGGGACTTTTATAGGATTGAATAAATTACTACTGAAGACTAATAATATCCATTACTGCTTTTGGACTGACATTCAATGAAGCTAATAAAATTATACTTATTCTTCACCAATTTGTACACTTTAAATAAAAACGGTGTTCTTTGTTTTGTTATGCAATTATGAGCTGATTTCTTTACCAAGTATTGATCAAGAAAAATGAAAAAATTATGTCTTCATGAAAGTACAATTATTCTCATTTAATAACTGCGTTCTTCACAAGAGATCGCCTACTCGTTTGATAGTATTTTACTAGCTATGATCGTTAAGTGCATCTAATTTATCTGAAACGGACTCCTAAAACAACTAATTATTTAAATAGGTTTTTGAAGCCGGTTCTTATTTAATTTTGTGACAGTTTTTTTCTTTGTCGTTTTTTAATTATCGAGTAATCTAATACTTCATCATTCATCTAGTTACTTCACATGTGGATTGAGTCATGGATAATATAAATGGCTGGGCGTCTTCTTTACTTTTGTACGGAACGTGTGAAAAAGCAGTTCCAACCCCGAACTTATTGTACGTCGTGGCCGGTAATCATTCTTTACATTCTTAGATGGAATGCGCATATCAAATTATTTTTATATAAACTATATAAATTTTTCTTATTCTTTATAACATTTTTATAATTCGTGCAAATTACATTCACATACACTGCACACAATAAATTAATTTGCCGTTTTCATATTGTTACCGATAGAAAGTTCCGACGTGCTTCTGCTTAGATCGTCAAATTGGAATTATATAAATGAATGAAAATATGTAGATAGATTAACTAGTAATTTTAATTCTGTGCATACTAGGTTTTACTAAAAGCCATTCAAGAGTATTTTCTGACGAAAAATCGCAACATTATCCTATAATTCCTAACCGTTAAGGTGTACTGTGGCTTCCATCACCAGCTCAAAGACATGGGATGATGACTCCTTGACGCAAACACCTAAATAACTAATGAAAAGTGATCGAATACGCTATATGTGCCTATAATATTTGAGGGTATCGCTCAATTTCCGTGGAACTCCATCATCGAATCCTGACTTGGTGACTACGGGACCACCTCGAAAGTGCATCCTTCAAACAAAAAAGAGTTTTTGGAAACGGCCCACAATTGACGAATTTATCGCTGAATATACTTTAAAAATACATACACTCGACCTTACTCCTTTTTGAAATCTGCTAATAAAGTACGTTAAAAATTTATTCCACACGACAGCATTTAGCTCGTCTTAAAACCTGAAAACAATAATAAGAACCACATCGATACTTTACCTTTTGGATTGTCACATTACTAAGTACTCCAAAATAATGTGTCTTCAGTATGATGTATATGAGCAGGCGTGTTGAGCTCCAGAGAGTCAGTCGTTTGCTGAAACCGAATCAAGTTACACGATGCTTCTAGAAATTTCCGGGCTATTAATTTGTACTTAATTTAAATAACTAAATACCGGTTAAATGTGGTTTCGATTCGTACACGAAAAGTTCCGTACTGCAGTACAATATTGAATAACAATGCATATTTCTTTTAAATAGTACCTTTCAAATACGAGTTAAAAGACAAAAAAGAAATAAAAGGCATACAATTACAATATTCAATTAATTGTATGCTAAAAGACATGAGATTTAGGGCGTATGAATCTTTTTATTTGACATTTGACATATCACAGGGTTTCACCTTAGGCCCAAAACACCTAACTGTTCTATCAATTATAAATTAAAATAAATACTCTATTTGCAATTATAGTATAATGGGCGCCACCCCGACGGCAAGTACCGAAAAAAAATATATGAAAAAAACTGTTTATCCAAATTTTACGGTAGGTTGAATAATAAATCTTAACGTTATTCACGATTAAATGATCAGATAAATATGACACAGCTTCTTTATATGGACATCTTATAAGGATGATCAGTGTCATACAAAAAGACTAAGGTACCCGATCTCGAACTTTGAACTGGGTTCACTTCCCACCTATATTTAAGCTTGAACTCTCTCATCTGACGTAATGAAACCTCGACAGTAAGTGGTGCAGGCAGATGTGTTTTGACAAAATATTACCATCTAAGGCTGCCTTATGAATAGAACGCTGTGCACTGGCATCTGTGCATCAAAACATCAATCATTCGTTCTTGCAGGGCTGAAGAAAAAAAGATCCTAAAACCACCACCGGAACCGGAACATCAGGTTTTAGAAATCATTTCTCTGAACCAAGTATCTTACCCGTTGTTAGGAAAATCCCACAACGGAAATTAATGCAAGACAAGAGTAGATTTACCGCATATTGCATTCTCTTGAGAGGGATTCGGTTTTCACGATGCCTGTCCTGCCTGACGTTTTTCCAATAAGAAAAAGAATAACCGCAGACTCTTGTATTTTAAAAAAGTGATCTTCGATTTGACACAAATGACAGATGACAGATGAGTGTAATGAGAGATTGAACGACATTGACAATTACTCAAACAGGAGCTTTTAAATCTTCCTTTTTATGATCCATCGACTGAATCGAGTTATAAATGCAACTAATGAATTGTAGAACCATTGGATTAACTCTACGACAGCTCGTTCAGAAGCTGTTATCAAATTACCAATTTACGAGGGAAATTCAAATTTCTTAGTAAGCACCGATGTTCATTTTGAGGTGTTACAATACTCTTAATATGATTAAGATCGACTAAAAAAATGTTGGAAAAAAATAGGTTTCTTGTATTGGGACTCTCCTTTAATTTTTTACTTCATTTTATTTTTATTTTTCTTAACTATTAAATTTCAAGTATTTATCTATTAAAATTCCAAAGATACAGTCCTATGATAAACGGACGGACAGACGAACGGAGGAACAACGTAACCTTAATAATGAGGTCTCGTTAATACCCTCCGGGTACGAAACTAAACATTATTTGAAAGTTATTTTTTGGTATTTTTGTCGTTTGTGGCTTATCAGTATTTAAGTTTCAAGTTGCTTTCTTGTAATAACGTGTAAGCCTTCGTTTGATGTAAATCATTTAAGGACGCATCCTATTTGTCAGGTAATTAATACGCAAATATAAAAATTGTTTTTTAATGCAATGCCGTATAGTTTCTCGGTCAGTAAAACATAAACTTAGCGTATTTAAGCATGGATCACAATAATGTCCAAATTATAATGTCACGTTATTATTTCTAAAAGTTCCGGTTTTCAAGCTAAAAATTAGGGCAAAAACTAATAATAAAAAAAAGACGTGTGTTTTATACATTTTTTATTCTATAGTTCAGCGATAAATTAACATTAACTAAACTTAACCTTCAAAACCTTTTTTATACAACTTAATACTATATAGGATAGAAACATAATTTTTTGTTTTATTTTTGATTAAATGACAATGGCGAAGTTGTAACATTGAAGAACTTCAGATAGTATAATTAATTTAAAGTTTTGGCTTAACATTTTCCAAGTAAACTTAAAACGCTTTTAGAAACAATTAAAATAATCCATAAGGTTTTTGATAAAACCTGTTCATGGCTATTTTTAGATTATAAATCGAATCATACATATTTTAGAAATTGAGTCCCGTCCAGCTAATTAGATTATATGAAATCTAATTGATAAAGTTTGGTATGAAGCCTTCAGATATTGAAAAGTCAAAAACTTTTTAAATCCCTCATGTAAGAACTTATATAAAAGTTTTAGTAAGAGCGTCGTTTTTGCCTCAATGCATTCACGGATAAACTTTACAGACATGTCTTAGAACTTATGTACAACATATTTAACTGTTAGTTGAACCGTTATATGTCTAAAGTAAAGCGTTAATTCTTATAAAGATCGACATCTATGCGATGTTGTTGAGGTACGTCTAGTGATAGCGAAGATACTGAAACAGCTAGATGACATAAAAAATGTAAATGTAAAACAAGTTAATGTACATTCAGTTAATTCTCGTTGAATATAGCAGCGTCCGCGCCGGCGCACTCGGCGACGCGACGCCCGCGCCGCCCGCCGGCGGTTATTAGCTCAAAGGCAACACGCATAAAGAGCGTAAGTGTCCCGGCGGCGGCGGATCGCGTAAATTAAGCGTTTTTATTGTGGCGGGCCCTCGGCGCACGACACGCCGCCGGCTATTTTTACCGTTTTTAGTGAACAGAACGCGTGCCACCCCCGCCGCAGGTTTTTTCTCGGCGCGGGGCGCGGGCGCCGGCGGCGCGGTGGCGCTCGGAAGCACATACGAGACGCTATTATTAGAGCCGAGAGGACTCGGCGCATGCTGATTGAGAGCCGCCATTCTCATTATTTCGGCTTCTTTATGTTTATTTATTGTACACTAGTGACTCGCTGCAGCTCACCCTTGAATGTTTCATGGGCATTTTTTAAGTTACCTTGATTCGAGAAAGGAATCGGTCGTTCACCAGCATTTCCGTAGAATATTAGTTCCAAAAATATTATTGAATGGTTAGATTATTTTACAGAAAAAAACATAAAGTTTTTAGAAAAATACATTTTTGTAAAAAAAATCTGTAAAACGTTTGACCCTGCAGAGGCTCCCTAAAAGTCCCGCTATATTTATTGTTGTGTTTTTGAACTTCTTAAGTTTAAAAGAATAGTTGTCTTGAAGCTAAAGGTCTATATTTAAGTATTTTCGAACTCAAAAATTTGACAAAACATTTGACCTTATAAGCCACTCCTGAACATTTTTGCTACTTTCAGGCTCAAAATCTTCAAAAACATAACTAGCATTATATCATTGAGTACGAAATCAAATATATGGTTTTATTGTAATACTTTTCAACTCTTCAAGTTCAAATATAGATAAATGAAACGCTATTTTTTTAATTTTTAAACCACGATGTCCAACCAAGGTGTTGTTAGATTTTCATTTGCTTTGCGGCATACAACGAAGTTTTTAGCAAAGAAAGTTGAGCTATACCAAACATCAATGCAACAAGGACTTTAGAAGTTATTTTGAAGAATTGTTTGTTGCGAATTTTCGTTGGCGATATCTCTCGAACGAATCAACCGGTTTTGATGAACTTCGCAATGATCGACGTTGCTTTCTAAGATGAAGAGCTAGTCAGATTTTGAAACTTATCTGTTGGATAGTTTAAGAAATATTCTAAAGAAAAAACTTTGATAATTTTAACACGGGCACACGCGCGTGCCCGCACACACACGCACACGCACACACATGCACACGCACACACCCACATGCAACATACAAATATCAAGCGCAAAATGGTCAAAATACATTTTCAAGACCCTAAAACTTCAGTATATGATGAAAACCTTACCTCTTAAATAAATACTATTAATTTAATATTTCAACTATGATATCTTTCGAATACGAAATCCGATTTTGTTCTACTTAACGCCATTCGACGCGGTTTGCTAAGAATAAAAGGACGACCGATCACCAAACATCAATCCGCCAAGAGTTTCTGGTGTTATTTCGAAAAAACTTTTTATTTCCAAATTTTTCGTTATCGATATCTTTCGAACCAACCAACCGATTTTGATACAGTTTACGATGATCGACGTTGGTCTTTTTCAAAGAGAACGACTGGTTGGATTTTAGAATCTATCGGTAGAATAGTTCAAAAATATTCTAAATAAAAAACAAATTTTGAAAAATTTTTCGCTTGTTATATCTTGTAATTAAATCAACGGATTTTATGCATTTAACATATATCAGAGTTGTTTTGGAAGGAGAACAACTGGATAGATTTTGGAATTTATCGGTAGAGTAGTGTATAAAATATTGTAAAAAAATAAACATTTATTTTATTTTTAACCAATGATATCTCTTGGAAATATCGACCAATTTTTATGTAATTTACGTTAGTTGATACACCTGTTTGGAAAGAAGAACTGATTAGGCTTTAATAGCGATCGATAGAGTACTTCATCTAAAACTTATTTTAAAAAAACATGTTTCTGAAACATTATTTTTAAGATACCTGAAAATCTACCGGGCGAAACTAGTTCGAAGTATCAAGCTGGTCTTCAATCGGTTAATTAGTTTAAAAGTGTTGAGAGGCGTTGATACATTAACACGCACGTACACGCGCACACACACATACAGACATCACTCGGAAAATTGTCGAAATAGATTCCTCGGATCCTGAAACACCAAGATCTGGTAAAAACTTGATTTTCCAAAATCGGGGTGAAAACAGTAATTTCCGAATTTTTGGATTTTTTTTTAATTTTCATAGAGGAAGTTAAAAAAACGATATTCTATAGACTATCTGTGATGAAAAAAAAGGACAATGTAAAACTTTAATAGTGTAGGAGCCTAATTAATTAATGATTAATGCTAATACTCTCCACTAGACAACGCTTGAGAGTAAATGTTTTCATATTTACATACAATAAAACAGGAAAACCCAGTGTGTCTGTACATTGAAGCTTTGTATGAGAATTGAGGGGAGGATTACAAGAGAAAGATAAGAAAAATAAAGGAAAACAACGATTTTTAAAACTTTTTATCTGTCTCATTGTGTGGAGTAAAGCAACAGTTTTGGAATTTTTTAAAATAAAAGGATTTGATTAATTGCGCTCAAGTTTTTAAAGAGAGTAACTCTACTCAACAATCTATATCACCAACGGACTTCCCTTCCTTCCGTCTGTATATGGAGCTCGAAAAAAAATAACCTGCTTTGATATGTTTAGATACTAAACTTTTGTAAAAAATACTCATAACAAGAAACGAGAGCAATTAGCTTGTCTTCCCTTAATCTCTGCTTTTACTGAGCAACTTCTATTTTGGGTATTTTATCGAGTTCAAGTTATGACTTCGTAACCGACTGAACCCTGTAGACTAGAGTTGAAAGTTAATTGATGATACATTAGAATAGATCAAGACTTTACTGCCACCTGCAGCGGAAAAACTATTGAATACAATTTTTTGCTATTGTAAAAAAATGTAATGCAAAATGCGATTGCAAAAAAGTTGGACTGTTTTGTTCTTCACCATGTATCGGTTGTCAAGACCAGTCGTGCTCCAATGTTGAGTCGCTATCAGAAGAGGACTCCTACGATATCAGTAAGGAGGCATCTGATGTATTTCTGTCATAACAATTCAAGTGTATTCAGCAGGAAGAAGAAGAAAGAGAATAAGAAAAAAACGAAGGCACTACTTTTGAAGTTCCGGTAGAAGATTATGATTCACACAACTTCTATCATCCAATAGTACCATTTTTTTAAGTAAAAACAACGTTATTTTGTTAAACAAAACCACAACTAACCATTGAATAGACCTATCGGGGAAATCACGTTAAAAAAAGCGCCCCGTGTATACAGGTGGCGTGGAAATGTGTGCTTGTTATGTAGATTGCAACTTTGGAAATGCTACATCTCAAAAATGGTGATTCGTAAGAAAAAAATGCAAGGATAATTTTTGTAAATAATTGCATGTTTTACAATTTTAGTCAAAAGTATTTTTACAATAAAACTTATTGTTTGATTACAAAATGCAAAAACAATTTTGTGAATTTTGCCCTTGAATAACTTTTTTTTGCATATGCGAGATCGATGAAGATTTTCGACATTTCTTTTATATTGATGATAAGAAACCACGACACGGAAATTAAGATTTATGCGAATTAATTGAATATCTATTTTGACCATATTATACAAGGAAAATAATTATTTCACGAAGAACTGTACACGTCACAATACGTTGCAACACAACAACAACGTGCATTAGAAAAAAAAACAATGGCACTTCGGGAGTACCGACAGAAGTGAAAACTTGAACAATTACGTATGTATTTTTTGAATCGCCTAATCATATAGAAATAGTAATACATACATAAATACATATATAGAAATGCATATAGAAATAAAAACAGATACTTATATACAGAGGTGTCGGTAACCGTTACAGTGTCACGAGTTCAATGTTTTTTCCCATCTCAAAAATGCTCAACGCACCTAAAGAAGTTTTCACTTCAATTATATGTACATACTTATATGCAGAGGTGTCAAAATGTGACAAAACTTTGTATTAAAAATTGTAATAGATTTCATATTTAAATCATTTTATTAGGTTATGGTTATATTACATGATTAGTAAAGATTTGTTTAGTGTTTCTAGATAAAGTTCTTATAATAATCCTACATATTTTTCTCATAGTTACTACTTATTTGGAGGTTCTTATTTTCTTCTTTTTTTCAAACATAGCTCTTTATCATAACGTCAAATGATGGCGTTAATCTATTTCATGACCACCTTTTAGGCTCACTTTTTACAAAGAGTCATTCTTAATGTAAATTCTGATTTTAGAATTAGCTTAAAGTGAGTTTTTGTTAAATTTGAATTCAAAAGAAGATTCTGAAAAGGGCGCTAAGTTTATATAGAGCAAGCTATAAGCATGTATTGTTTATTTTAATATACACCTATAACTATTCTGCAACCACAGAAACCAGTCAGCCACGACTTCTGTCTAAATACTGTTTGATTGATAATTATTTTAATCATATAGGTGCTTTGGATTGAGTCGGAATTAAAGATGTTATTTACACCATTCTTTCAAAAGTACGCCATATTGCTGAAACGGAACACGTAACGATACTTAATAATTAGAAATGAATGCAATGTCAACCTACAAAAATACAAATAGAATGCGACACGCTATAGTCGGTGTAGTGCATTTATGCCAAATATTTATCGTTTTCAATTTCAGTATTTGTATCAAATTAGACAAATGAAATCAACTAACAGAAATAATGAAGCTTTAATTTAGGTATTTATCAACGTTGATGTTCATATTTTCCCCTCTGAGATATATACTTTGTCACACTTTTAGTTATGTTGATGTTGTTGATGACATTCAATCACCTCGCGAAACTTTATTGATATTCTTTTTTCTTCTTATGTCAGGCCACTGTTACCCCACTGTCGAAGTCGGCCCTGCCATGTTGTTTTTTTTTTTTAAGATTGATGGACATAACCTTTGAATGGCCACCAAGTCGACAATTTTTTATCACTTTAATAATCTCGTATTTTTAAAGGTGCATGTGTTCATTTTATAAAATATTTGCAAATCGTCATATATTTATTTTATCTGTTTTTATCGTTTAACTGTTACCGACAAAAAATGAATTTATGGTTATCGTAAATCAATTTTATTGATTGACCAATCTACTATTAATAAATTGGGTGACTCATTTTCATATCTTGAAACTCATCGAAATATTGTAATAAAACATGTTAGTCGTATTCTAAAATGAATTGCTTTATTACAATAAGTCTGTTAGTCGTGATTAAATTTATTACAAAATGCAATCGAATAAGTTTTTTTTTGCAGTTTATGCAAAATATTAGACAAATTGTTGAAAAAATGTATTTGATGTTATTATTGACTTTAAAGTTTAAGAATGTACATAAAACCAAACTCAAGCACGACTACTAAAAATAGAGTCGCAAAATACACACCACAGAAAAATGGTTCATTTTTTAGCTGCATTTCGTTCCACCTGCAGGCGGCGCGTGCCCGGCATCTTCGAGGTGTATTGTACTTTACGTATTTAACACATACGGTTTAGTTTTGAACACTGATAGGACATGAAAAGAGTTTTTTTCGTTTAAAAAACTCTATAGTTTTCCCCCTCATCCGTATACTGAGATCTCGCTCCCTCAGGATGTTTGCAGTCGTTATCGCGCACACGCCGCGCACCTTGCACCGCGCACGAGCATCGTCGACCGCGTGCTAACGGGGACCCTATAAATTATTATCCGACACAAGGAGGCCTTTGTCTTGCGAGAATTCGCGGATAAACAATTAAATGTTTGGCGAGCGGGCAGGTGCCGACCGCGCGATGCTATCGACGTCATTAACGCACTCGGTGAACTAATAAGGATAATTCTTGTCCTGAGACGATTTTATCAAAAATCAAACTTTTTTTCGGCATAGATTTATGATTCTGTATATCTATTGTAAATTATGTTCATTTTTTCTCGGCCCCAATGCTCGGCCCTATAAATTTAATTTTTCTACGCTCACGAAGCATTCAAATTGCCCGATCGTATTATCTGTAACTGCTACACAATATGTAATTAGTAAGTACAGCTAATTAAATCCATTACGATTATGTTGTTGTTGCTTCAAAAATGTCACACAGACCATGACCCCCCCTATCAGCCTACTGTCGTCTGCATCAGCTCGTCGCCCTCTCCATTAGATATTCTATTCCTACCCAAAAAACCAGCAACACATTGGTAACTCTTCTGGGGTTGCCAGTGTCCATGGACGACGATGACCACCTACTCGCATGCTCGTTTACATCTCGAAAATGCTATTAAAAAACATAAATAATAAAAAATTTGCACGAAGATTGCTCCATACATATACACAAGTACTTTCTGGCTTTACGGAAACGCGAAATGAGCATAGCACTTCATCGACTTATTCTGGCGTTACTTAAACATTCGCCGCGAGTGAAAGTGAAAGTATAAAAAATCCTTTGTCAATCATTCAAAGGATTCCGGGGCCGCGGGGGCCGCGGGCGGCGCGCGGGGCGGGCGACTCACGCCGCTCCCCGAGGGAGGCAACTCTTTGAGCGCGTAACCGCATTAAGGCTGGCCGAAAAGAGATTCAAGGACAAAATAGCTTTGTCCTCCGGCCAAAGGAAGCCATAAAATTCTTCTCGGCCGCTACTTTCTCCTCATTGCGTGTCCAGATTCGCAACATTGTTCTAATGTGTACTTCGGGGTGCTGTTACATAAAACCCTACAGCCCGCACCCTTTCGCTTAGTCTTTTGTGTGCTCGCGCCATTGTCTTCGAATGAGAGCGAAAGCTTTTTCTAAATGAATGGTTAATGGTTATTAACTTATAAAAGACAATTTTCAACTACTATATTATTTAACCCTGTTAGAATATTGAATAATTATATAAATTGGTATCTCTTTGGGAAAACTTTGTTATGTATTACACAACAGTATAATAGATAATGTTTACATTTTAAAACAATTAATTGCATAATAGTGTTTAATATAGTATATATGAAACCAATACCAATTAATATTAACTTATTTCACACCGTCATTATAAAAAAAAAACAATTAATGTTATGTTTGATTTAAAGAAATGCTTTAAAGTCCATTTCCTTTATTGTTATACGAAATTATTGAAAAATTTAATGGAGTGAGTGAGCTTTAAGTGAGAGAGCACAATACAGGATTCAAAAATAAATATTTTGAAAATGAAATAAAAATCAAATGTCATTTATAACTCTATCATTCGAAACACTTTAGAAACTCTGTGTAACTTGCAACCTATGCAACAATTCCATAACTATTTACTGTACTGCTCATGAATCAAATGCTCTAATGATTCTAATCGAAATGGCAGCAGATCTAGGTGAAAAATTATTTTATGAAGTATAATAAACTCACGCCTATTTCCCAGAAGGGTAGGCAGAGACTATAACTTTCCACGTGGTACGATCTTTGCATATCTCTCTTGCCTCACCGACATATCAATCTTTTCAAGCAGACTCATCGGTTTCCGTTGCTTAAAATTTGGGCTTTTTTAATATGCAACCTATGTGGGAACGCCCTAGAAAATCTCATGTCTACATAGGATTTTCTAGGGCAACCCTTGCCTACCTTACCATCACAAACGTTCGCTCTATAGATTTGTTTCGTCAGTCTACTTTCATTCATCCTCTCCAGATGGCCAAACCACCGCAACATACCTCTTTCTACTCTAGTCACTACGTCTTCCTACTTTAATTCTGTATTAAAAGCCTATAAATAATTCACAATGTGAATGTAAAAATTTCATTCGATATTGCATTCATTTAACTTTGTTAGGAATACATTTCCAATTCAATAATTAAACCAAATTAAAAACGAAGCCGTTGTAAATTTATTTTCAAAGAGCCCCAAAACACGGAACAAGAAACGGGCGACAAGTGATTCATCTGTGTCGGCATCAGAATAAAAACTTAAATTGCTTATTTTTCGTATTTATATTTATTGACGATAATTTTGAAAATTGGATCTTACTCAAAAATAAACTATTACTATAGTTTATATCTGCGAGACAGATAGTTAACGTTTCGATTTTCTCTTATTCGATTTAAGCACTCTGATACTTCAATAGAGTGAACATGTGTGATGTAAAGATCGGAAAGGGTCGGTCTGGAAAATCCTATGCAGACCAAATTCTTGGCATACTGAGACAGGGCCAAATTTCGGGCATCCCAAACCGACGAGCTTGCATGTAAAAGAGTGATGGACATTAGTGAAGCGACAGAGGTATGCAAAGATCTAACCATGTTGAAAGACATAGTCTCTTTCCACCCTTCTGGAAAATAGATGTGCGTTATATAAAAATAATGATATTAAACTACTAAATATTTCGATTGTTTGCGCACTAAACTTTCTGAACGTGATCACGTGTAAAAGTTAAATCAATTTCTGGCGTTTATATGGACATATGAACATGTGCTCGCCAACTTACATGGTATATCTTAACATATGTTAACATCATTATGCAGTTAATTAACACAGAGTGCAGATACAAATTAGTGCTTCAAGTAAAACGTATTATTATATCATATTATGAACTTAATTAGCGTATTATACTGTTACAACTCAGTGCTATAGTCAAAATGTATTGTGAAGTATAGAATGTAGAACACAGTCCAGACCGTCGTGATCGTAAACTTCGGGAATCACTATCCGAAGATCGATTAATTACCGTTGATTTTTTTGATCAGCTCCGACATAAACACGTCCAACGTCCGCTTTGCGCTAAGTTTGGAATTACCTGTACGTGACAACCTAATTAATACTGTAATATGTGATACTAATCGTTTGGATCCACTCGGGTTTGTCGTTTTGATTCCAAACATTGAATCTATTAGATTATTTAGTTCCCCTCGTATCTCTTTACCGATGTAAAGTTAGCGCTATAACTTTGTATTAATTAAAACAATAAGGGTCTCATAGAAACCTTCATCATAGCATCACCTGCACAATTATTGAAACTCAACTAAATTCACACTGACAAAATTATATGGCGTCTACTGTATTACATCATTATTCCTATAATAACCTCCATTATTTAGTAAGCTAATTAATAATCTTTGAAGTGAGTCAGATATTAAAATGTCTGTATTTCTCTCCTTAAAGTTGTTGAACTGTGATGCATTATAAGAATAGTTTCGATATTTTGACGTCGGCAAAATTTGAAAACGATTTCACACAAAGCTCAGGCCGTAACAAAAACATTACTTGGGCAAAACAGCTACGGAAGTACTTTTGACATTGTTCGACGGGTTTGCGAAATTAGTCTGCAATAAAACAATATAAATGTGTAACAGCGATTGTTGTTCGATGGTGCGTTTGTCGAAAATGGGTAACCTTGTTATTTTTATACCATTATACATTTTGCCATTTAAAGCTTTTTGAGAGCTCCCTACCACTGAATAATGTCCACAAAACAGTTTCTGATAGCGAAAAATACGTATATGCTTCGTGTTTCTATAATAATTTAGTGTGGAATCGGAATACATCACGTATAAGTTTAAAGAGAATGTATTCCAGGTTTAGAATAATTATTAGTTCGTTTTCCGAAAATAGATCACTTTTTATTATTGTTTTAACGAGGAAGTTTCGGATATTTTTATTAACTTAAATTACAAAACAACATCTCTCTGCTTTAATTGGAACTATTGGTACGAGTGACGTGATTCTCTTTTTAATTTAAAAAACCAATCATAAACTCAATAACGATCACAAGTTCGAAGTTTTGCATGTATATGAGAAGGAGTTAAGCTTATATGTTTTGTAATATTTTCAAATTTTAAAACTTAAATATAATAATAACACTTACTAAATAATAACATAAATATAATAATATATAATAATATATTAGTGTTTATAAATCGGCATTGTTGGACGCTTGCCTATAACTATTTGGATAATGGTGTGGCGATGGTTAATCTGTGACAATTGACAGACATGACTATTGGTAACGGTCTGTGGCTGCTGAAGGCTGTGTTTCTGTCACACTTGGACATATTGCTTAGAGCATGACTGCATGCCGTATGAGGTGGTTTTGTTTTGACACTCCTGACCTCTGGTAGATGTGACTGTCTGCATTTTTCTGAAAATATGCTCATCCGGCATGAAACGTACGTAGAAATAACAATATAGCTATTTAGCGGATAGAAATAAGAAAACAATTAACAGTTGCCAAGGTGTTCGATATGTATCAATTCTTTCGAATCGATATTTAATTTGATCAATAAAAATTCGTAGTGGAAGACTAGGTTCGAGGGTCATCGGTGATTTTCATCCTACACGTTAACACGTGTTACAGGCAAGTGTCTAATTATGGATGTCCGCGAATTAACAACCCACACAATAGAATACATAGAAAAAACCTGTATGAAGTATAAGCTAATGTCCATTTGTCTAACTCCTTATGTAAGTTATATATACGGTCTGGGGAAAATATTTTCTGTACTTTATGTGTACTATATGTGTGTGTGTGTGTGTGTGTGTATATAATGTCATTTTGATTGAAAATTTGTTGCCATTTTGTAGGTAGTGAATATTATTGTAGATTTTTTTTGGGACTTTTGCTCAATAAACTACGGCAAGTAGTTTTGACTCGAATTCTGAAGAAATCGAAACAAGTGAAAATCTGAGGGTGCAAGGTCAGGGCTATATGGTGAATGCATAACACTTCCCAAACAAACTCTCTCAATATTTGCTGAGAAGCTAAAGATGAACCATAACCCTTTATGTTGATCGATTCCGGCCGTTATTTCTCCACTTCTTGCTTGAATCATCAAATGTTGGCAGTAGAGATTCAAATTGATGGTTTTGTCCGGCAGTAAAAGCTCATAATGAATAATGCCCTTCCAATCCCGCTATAAACGTAGCATCCATTTTTTGCTAGTTTCATTATAGTCTGTGGAGCTTGCTTGCCTTTTGAAAATGATCTTTTTCGCACGTCCTTGCCGTAGGTAATCCATTTTTCATCATCAGTGATCAATCTTTTTAAAAACGGTTCGGCTTCATAACGTCTGAATAGAGAATCGCAAATGAGTACACGACTCATCAGATTTCTTTCAGTGTGCTCGTGTAGAACTGAAGTATCGAGCTTTTTGAAGCAAGTTCAAACGTTTTCAGTTCAGTAATTTTAATGTAAAAGATGAACCTCGCTCTAGTCAACCTGTTACGGATAAAGTCGATGCCATTTTGGAAAAAGTAGAGCGAGAACGGCATACTAGTTCTTAGTACACAGCTGAATAGTTGAGGATTGGCCACAGAACAATTTTGACCCGTTTAAAAAAAAGTGGATATACAAAAAAGCTCGATACTTCAGCCCCACTCGAGCGAGAAAGTGTTAATGCATCCACCATATAGCCCTGACCTTGCACCCTCAGATTTTCACCTGTTGCGGTCTCTTCAGAATTCTTTAGGTAGTGTTAGGTTAACATGATTTAGTTAACATGGTTTGATCAGAACTCTCAAAATTTCTGCAGCAACGGGATTATATCACTACCTACAAAATGGCAACAAATTGTTGAACAAAATTGCATATATATATTATAATTAAATGTAAATAAAATATGATGAAAAATTATGTTAAATTTGTATGTAAAATACGAAAACACTTTTCCTTTTTATATTAATATGCTGTAATCACTTGAATGTGTCATGTACTAAAAACTACAACACAAATTGTGTAATTCAAAAAAAAATTCGAAAAACAGTATTAAAAAGTAATCAATTCTACAAGTAATAATTCGGGACCGATGTTCATAATTCTTTGTTTATTGCATTCCGCTTTTGAGTTTTCTTAGAAATGATGATCAATAAAGAAAATTTTGCAAAGTTGTTAATGGAGTACTTCATTTTATTTTTATAAATATATTTCTTTGATTAAAAATCTTATGTATTTTTTTAAAATATAAAAACACGGCTACATTTTGTTTTCAGCGTTTTAACTTCGATGGAACCTCGGTGCTTGTTTAAAATGTATAGAAAAAGACTTTGTTTTTACACCATACACGTAACGTATTACAATATGTTATATTATTACAATGATATCTCAGAGAGTAAGATATTATTTTCGCTCACACTATAATAGATCCCACAGAACAAAAGATGATCTCGAACCATAGACGTAAATAGATGGCCATATAAGCAGACGGGTCTCTATCTATGTCCCGAGTACAAAATAAATGTATCATATTATTTTAGAAGAATAAAATATAATATTATTCAACAAGAAGTTATATATTATTCGTTATTCGCTGCATTTCATCATAGGGTAGTAGGATCTAAATCGAAAACATCTATTTGGGCCTAGACATATTAATATAAACGAAATATTTCTATAAATATTCAAATATTATATTAATTTGTCTATGTATTTGGGTATGTATTATCGGATGGTGAAAATAATTGTAAAATACATCAAATGTAAATTGTGTAATTCAAAACAATAGCTTGGAACTCGAATTGCACCTGCCCATTTTTATAACTTTTTTTTTGTGATAAACAAGAAAAATTAGTAGCAGTTGAAAACAGGATACGCTCTCTATACAGGGCCGGACTTACCCTCAGTGCCACCTCGGGGCACAGTAGAAAATGCAAATACACGGAACAAATTTAAGAGTTCAGAATATTTCTTGAATTTCTGTTATGAAAATCAATATTTTTCAAAAATTGGGAAGATATCCACATCACTCGGTTTTTTTGGAAATCTAGTCTTCATCAAATCTCAAAGTTTAGAAATCCTGGGGAAGCTAAAGCTCAAAAAACTGTGCCGAATGTTGCAAATACCATCAAAATCAATTGATCCGTTCGAATACATCGTCGACGAATAATTTCAATTTTTTTTTTGTAATCACAATCGAATACCTAGTGGAATTGATATTGAATACTCGGTCACTTTTAGGATCCAATAATTCAATTACTTGAAAATATGTATGTTTTAGAGATTTTGAACTCATTTTGAATAAATCAGCGAGAAGATCCAGGATCTTCCAGTCTTGAATCTTTTTAGACTCTTCTTGAATTCTTTATATTGAATTATTTTTTCAATCCTTAATAACTTAATTTCTTTTCTTGAAAGAAATAAAAGAATAAATTCGCTACTGAAATTTTTTTCTTGTGAATAGAAATAGTCTTCCATTGATAATCTTTTTACAATGATTATGCATAGAAAATATATATATATATACATTAATCAAAAATACTAACGGAACTAAAAAAAGAATTATATTTTTAACGAAATCTTAATTAAAATAAATCTGAAAAACTGTTGACCCTGCAGGCCATCCCTGAATTTTTTTATTATCTAGTGCAATCAAAAAAAATTATTGTTTAAATATTCAATTGTATCAATCAATTGTAGTGCTTTTTTGAGCTATCAGAGTTCAATAATATAATTTTAGTCGGTTTCAATTTTAAAAATATAGACTTATATGAAAAAACGCAATTATTTTAATTTTTCAACTTCGATAACCTGCGAACACGTTACTCGATTTTCATCAGTTTTACGGCATTCGACGCCGTTTATAAACATAAAAAAGTTGATGAAATAAAAAAATATAAATTGCTTTGCAATAACTTTTTTTGCGAAGTTTTTGTTACCGATGTCTCTCGAACAAATCAATTAATTTTTATGTTGATCCACGTAGCATTTTTCGGATAAGACCTGATTACCATTTTGGAATGTATCGGTAGAGTTGCTTAAAATTTTTCCTAATAAACATTTTTTGAGATTTTTTTCTAATTATATCTTTTGAACAAGTCAACCTATTTTTCTGCAGCTTGTGGCAATCGGTGCAACTTTTTCCAAAGAAAATAGCTGATTAGATTTTGATATTGATCGGTACAGTACCTACTCCAAAAGACATTTGTATGCCTCACAAGCGGAGCGTTGAGGTGGTGCTCTACTCTCGACAAGTCAAAAAACCCAATCTTTCGAAACTTAAATGACTTTTTTTTACTAATATAACACTTAAAGGGTAATATGAGTGCACTAATATCAAGTTAAATAATCTGTCTAGCACATTTGGTATATTTTATAAATAATTGTTTTGTTTAATATAGTAAATAATAACATTAAAATCAATCATTGTTGGACGTCCGTCAGTCCGTGTTTATGGATCCATGTACGTGGCAGAGAAATTGGTCGAAAAATGTAACTTACCGGATTACTTTTTTTTTTATTATATAAAGTTATACCCTGTGCTGATTCCTAGTTAATATTAGCGTTCTAAGGTACTGTTGTTTAATTATAATTTACAAAAAACTAAAAAAAAAAACGATTGTGTATTGCACGCCTCACAAGCGGAGCATTGAGGTGGTGTTTGTATATCTATATTTATATACAAATGAAGATTAGCCTTAAGCCATATGTGAAAAGTTAAAATCAGCGCATGCGCCATTATAAATATCTCACGAAATGGCGTGAAATTTGAATTTGATAAATCTTTTTTTGAAATTTCATTATCAAAACTATTGAAATTTTTTATTTTAGAAGTGAATGACCGCAGTGAGGCGTGCACTTTTGGATTTAAAAAAAAAATAGTTTTCTGAAAACATCCTTTTTGAGATATCTCAAAATTCACTAGGCTTAAATTTTCCAGTAGTCTAAGTTGAATACTTTGCAGTAGTCTAAGGACTCCTTTGGAATGCCGCATTTCGTTCGATAGTTTATTTGATTCAAAAGCTATGAGAGGTTTATATACATACACACATACATGCATTCATTACATACATACATCATTTAGACAATTGTGAAAATAGTTTTCCAAGACTAAAACGTGAAGATGTGATGAAAACTCGGTTTTAGAAAATCGGACTGACAACAGTCGCGTTCCAAATTTAGGAAATTTTTCAATTTGTATAACGGGAATTTAAGATGAGACAATACCTCAGAATGAGCCACTAACTCTTTAAAAGGATTGGAAATTAATTGTTAGAGTTATGGCTTCAAATTAGAAAAAATATTTAGTGCATTACACAAATCGATAATTATAGCATCTTTTTATATCAAATTAATAGTATTATTTCTTTAGAATAGTAATAATAAATCTTTTCGACACATTTTAAAGACTAGCACACATTTTTCTTTTACAATTTCGATAGAATAACTTGTTGTATTGATGAATAACAATGACTAGCTAACTCTCAATAAGACGCAATGACCATTTGTTCAAAATATTATTTGCAATTTTACAATTAAATATTTTTTGTAAAATTACACCTTGTTACTATCTATTTACTTTATATAACTACATAACTACCTGCACCGTGCTTCGGGAAATCGGACTTTAACGTTAATTGTTAAGTGCGTATATATATCAACACGATCTCAATTTTGCCCACGGGATAACGTCCGTTTCGGTTTTTATTTTTACGTATTGCATCACCTCATCAAACTTATGTACGTCGTCGCTCTAGAACGATTAGAAGAAACACTGGGAGGTAGACGGGCCGGCGTAGGCGCGAGGAGGACGCGCCGGGTATTGCGTGACACGGAATTATTCAATCAAAGCATGTGCCGCAACTTCAATCACATGCCGTCCGGACCGAGACCGCGCCGCCGCCCGCGCCACTCCGCTGATTCCTTCTTTTTGGGCCGGGAACGATAAAACGAACTCGCGACGCGAAGCCGCTGTATGATGTGCGCGGTCGTGCGTTCGTAAAGGTTTCGAGGCATGTAATTAGCCGCAGGCCGGTAACAATATCGCGATTGTTTCTCGCACAAAACGCCGCCGCGGCAGATGTGCCGGCGCCGCCGCGGGATTGCCGGATCGTGAATATTTCATTCGTTATTGCGCGCTTGGCCGTTACGAATCGATCGCACAATAGACTCGAATTTCGGCCTGTTCTCTTTTTTTTTGTGTGTTTGTATGCGATTTTAATGTAAATCTTCGGGTGAATTCCGCAGGAAATCTGGTTCCGAGCCATTATTTCGGCGTGACGTCGGCACGACGCTCGATCGCCTATCAATGAGATTCCGTTTTTATAACAATGTTTTGATTGATTGTAAACCGGTTGGCCGCCGCTCGGAAGGGTCGTCGTGTGACGGTTGCTTTAATTATTCCTTTTTTTTGTACTTTTTTTCCCGCGACACCGTGGCTTTGTTTAATTAATTTTTATTGAATTCCTTCCCATTCTCTCCCTAACTAGATAGAAATTTTGTTCGACAATTAAACGAAATTGTACTTTCTTGATTTCCGGTCTGGGAAGTCGTGAACGGCGTCATTTTTCCTTCGAGATGCGACAATTAAGTTCATTCTTAAAAAAAAAAACGCAAAATTAAATCGCTATAGAGACTACTGTTATAGCAAAACCATGGATGTATGTCTGAAACGTTCGGTCTTTTGATGTGCTATTCAAAACAAAGTATTTTATTGTTTTGTTACAATTGACAATACTATTATAATCCCAATTTCATCGCTATCAATTATGATAGCTAAGGATTTTTTTCATACAGACATAAGTAGATAAATAATTAAATAGTGATAAATTATTGTTCAGTTTTTTGTAACTCCTTAACTTTGCATAGTTTTATGATACTAATACTTGAAAAGAAATTTTAAATATTTTGTATTTCGGTTTTTTCTTGTTTTATAACTCTTTAAAACAATGAGATTAACTACATGATTACACATGTTTCTTTTTTTAAATGAAAGTTATGATTACAGCCTTCGTTATATACCAAAAAAGTTATGTTAAGATAATTTTTTTGTTGTTGCCTTATATATATACTTTTTTGCGATAATTAAAAGACAAAAAATTTGAATGTATGTTAAAACTGGTAGAACCATCAAGTCATTAAGATTGTTGGTAAGCAAATATTTTTTAATAAACATCAATAGCAATACCCATTAAGGAGGTGCACTAATTTCCCAAACCCTAAATTATAAAAAAAGTATTTTTTCATACGACATAACTACTAATTATCGACTTTCCGATTTTTTCTATACTTGTGATGTGAGACCTTTCTTCTTACAAAATTTCATAATCCTAGGTCAATAGATAGTAGAACCCTATAGGTTTTGAGTTACCTGTGAGTTTCAAAATGTAAGGCACAAATGACTATTTTTTGTGATATTTTTTATTACATTAACTTAGAAGCTAGATTTTTATAGCTTAAAGGGACTACAGACATAAATAAGTCTTTGATGTTAATCACAACTCGATAGCTCCACACACTCCTAAGGGAAAATGTCTTGATAAATGGACGGACAAACAGACGATCAACGTAATAATTTTTAAAAAGGTTCTTTTAGATATACAGAACCCTAAAATTTGTTTTTTAATTGATCACACGAGAACAGATTTACTCATTGCTTCTTTAAACGTTAATTTCAGAATGGAGCCAAGCGGAACATGTCTTTTGTGCGTGCTACATCTGATCTGCTACATGCATATTAAAATTCCACCCATAACACGCATAAGGATAAGGATAACTGCACAAGGAGACGTAGTTAATCAATCAGTATAATGTGGGTAGCTTATTGCTTATATGTATAATGAAAAATCCTACTATACTTGCTCATCTATATCCAAGAAAGGTCGATATTCGGAAACACGTGAGCACGGGGTGGGCCCGCGTCCGTTGGCCGGGCCCGCGTCCCGAATCGTGCAGGTGACGTTCGGTAACAATTGCATTATAATAAAAATATAAAATATCGCCTCCAAAGGATTCGCATTGAATATTTATCCCTTGGCCGCTCCGTCGCCCTGTCCGTCCGCCCTTTGTTCTCGACGGCCGTTTAAACTTTTGATTCTGCAACTGTTACCAGTCAACTGGACCACGGCGCGGGAATAGAAAAGCGTATAATACGAGCCTCGCCAAATAAAACTGAGCCTTAAACTAACGCCAAATAGAGTATTAAGTATTTCAAGGACGCGTCGCAACTCGCGACCCTTCTCATCGGAAGCGCGGCCATTTCTATGCTTGCGTCACGGACTCTCCCCTTCCGGGTGCGATGAATAATTCCCTTTTTCTCCGGGAGAGTATTGTCCTTGCGAACTATCCCAATGGCCGGCGACTCGATGCGCGCCGCCGCTCGCCCGACAAAAATGTGAATTATGCCGGCGCTCGCGCTCACTCACACGATCTCAACCCGTAATATATAACGCGTTACGTAGTCAAGGGCACCTCTTTGTCCTCTCTCACGTTACCAATCGGAGAATAATAATTCAATATCTCAGCATTTATTAACCTTTTTTTTTTCTTTCACGTTATTTACCACCCTCCGATTTTTCGCCTCTTTTTCTCTCGTTCCGTCGCCGCGGTCACGGAGTCAGGCCTATAGCTGTTATAAAACAACCGAGTGTTTAATGTGTTTTAGACAATTTAAATACTGCTTATAAAAATGATCAAATGTTGCTTTTAAAAGTCTTCATTTGAAGCGCCTCGTTCATTATCGCTCGCTCGCGCACTCTGTTGAACATAAAAGGAAGCGTTTTGTCGCAACAAGATAAAAACTTTTAAAAATATAGTTTTAATTGCAACTTAAAACTAATCGGCAATTACTGACGATCATTCGCCACATATTTCTAACTATTATTGGGTTCACTTATAACTTATATCGACTGCTAAATGTTGAACAAAGTATCATAATGCGTATGAATAATAGTGTTGTGTTATGCAGTATACTGAATAATGAATACTAGTCTTATTATTCATATTAATTCAGATAGTTGAAATAACTCTCGATGATTAAGCATGAGCGCCATGATGATGTAACACACCTTTGTCTAGCGTCGTAAGCGCCCTTTTAACCACATTTTTGGCATATCTTTTGTAACAAAGGTCTAGGGACTCGAGCGCGGCGTTGTTCACACCACTGCTGCGAGCCTACACCATTTCGCATCAATGAATAAGCATCTTGGTGTTCTTTCAGTATTTATTATAATAGATACTAAAAAATTACTACTATAACTACTCATTTTTTCAGCATCTGTAAAAACACCTTATCACGTTCGACAAGCTTTCCTGCTTTTATCATTTTTTCTATACCAATCTAATTTCATTGTCACTGTAGCAGTTATTACTTTGATGAAAATTTAATAAATTCAATGTTTCTACAAAAAGAAAAGGATTACAAACATTTAACAAAAGAAAATTAATTGTTAAAATATATTTTTTTATCTTTAAACAGTCGTAGAAGGTAAACACGTAACTGTTTACCAAAACTTACCTCATTTTATAAAAAAGGAATACATGACTAACTAACTCTTATAATAATCATACAACAGGCAAATAATACAATGATATTCCGGATACAAGTTTAAATTTAAAACTAGCCGAGAGGAACAGTTTTTATTTCCTGCGAGATAATCGCATCTGGGGAAGTTCGCGAACGGTCGGGGCACAAAATAAGTATACTCAGTCGGTCCGCTCCCGCGTATACTCGACTTTAATTACCTGATCTCGGCCGAACGCTTAAGGCTGAAGGTTTCGACTTTTGTAGAATTATATTTTAACATGTGTTTTTTTTCTATAAAAATTTTACGTTGTCAGAAGATAAACAACTTTATTAATAAAGAATAGCGCTTCTATGATATTTTCAGAAAGATAAAAATGTTTTTGACAAAAAATAAACCAATATGGATGAAGGGGACATTTGTAATTATTTGACATTACACGTTTGTGATAGGAAAGAACTTAACGATCGCAACGATTATTTGTTGTTGTTTTCGATCTAACACTGTTAAAATAGAGTTAGTACTAAAATCATATCAGCACACATGACAATAGAGCGAGGGCTTGTCCTTTAAGTCTTCTCGTCGAATATACGTGAAGCATAATGTTTGTCTAGAATCAAAACAATAATTAAATTTTTTTAGATACTTACTAAATACGTGGGTGATGTTAGGGAAAATGCTAGTAGAGTTCATAGACTATAGTGCTTTTGACTCTAGGATATTTTATATGAAAAATATTGCTTCCAGAATGTTTTATATTAATGAGGATATTTTATAAAAAGATATCGAACTCGGACCACTATTTGTCAAGATTAAGTATCTCTTATATCCAAAGAAAGTGTCTTTATTCATTATTTTAATATAGATAACATAGCATAGATCATATTATTATTACAATGCCTATTCTATACAAGAAAAATTATACATTTAATTTGGATGCACCGATAGTATTTGAAGGAACCCAGTTGAAATATTTATTAAAAAAATTCACTAAGTTTTATTTTTTATTATTATTTTTTTATGTCGACAGGCATAAAAAAAATGAATTCTACTATTACTTATAGCAGTCACTCATTTTGTAGTTGATTATGAAAAAAATAAACGTATTATCAGTGCTAACTCTCGCGCGCGCCATTTGCAACTGACACATTTAGACAGTTTCGACAAATATTTTTCTCGAGCAAAAGAATCAATTTCTAGCATTATTTCACTAATCTACGCCGTTTGAAGACCTTCAGATGTCACATGATATCGAAATTATTTGTCAGAACAGTTTCGTAATTATTGACTTAAAATTAAGGCTATTTTTGTATTATTTCCAGGCTAATCAACTGATAGACGCCAAACTAGTGACAATCATCACTATTAACAATTTCTTTGGAATAGCATAACGACGGTGCTCTTTGGTTGGTAAGTTCAAAAATTGTAAAAATTACATAATCCTTTCTTCAGTCAGTGGCGCGCGCGCGTCATCGTTTTCCGCGCATCGTATGGAGCGGACCCTCTGGGTCTACTTACTCTGTGGCCGAGGATTAGGGCAGCATTGTGGCGGCGGGCGCTCGATCACTCCCCGGCCGGCGACGTCGCGCCGCGCTCTGTCCGCGCTCCTTCCGCGATCGGCCTCCTGTCGTCCATTGTGCGACGGTCTTCTTTGCACAAATTCAAAAATAACATTTTTTTTCCCCATCGGCACTTCGCCGGCCCTATGCAAACGTTTGCGGGACGAACGCGAGGCGTGTCGGCCCTCGGCCGATGCAAACACGGATCGTGTTCCGGCGCTTATCTTCGTCGATAACGTGTTCGCATCGAAACTGGACCGATGTACGAATTGTTTTAAATTGAAATTTAACTCTAACGATAGTTAGAGTTTGAAGTGCAAAGCGCACGTTAACGGCTATGAGAACTCTACTCGAGGCTTATGAGCCTCATGCCTATTAGTATCATCATGGGCGTACCCAGCTTCTCGCCTAGGGGGGCAAATCAGGTTTTTTTTTAAGTCAGATCATGTAAACGGGGCGTAATATATTGTAAAACATATAATTTCCAAAGGGGCAGCTGCCCTCCCCTGCCCCCCCCCTGGGTACGCCCATGAGTAATGAAATGAATTTCCCTGAAATACTACGTTTATGATCATTTTTCTTTTACAAATGTAATAATATTATTCAATAACATGTACGATCAAAATAAAAATTTTGACTCTATCTTTACTCACAAAATGTAAAATGAAATATAATAAACGTAGCCCTCATCTAATATCCATTACGTCTTCTACGAGTTCATACAAAAGGCGCTAGACTGAAGACGCTCAACACAAAAGTGCTTTGACATCAAATTATTCTTAACCTCTAAAAAATTGCGCACTCGCGGCGCGCGCGCGGCGCCCGCGCACCCTCTATTGTGATGCAGTGAGATGCATAATTTGTCGAGCACATGTCATGTTTTTTTTTCACTAAAAATATAATAAAAAGTGACCTAAAACCGATTCCGTAACGGGAGTCGGCGGGATGGCCACTATAGACATTTTTTTTTCACCCCGTGGACATCGCTCGACAAAGAGATCGCGTCCAGGTGCAACACTACACAATGGGCGTTATTAAAGATATTGCGGACGTTGTCGAAAAATACTTTTGCCGTCTAAAGAATAACATCGTGCACGCCATGCTAAATATTAATTTCGATAGCTCGAAAAAATAAGTTATTTGCTTATGTTGTACGATGCGACAAAATTAAAAATCTCGTATTTTATATTCGTTAAACTTCCACCGGAACCAAAATAAGAATTAAAAAGCTTGGATAATATCGCTCGAAGTGTAATCCGAACTTTCATTTCTTTCCGCCCGTGTTGCGCGGCGGTCCGTGACGTTAGCAACTCTATCGGTCAGTTCGATATTTGTAATCACAGTTTAGCATTGTGTGTCTATAGAAAAATTGGAAGCAATCTGCACCCCGCGGCGCAGGGGCGCGGGGGACGGGCGCCGACGGCGCGGACTCGGCAAATCCTTTAGGCGGGAGGTGGCCGCCGGCGCCGGCCCTCCCACGCCGGCTCGCTTGTTTCTGACAGCTAACCTTTGACGCGGAACCGTCGAAGTGGGCGAACGAAATGCGTAACGGCTCGCAAACAAAATATCAAAGCGATCTCGAGCGCGTAAGACCCTTCCATACTCCGCGCGAACGAATTCTACACTTGACATCTCCGAGTGTCCACGGCCCAGCGGAGTCGCCGTATTACGTATGGACAATACGCCGGGCTGACAGCCGCACGCGCGCGGGCGCCGGGCGCCGGAGAGGCGGCGGCCCGGACGAATTGCGTTGTCGCTCGCTCAAAAACGAATTTCCAATAGGCATTCTGAACACATGATCTGTTGCCCTCCGAATTCGTATTGATATGAAATGTTTTAGACAATAACGATAGAAAAACCTTCGACGTCATATATACTACATATATCGTAATCTTCAATTCTTATGGTGCATTGACTTGTAAACATATGTAGATACATGAAGCACTTTAAAAGACAACTGTAAACTATATGCGGGATGTGTGTAGACTATTTTGCTCGTCACACACTGCAGACAATAATAATTATAGACATGACTTTGAACCGATGGCGTCTATGCCGTCTGGCGTCTATCGGTTCAAAGTCATATCTATACAATAAGATTATGCCGACCCTTTTATTTGCAAACGACGGATATTATTTTTGGATTCCTTTTATTTGTTTTGTAGAGTTGATGAGAAGAAGTTAGCACCCTTCAAGTAATACGTATTAAGAAACTACCACGAATCTAACTCTACGCTACAGCTGCAACGGACAAGGCTCTGAATATTATACTGTAAAAAGAGATTTTGTGCAGGCCGTACGTCAGACGACACCGAAACTTTTATATCAAGCAGTAAATCGAAATGAAGCAAATGATTTTACAAATATTGTCAAAAATACTTCTAAAGTTATGACATCACCATACATAGATGTACATTATACATAGAATAACCGTCGTGTTTATATATATATATTTTGTATTACAAATACAATCTCTTAAAATCGATTGTATAGTAACAAAAGTTTAAATATGGCTTCCTACACGAAATTCATTTTAATTTTTGCGCACCCCTAGCATCCAACCCCAAAAGTGACCATTAAACTCCTAGCCAGCCGGACGGTTATAAAGTATAATAGAAACGCATCGAACGTTCGATCTTCGACAGCCATCGCGAAAAAAAAGTATTAAAAAAATGTTTATCGGATTACGTAAACAGCGCCGGCGGCGCGGCCAGCTGCCCGCGGCGGACGCGCACTTTTTATGAGGATCTATCTACCTTCGCCAACAATCTGTCACGAATTGCGACCTTTGAAAAGGTACTCCATACTTCCGATTTGCGAAGTCGGATTTCATTTCGCCTCGGACGTATCTAATGCTGTACTCATTAATCTTGCGCCGTCACGCGGGAGTCGGTCCGCACTGTCTATGGTCAGTCGCTGACAGGAACATGATAATAGGATTTTTTTTTTAAACTTAATTTCACACTTGCATTTTCAATTTGTTTTCTGTGTTCTCGTTCGATTTCATTTCGACGAGAACCATCTACTTGGACAATATAAATAATTTATTTTACTTTATTAATTAATTTATATATGTATATAATCATCACTCTGAGCGCTCAATGGGTAAAAGCCGTTACCTTCAATCCTACAACAAATTTCTAATTCTGATCACAGATGAACCGACCTATGATTTTTTTTATTTGTGTCTAAACTAAAACCACCCGCCCTGTTACTAGAACAATACGTTAAGCCGTCGGTCTTGGACACTGTGATCGTATCGGTGACGGCAGGCGTTAGCGGCCCGACTCGGACTAGGTCGACGTGGGATGTTCAAACTCTGAGCACCTCGATTTGAAATAAAACAATTGTGAGGATATGCTTCAGCAGTGGTCAGCGACATCAAAAGTTGTCACAATTCTATATCTATTAGCTTAAAAACGGGATCGAAGTTATATAGTTCATAATTTTGGAGATTGCATTGATAATGAATTAAAGCTTCCTTCTGCCACTACGATGGAATTTTAACGATTGCTGCTTGTATTATGTCTCTAATGAATAAAACCTAGTAGTCCTATTATTGATTTCGTTGACTTAATTTTTACAGCGTGTCCATTTTTAGTAAGGAGCACCTGATTCGTAATATAAATTTGGAATTAATAAAAATCATCATCATTATTATATTTATCTCTTTATTAAGGCCTTATCGCTTATAACAGTGCAAAGAAAAAAAAGGTTTTTCTTAAGCTGAAAAAACATATCTCTCATAATGCGCGCATCGAATCGAGGCGGTTTTTAATAACACCGTGTCCCGTCCAAAGTGACACTAAATCGAACCTCATCAAACGTATTTGTCCCCGAAAAAGAGCATTTAACACTGACGCTCTTTGTGCGGGCGGACGTCACTCGGAGCTGCACCCGCCGTTTCACGAATAAAACTGATGTGATTTTTTTTTCTCACAAAGAAATCGCTATAGAAACTTTTGTGAAGGCTCCCACATTCGGTAAGTACTATAATTAAAACGATCGCCAAATGAATATTATAACGAATATTGTTGTATTTAGTTTTTTTCTAGGAAATGAGTATATTAAAAGCGGCATATTTGCGACGGTAGGTAAATTCTTAAAAAGATAATTCTGGCGGTAATAGTAGATTCAAATAAGAGAGTAGATTCAATCGAGGGCCCGATACACTACGAAACAATTGCGAGGATATCGAGAACGGTAATACGATCGAGGATCACAATGAAAAAATAAGAAGCGGGCTACACAAACGACACGGGGCATACCGCTTCAGTAAAAATACACCGGACCGACGGCTCTATCTATTTTTGTGTCCACTGTGTATATAACACGAACGGTAAGAGAAAAGGGGTCGAATAGTTATGTAGGAGGAAGAGAGGCCAGCTGATAACGAGGAAGGTCCTCTTGCGGCGATCAAAGAGTGAACGCGGCCGATGGGACGAGAATCGACAGGCGACCGCGGCGCCGAGGACGGCCCGAGGGCTACGGACCGACGCGACAGCGAGGACAATCGAATGCGCTAATGAATGCGATCTGTTATAGCGACTTATAAATAGATGTGCATACACTAGAGTGAAGTCGAGCATCGGCAACGAAAGCTCAAAAGAGGTACTAGGTTTTGAATAAAATCGCACCGGGGAACTTTCAAAAGCGCATGCAAGCGTGCGTGCTCAAATAAGGCGAAACGTGTGTTGAATAAAAACTGGAGTATCAGTTTTGAGGTTAGTGCTTGTAAAGTACATATGCAGAAATCTAGTTTGACAAATGGCTCCCTGTATAAAAGAGTCACGCATAATTTGACGGTCATTAGAACATAGGGTAACTAGAATAAACAACTTTTGACAAGTTCAAACAACGTTCGGCTCCGAGGTGACTGTGTACGGCCCTAGTCGCTGCGGGTAATGGATCGTACGATCGTTACCCGATCGAAACTTTTTGCGCCGCCCTCGCCGGCCGCACAATGGCGCCGAATATTATATTTCTAGAAAGAAAATATCCCATTTCCGCATCTTCCCTCAACAATGACCGCATCCGTGGAACTATTCAAATATCGCACGCACCTACGGGCCACTGCAAATTTTTGTGCCCCGCTCGTAGCGACGAATTAATGGATAACCAAAATCCGAGTCAAGTAAAAAACGAGCTTATTAAACGTCGGTTTCGTGTAATAACACGTTGGTGGGTTTTTTTCTTTGTTTCGCGGCCGCCGCCCAGATATCCGGTTACGCTTGTTCAATATTTTGCCTTCCGATGAAAGGGAAACCTCTTAGTTTTTTTTTTTCCGTCGATTTCGATTTCGCTCCCACGTGCCGGAAGTCGTTTCGGTTTTATGCAAAAACCAGTGCTCCGGAGTCGCGCCCGCCGGCACATCTTGCCGCGGCCGCGCCGTGACGTGCGATTGCGCCGCGGCGTGTTCGCGGGCGAGCGAGGCCCCGTCGCGCCCGTAATGGACCGCCGAGCCGTGGGCGCTGACAAATTTCGCGTTTTCACATAATTTAACGAATTAATTCAGAGATCTAAATTTTCGCCAGATTCGAGGAATACCGGCAGAAACATTTATCAAGTTCACAAAGAGAACGGGCCCGCTCTCAAAAGGGGCCTGCTTCGGACAGATTTAATTTGTAGCGAAGGCCTTTATAATTGGAACATAAAGATTGCGAGTAATTAATTTTCGCAGAGAGTCAGGTCCAAGAAGCGGCGCACTGAGCCGGCCGGCACCGCGTCTAATTAATATTAATGACGCAGAGGCGCCGCCCCCGCCGCCCCGCGCGCCCCGCGCCCACGCCACGGTCTGTATCCTTTGGCTGCGTGTACGGTGCGTGATTGAAGTATGATCAACTGCTGAAATCATGAAAACATCCAAGTCGGTATCCAAAACATAATTTGAAGAGATGCGAGCTTCCAGCTTATAATCTCCTTCGTGATCGTCTTATAAATTGAAATCATGTTCAATGTATAAAATAGGTATACGTCATTGTTCATAATAATTGAACATACTTAATGCTAATATTTCATGGATTTTTTCCAAAAATCTCTTGTCATTAGTATCATGTCTGTGTATTCACATATACAATTGGGAAAGTCATAACCATAATTTTCGTACTTCGTGCAGAACTCAGTGATTCTAAACATACAGTTTATCGTTTAAGAGACGTGTTTTTTCTAATAGTTTTTTTTTAAGTCCCACAAGAATATCAAACTACATTTATTGAGGAAAGAAAGGAAGAAAATTTTGTTTTGATGTGCATATATAAATGTTAGTGCATTAAATTTAATTATTAGAATGATATTATGCTATCATCAAAAAAGTTTCTTACTCAGCATAAATTGTAGTAGTAGTCAAAACTACAACGCTGGTTTTCTGTAACACCTACCTCGTGTTCAATGGCTATCGAGTAGCATCACCTGTATCAAGACAAAACAATCATATACAGTCACGAAATGAAATCAGTTGATGTACATATTTAAAAACACTAGTATCGTCTGAAGTATACAACTATATGCGGTTGAATAAGATGTGGTCTTATACATAGTTTACACTTTATCTATAAATAGCTTATCAGAATTACACGGACAATGTACAAATCATAGATAATTTCATTTCAGAACGACCTTTTATATAAAACTTCCTTGTGTATGTAATAATTATTCCTTTAAGGACTTTTTGAAAGAGAAGACAGAACTTTGATCACGAATAGGTGGTGGTAAGTTCTTTCAGCACTTCGTGACAGTTTAATGGGAACTACCACGAAATGCTAAAACGTGGACACATAGCAACGAATAGCAAAACGAATATAGCGATCAGAAAAATGTTGATTCATGATATTAATTCGAATTTAAATAACGTATATAAATAACGATTCCTTTCTCTTGATGTATGTCAACGCGTTCAAGAATCACAATTAAGTATATTGACATTCAAATTAAAAAAGTTTTCGCCGGCTTAGATCTCTCCGAGAACAGGGAATATTAATATTCAGGGATACTTAAACTTGATGAGTAATCTAAACTGCCTTATCCAGATATCGAGGATAAGTTGATTTTGAAGTTTAGGCTTTCTAAAAAGGTTTCGTGTTAGCAAAACTGATCAGTCATCGAGACGAAATCCACGGGTGTGGGCGGGCGGCGCGCGGCGGGCGGCGGGCCAGCCGGTAAAAGCCGGACGGAAGCCGCGCCGGCCCATCTCTGATTACCACCGTGGGACCGCAGCTCCAATGCTCTAGGGTTGCTTCTTTCGTTTCGTATTGTTCTGATGAATTAATCAATATTACATGTTATTCCTAAAAGATTGTTATGTACGTTTATACCCTTTTACATGCACGCACGCATAAACACACACACACACACATACACGTGCGCGCGCACACACACGCGCACACACACACGCGCACACACACATACACACGTGTGCGCATACAAATACAAACATATATACAGGATCTAAGTTTCTATTTTTATAAAGTTAGGGCCCTGTCTGTTGCTTGTGACATTTAAAATCAAGGTATAAATCGGACTCTTCCATCCATTGACCAACGAAACAAAATGAAATTTGCTATTAAGTTAAATTTAAATAATTAAATAAAAACCACATCACTCCTTATAAATTAGAAAAATTAAAATTAAGTCTTCACAGATATATAATTATTTTTAAATAGCAGGCACTTATCGTATAAAATCCACACGAATGCCTATATTATCCCATTATTAGTTGTTTTCATTCGAATATTTAAAATCGCAGATACATAAAAACTTGTTAACACATTTTATTTAAAACAATTTAATTCGAAGTATTGCGATTCTCTGATTTTTTTTATAATTAATTTAGTTTTTTGAAACGCATTATTGGAAAGTTCAAGAAGGGCATAAAACTAGCGATTTAGATAAACCGCAAAATATACAACCGAAAGAAAAAGACACTGAAAAACTCCGATACATTTCTAAACACCTATTCAACGTCACCCCACACAAAAAAAAAATGGTGCAAAAAATTTCCTCTCCATTCGTATGTACGGAAAGTCACTATTTTTGGTAATCATGTTACAAAAACGTATGGCGTTGTGCATAAGGCGTCTTTTGATATGGAACCCTAAAAATTTACAAATTCATAGTAATTAAAAGCGTAGTATTTTCGAAATAATTTTCAAGGGAGGGGGTATATAATATGAATAGAAAATTGTATTATGTTTGTAATAATTACAGTGTTCAGCCCTGGTCGACGGTATTGCATAACGAACATATTTCGCGCGCTCGCTCTCGGCGTTAACACTGTAAACAGACGATAGAGCTGCCGGAATGTCTAGTGTTCAACGAAGGTTCCCCGATTGGAAATAATTTATTTATTGATGAATTACTTTATATGTGGCGATAATCGTGGGTCTCTTGGATTAAACAATTTATCTACATACGTAGAAACAAATAGATATAAAACGAAATGAAGCACTTTGCAATGCACACGAATAAGATAGACATCAATAAGCTCCACACGAAAAATTACAATCAGACATTATTATCATATAATTATAACTTCTTTTTGTTACGTACCCAAATCATAAAAATCTATGTACATAAACTAATATAAAGGTGGTTTCATAAATACATATAGAGAAAAATATCTTTAGGCAATATTGATTAAATGCGTTTTTCTTATAAATGTACATGTAGGGTATTGACACTTGCCTTAGTTATATTAAGTACTTAAGTTACACAGAAACATGCTTTTCTCAAAACCTGTATAATAGCGACAATGCTGTCGTAGAAAAATTACACACTATAAACAAAAGAATTCGCTTTTATTAGAACCATAAAATGCAATAGACAATCGAGATAATAGAATGATAAAGAGTTAATTAATCTAATATATGGTTCTTGTGAAAGATCAGATAAAGACCTGTACGACGGTCGACCTTGCAGGCCAGTTCCATGACTTCCAGCGTTATTTAAGCAATAGTGTTTTGTAGTTCGGAAGGCGCGAAAGCATTACTACTCACATTTTCGACTTGAACATCATTAGCTTCCTCTTCCAACATTATTAGGAGTATCAAAACGGCTCACTTGTTATTGTAGAATTGTCTTAGGAACAAACGATCAATTCATACAACGTTTACGGCATTCCGTGCAGTTTTTTAAGCTGAATAAGTAGACGTTTGCCTGCAACACGCGTCTACATGCAGCATGCAACCCACCACTGACCCGCGAATCTGTATATCCACTACGAATCTCTATCCAACGAATTGAATATTGATTGAAGAGGATTGACAGATATCGACACCTAAGAAAGTGTTAATAGTTTATTTGTCTCAGGTCGCTAAATAGTTATATTGTTATATCTACCTACGTAGAAAGTGTAAAACGTAGCATAACGTCGACGTACGTAGAAAACTATTAACACTTGCTTAGATGTTCGATATCTGTCAATCCTCTCGTATCAATATTCAATTCTTTCGATAGGGATTCTTAGTGTAAGAACAGATTCGAGGGTCAGCCGTGGGTTGCATGCTGCATGCTACTACATGTCGCAGGCAAGCGTCTAATTATGGATTTCCGTGAAAGAATAGCTTGTTAAATATTGATATTTTTGAAATCGATCAGTCATTGAATGTAAATGTTATTTAAAAAAAAATATTTTTTGAAAACTTTTCAGGTATATCTTTTAATCGATTCAAACTATCGAATCGATCGACCGAAGAACACTGGTGGCGCAGTGGTTAAAAACATCAGCTTTGGACTCGAAGTTACCGGTTTAGATCCTGCCCACGACCGAATTTTTTTATACAATCTTTAAAAGGCAAACGAGCATACCGGCCACCAGGAAGTAGATGGTCATCGTAGCCTCTGGACACCCACAACTCCAGGGCAGTCACCAATGCGTCGTCGGCCTTTTAGAAAGTAGTACGCATCTCTCTTAAAACTCCCTTGTCCACTGAGAACACTGCCTATGGTGAGTCATTGCAAAGTTAACCGGTAGTAGAACACCAGCCAACAAGACGTCGCTTTTAGTACTTCCGGTGAGCGAAACAACGACAGTGAAAATCGGGAATGAGGTTGAAAAGCTCTTCAGAGCAATTCCCACGCGATAGAGCATGCACCAAGATACTACAATTCTTCGAAAATCAACGGGTCGAATTGGCCGGACACTACTGATTCATCAACGATCCGAGACGCTCGATGCCGGGTGCACAGTCTAGAGGTTTTTATTTAATGACTTTTTAATGAATGACAAATGAGTTTTTAATTAAATGAATTAAAAGCATACGCACCGTGCTCCGGAGAGCACGTTCAGCTGCCGGCCCCTGAAGTCGTCACCGCAGTGCTGACAACCGTCACTGCCCCACACTGAGCCAGCGCGGGTCGCTTAATGTCCAAGCCTCTCAATCTGAAATAAAAAAATTGCGAGAAGCTGTGCTGGTGAAAAGGTATATCTCAACAGTGGGTTAAATGAAACCTGACACATCAGTCGATTTATAACAAGACGTGCGATGTTCCCCGCAATAAAGGAGGTAGTTTATTTAACAATTTAATACATAAACCTAGAAGCAAATAAGTTATTTTATACATTTATCTCGTGTCAAATTTCATGTCGAAAGTTTGTGCCTTGATGCGGTTTAGTTTGAAGTAAAAAGTGAAGCAAAAAAAAATCAGGAAAAACGGTTAACACTGTAGACCATTACTAAAATTTTTCGCTATTACATTACCGATGTAATTTTTAGTCCCTCGAGATGGAAAATGCAGTTATCGATAAATTTTGAGTTTTTTAAATCCAAAAATTCGAAAGACGTTTGACCCTGCGGGCTATTCCTAAAACTTCCCGCTATTATATTAACCAATGTGATATTTTATTTCTTCGAGATCTTATTATTCAACTTGTTTCACCCGTGTGTTTGTATGTATGTTTGCTCTTGATTTTTTTAATAACCATTGATCTGATTAAGATACAGTTCTCGCTATTCATTTAAATATTATTTTGGAAAGGCTTTAGTGTATCAACATTACTCTAGATTATAAGAAAGCAGAGCTATAGATTCAAATATTGACGTAAGTCAGTGAACTATTCATTAAGCGATAATGTGATTGACCGAATTTAATCGCTTGTTTTTAACAACGCAATTCTATTCTCTATTTCAAATAGAAACTACAAAGGACGATAATAATAATAATAAATTAAAAATGAGAGTTTCTCTATGTTATGTATGTAGATATAGAGTTTGAATTTAAAATTGCAATTGGGTTAATAACGCTTCGCCTGTGTCACTGGAAAATCTTTATTGTCAATAGTCAACAACCAGCGTATCAAATTTTTTATGAATGAAAAGCGATGATAATATGTATCATCTATCAACACAGACCATAATATGATTTAAAGAACTATCTATTGATTGCGACGGCGAAAAAGACAGCGCGACTTCATTAGCCATTTTTCACAAATAAGACAAATATTGCTGGCGATGTTCTTCGCCTTCCTTTTGGTAAATAGAGCGGGCATGTTGTCTTAGAGACTTTAGACATTGCTTTTTTTAGGCTCATTCTAACATTCCCTGCTCGGTTCCATGCGATTCACATATTTAGCTTTTCCGTTTAAGTTTATATTTCACGAAAAAGCCCAAAGTGAAATATAGATAAAAACCAAAAAAAAAAAACAGTGAAATAAAATGGATGAAATAGAAAAGGGTAAACAGAATAACTTTTTCAAGAAAAATGACCCGAATTCAAAAACTGTGCGCGAATCAAAAAGAACGAAATGTATTAATTGTTATCTTGATAAACTCAATTTGATGATTATGACAGATACGAAGCCTGCAAAATAGTCGCTTTCTATACACTAATTTCTATCTACTAAAATCATTAGCCTTAGCTCAACATTAGCATCTGAGGAAGGATGTACACTTTCTACTTTTGAAGTCGGCGCCAAGCTACGATCAATTTCTGGATTGGACTTTAGATTAGATACGATAGTGCCAATTAATCCACGTATTTTGGATTATGCTACGCATACCGCCTATTTTCATGTGGGTATATTTCGTGCCTTGGCACCGATTTCAAAAGTAGGAAGTGTATACTCATTTTTAGAAGTCTAAAGATTGAATACATAGACAGCAGTGTATAAAAATCGATTCTTGTTTGTACTATTCGTATGTTGCCTTATAATTAGTATTATCACTGTAATAGATTGAGTTTTTGAAAACAGTTACCATTTTTTTTTTAATTAGTTTCTGAAGTTAGTTTATTTTTTTTAAACTTTATTTTTTTATCATTTTTTTTTCTTCTATTTTATATTATATTACTTAATTTTTATTCTTTATCTTTCTTTTTTTTTAATACAATAATGAATTAGGTATAGTACGTAGGTCAATCTGAAAGTACTTAGAAAATCAAAAACTGAGCAAACTAGTAAATTATTTTTATACTAATTGTTTTTCAAAATAGTGTCCGTTGAGATTAATAAATGAAAATTTTTAATAACATGCTGTATAACTTTTGATCGTTTTAGAGAAATACATAAAAAGTAACGATTTGCTCATCGTTCATTTGAAAAATCCGATACACGCCGCATGCAATTCGTACAAAGGATACGGGTAAGGAGGTTATGGTCCGAAAGTGGGTTAGCGAGAAAAAGCGGCATATGTTTTATTTAAAAAAAAAGGCTTCGAAGGAAATAATCTGCACGTGTGTAGACGCCGCCGCGCCCTCGAGTGGAGAATGTGCAGCACTCACGTGTCGACTTTTTGTTATCTAAATGGCACAGTGTAATTAAAAAGTGTTGAAAACTGTAAAAATAATCAAATTTCGCTTTTTTTTTTTGAGGGTTTTGTTCAACGGTAGATTTTTTTGAAATTCTACAAGAAAATGTTTTTGCATTCGATCTCAGTTTTGTTTCTACTGACAAAAACTTATTATTTTTATAAATAAATTTATAACTGTGTAAGTGCTATTATTAAAAGACATAGAAGTTCATCAATCTGTATTATTTTTGAAAATATTTAACAAAGCCTTACTGTCAATGTCACACCTCATCACAAAGGTAGTCTCAAATAAGATACCTACTTGATAATCACTAATAGCATTGTATATAAAACTATATTCTCTATGTGTAAAATTTTAATGCATTATTATTACTTTCGTAAAAATTATTTAGTGTTAAAATTTGAATATCAAATTTTATCTATTTAAATTATTATTTTATGTCTCTTTTTATTTTAGATTTTCATTTGATCGGCCCTATTTTGATAATTAAACAAACATTATTTGTATTTATATACTTCTATAAGCAGAAATAATGTTCTATTTTTTTCATCTTTATATTCTGATACAAAATATGTCCATCCCCCGCATAAAAAAAAACTTACGTATTGGTGAGAAAACAAACAGAGGAGTGGATACAAGCAAAAAATCTGAACAAAAATGTGGCAAAACGATGTCATCGTATAAATAAATATAGGGTTACAATGCTGAAAATTACGGCGGCCTCTGATTTTTAGCGGCTCTGAGCAAAAACGCGATTTTCTGCGCCCGCTCAGTGTAGCGAGGCGGGCGGCGACCGTCCGACTGTGAAATTACCCGTGTGCAGCCATTATGCACTCGCGCTCTGAGATGCAACGCAACACGCGCATTCTTCACGTAACCGAACCGAGCTGCGCCATCCATGCGCGAATGTCTATGTAAGTTTGTAGTCTTTGGATGACTCTCGACTGAACCATAATCGCTCTTGAGCGTGTACTGATCTGTGATGGGGTATTGATATAAATTTGATTTTCGAAATCATTAAATATTACGGAGGATTCGTTCAAATGTCTGTTGCTATCATTAAATATTTGAGTTGGTACATTTTCGTTGTGATACTGTTAGCGTAGGTTGTGAGAATTGATATGCCGAAAGAGACAGAGGGAAAGACGTCAAAAATATAGGATATATTGAGTCAACATCTTCTGTCTTTACCTCCTGAAAGACGTATTAATTGTCTGGCTATATACATGCATGATCTAACTTTTCGGGCATTTCTTTGTTTATACAGCAATGACACGTCACATAATCATGCTCTTTGACAAAAGCATATAATTATGATCTATATTTAAACAAATTTTTGGGGCAAGAAGTTTTTGTGTTAAATTATTTTTATATTAGATACACTAAGATGTTTTTTTCATTTGCTAGACTTCGTGATGTTGCGCAATGATCACAAAATTTACGTTATACATAAATATGCAATAATTTAATAACGTTAAACATTAATTCAATTGCAATGTAATTAAGAGGAACGATAGGAATATAAACATTAGACGTAGTTGTTTAAAAATCTGTTTCAATAAATAAGTTTGTGTACTTACTACGTTTACGCGTAAGAAATTATATTTCTTTGCCGTAATTCGAAAACTAAAACATATGCATGCTATTACTGTTAACTACGCACGCAAGATACAAGAGTGAAATTAGAGAATGTATGGGATTTGTAAGATCTTCAGAAAAAGTAAAGGATACTTATAAATATTCTATTATGTTAATACATTTATTACTATATGAGGTATTTTTAATAAAGTATTATAATTTTAAAATGTAAAAAAAAATACTTATTTTTATAGATTATAACACGGGTTTCTCTCTCTTTAAAAACGCATATAAATTTGTTTAGGAATATAAAAATATTCCGGAACCTTGCCCCCTTTTACTTTTATAGTATATAGTGTTTGTTTCAGTTTCTGGTTTTCGCCTCAATGCTAAGACATGTCCTCCCTTAATATTTTCATTTAAAATTGAGGGGTTTGGTTTTTCTTACTCTATGCCTTGCTAACAAATGTGCATCGTACGCGGGCAACTTCCTACGTCGACTTTATGCCTTGTTTTATTCTAAGTATTGCGGCGGATCATAATAATTGGGTACGAGCAATTTTCATCCCTAACAAAAATTCCAACCTCTGCACGCTAAGTATTATTTCAATAAGAGAACATTCCCCTATACTTCAAAATTACAAAAATAATAATGGATACTGAACAGGGGTGCGTCTAGACATGTATGTCCTATATTTATTAATTTTTGTTTATTAATTATTTTACGGTTGTCCGTCTAGTCCGTGCTGCTGTGGTATGTCGCTGCAGTGCGTTGTTGCTAGAAAGCGTCAGGGGCAGTTTACCAACAGGCTAAGAACAGGCCAATGTTGTGGACTCTATTTATTACGAAGTTAATGTAACAAAGTAAAAAAGATGTATTATCATTGGCTTGTAAAGACATCCGGGGATAAAGTTATTTATAAAAGAAAATAAAATGTCTTCAACGTTTCATTTTTTATTAAAAAGTATACTTTTCAAATTTTACTTAGAAATTAATTATCCTGTATTGGATGGGCTAGGTAATATATTGGATATAAATAAGACTCATAAATAAATGGTAAACAAACAAATTTTTTTTCAGCTTTCATTAGGTGTGTACACGATACCTTATGTTCAATGAAAATCATTGTTTTCTTTCTTTCACAAATTTATTCAAGTCAATTTTTAAATGTTTTGTCGACTTCGATCGCTTATTGTGCTGATGCTAAATATTGTTTCTATTTTCTTTCTCTGGGAGTTTATTTTTTTTTTACATTTTGCACCTTAGCAACTAAATATTACAAGTCGTCCACTTAAAAGTGCATATTTGAAGAAAAATTAAATATTGAATATATTATTTATTTATTCGTCGTCGTTGTCTGCAATAAACAACTATTGACAAAGACGTGCAACGAAAGTGCAAGTGTTCAGATAATACTTTATTTCTATTCGCTTCGACATTCCAAATTTTTTCTATCCGCCTTCTCTCGCTTTGTTTGCCCGTCAAATGCTAGTTATAAATGATCGAAGCTCCGATATCGATTTTCGTTCGCATCATCTTATACGGCCCCCAATATTAACATTCCAAAGTCAACTTTGAACGTATGCCTTAAGATCGAATTTAGATATTAGCAAAAGCGAAAGTTACACTCACTCGTATTCCGCAAAAAATCTACCTGCAAATAAAAGCGAGACTTAAATTTGCCTGCAAAAAAGGGGTCCTCGATATAAAAATTATTTCTAGTATGTGGTTTTGTGTATATACTATTTGTGTGGTGTGCACAGCGTTGGGTGTGCTTCATATATTCACGAATAGAGCGGCTAAACCCGTCGTAAAAATATGTGACTGTTTTGTGATTAAACAACTATATCTAATTAATACGTTAATACGTCGCACATAATAATTTATGATGCGCGAAATAAAGTAACAGAAGGCCTTGATATTGGAGGAAGAACAGTTCACACTGAGCGATTCTGCTTGAAACTGTTTTCAGCAGTTTGCCGTTTCAAATTGAATGCATACATATAAAGAGGTTTCGTCAAAAAGCGTAATTTTGAAATAATCGGGCTGAAAGTAAAATTGCGTTGTTAACGGATAGTAAGTATTGAGACAATGTGAGTTTTTCTGCTTGATATTCAGTAAGTATATACATGTATATATATGTCGTACCAAATTATTACAAATATAAATGCAAAAGACTATAGACTTTTTTTTATTTAACCCTGTTTTTATAGCACATACCAAACTAAAACAAAACCAAATTAGGTATTTGGTAAAAAAGGAATGGAAGAATTCTATTTGATTCAATGAATTCAATTAACCCCTTAAAGTAGTTTGAGACCGCATTTAGTGATACTCTTTTTAGTTCCTTAATAAACGTATACTTTAATGACTAACCTATGTCAACTTCTTCTTCTATTAGATGCGTATTGTGGTCACTGCACCATTAATGAAGCATTAAACTAAAAAGCGCATTCAGGCACAGTATGTTTATATATATACTTTTTCAAAACGTTAAATTGTTCATTTTGTTGTGAAATAACAATTTTGCGAGTGAACATACTAGAAGTCAAGTAAACCAAATGACAATATTTTATTATGTTTAGAGACAAGTTTTATGTAGTCAATTAAAAACAGAAACCATTTAAAAGTATAGTAGCATTTATCAAAAAATTGTGTTAGAGACGAGTAATCAATTAAAAAAAAATCTAACACTCATAGCTCTTGGTAATAAGACTAAGTTTTTCACTACAAAAATAATCGTCATAATGTATTACACTTCTTATATACGGATGTTTGTTACCGGTTCAGAAATAGTTTGACGTCTTATTTGTAAACACAACCCTGTCATATAATCAAACAGGAGTTTTTTGATTCCAAAAACTTACATCGATTCAATATTTACAAAACTGCATAATACAGATAGCAAACATTAATCTTCACCCTGCACAAGCAGACAGAGCAGTAATACAGGCCAATACATGAAACGCGTTTGCATCTTCGCGTTCTAAGAAAATGAAATGCGTCTGCGCAAAGAAATCGCAATAAACAAAGTGAAATAGTTCGGACGGCGCTCGTAAACTACACCGATTCCGTCCTTCCGCGGCAGGGCCCCGAGCACGAGTAATTAACGTGGTTTTTGTGAATACCCCGCGTTCATTTGATTTATTTTAAGGGCCCTTTCTTAAAGAATTTGCGAAATATTGCGGCCCAAGGGGTACGGCGCATAAAGTTTCCCAAACTTTTGTTATGTTATGGCATCCTTGGATATCCCAATATTTCCTGCATTTAGAAAGGATTCTCTTTGAAATATTTCTTATAGTCTTATGATATTAACAAATTGGCTTTTAAAATAATATATCTAAGAGAAAAACTAAATCAACTTTTTTAGACACAAAAACGACTATTAATAAATTAAAAAACATTTGTTTGTACATATTTATTTCTGTATCACTCAAATTGTTATCGGAAAGTGCTTAACCTTTGTTTTTTGAAAACGTAAAATAAACAACATTTAGACCATAATAAATATCATATATTAAGTCGAGGAAAAAGTTTTTTCGTATTTTATAAGTTTCTTGTATTGTATGAGTCCTATTTTAAAAGTTGCATTAAAATGTCTTTGTTTGTGCCGGTTGTCTCTGGCTGGTTTTGATACTATTAACTAGATGGCATTAAAAAAAATAAAAAGTAAAAACGGTGACCCGCCATTTTTCTATTATTTTTCTATTCACCAAAATGAATGAAAGTTAAGTAGAAATTCGATATATTTTGAATTTTTATAGAAAAAAAAAACCTGAAATAAGCCGCAAAAAAATTTGTGTCGTTCATGGTCTTAATGCAGTGTCGGTAAGAGTAGCATAAAACTGGTTTAAGCGTTTTCAGTCCGGTAATTTGGATGCCAAAGATGAACCTTGCTCTGGTCGACCTGTTACGGATAAAGACGACACCATTTTGGAAAAAGAAGAGCAAAATCGGCATATTAGTTATTATAACATAGCTAAAGAACTAGGGATTAACCACAAAATAGTTTTCATTCATTTGAAAAAAGCTGGATTCACGATAAACTTTGTTACTTGGGTCCCATACCAGCTCACTGAAAGCAATCTAATGAATTGTGAACTCATTTGTGATTCTCTATTGAAATATAATGAAACCGAAACGGTTAGAAAACATTGATCACTGGCGATGAAAAATAGATTACCTACGACATGAACCTGAAAAAAAAGATCATGGTCAAAACGCAAGCAAGCTCCACAGACTATAGCGAAACCCGGATCAACCCGCAATAAGACAGTGCTGTGTATGTCGGGATTGGAAGGGTATTATTCATTATAAAATTTTACCGCCGGGCAATAGTACAAATTCTACTGTCAACATCTGAGACATGCCCGAGATACAAGAAGTATAGAAAAAACGATCCGATTTGATCAACAGAAAGGGTGTAGTTTTTCACCATGATAACGCCAGACCACATACATCTTAAGCCACTTGGAAAATATTAAGAGAGTTTAGCTGGGAAGTGTTAATGTATCGACAATATAGCTCTGAATTTTCACCCTCAGATTTTCACCTGTTTCGGTCCCTTCAAAATTCTTTAGGTAGTGTTGGGTGAACATCAAGAGAGGACTGTCAATACTATTTGCCACAGTTTTTTCATCAAAAGTCCCAATATTTATACAGTAATGGGATTACGTCACTACAGATAAAATGGCAACAAGTTGTTGAATAAAATGCCATATACACATTATAATTAAATGTAAATAAAATATAATGAAAAAATATCTTGAATTTGTGTATAAATACGAAAAATCCTTTTCCCGACCTTATACATTGCCGCATCAGTAATCGGCATTAACGTCACTCTTAACCATGGTTACGAGTGGCGTTAACAGATAGAAAGCGATAAACAATCCTTATGAGAGACTTTTAATCTGAAGTGAAAGATGAATATGTATGTAAATAAATAAATGACGTAAATAACGAGTTAAAAGTTTGAGGATTGCCGATAAGGCGGCGCATCGACTGGCCCCATTTCTCGGAACCGCGCAAAAAGCGCAGGTATACCCGCCGAGAGTGAAAGGGTCGATGCAATTCGAGAACTGGTCCCATTTCGGGAACCGTCTGGTTTAGTGACCTCGCCGGTCTCTCGCCGGCACCCAGAGGCGCGCCGGCGGCGCACGTGGGAACGCCTGCGCGACAGGGGACAGATATCCGATATTTACATGAAGATTTGCATTGAATGCTGTCCGATAACATCTCGGCGATGTGGCGTAACTTTCCATAGAAAACCTACCGTGGAATATAACTTTTACATTCTATAGTCATCGACGTGTTAGTTATGGATTATTGATTCATGTATTTTATCTATGAAAAAACAAGCGTATAAGGCGCTAGTTTCGGACTCGAATAGTTTTAGATTCGAATCCTCGTCAAGTACTAAATTTATTTTTTAATATTTAACCATAATTAAGTTAACTAAAGGTAAATAAAAAGTTCAACATTAGCGTTGTTATTGTACTATTTGTACTAAAAACAAAATGTTAAATAACAAAAGGATCTCCAAGCCGTATAACAATTCGCATGTATGCCATGTAAATACAACAATATGATGCTAGATTACATCGACTTGGAAATGCATTGCCGCCGCTCAAAGCCGGTGTTGTCCGAACATCTCTATAGCTTTAGAACATTTAAGCTTTTACAACAGCGAGAGTAAACACAATTTCAAGAGATTCGATGTAATATATCTCGTACTCATTTACACAAAATATGTTAAGCGTGCCGATAGTTTTACTTGATCGTTTAATGCGCAAATGGTATTTTCCTTATAGGTAGGTCAAATTAAAACTCATAGTGCAACTCTTTTCAGAATAAGAGTAATAATGTACTGTGTACTTGCAGCGCGAGTTAGTAATTTTTTCAATAGCATGTAAGCTTATTGAAAAATAAAAAATGTTGTTTATTGTTATTGTTAAACATACGTCCAATCTATATTGCTACTTAGTTGCTTAAGTGTTTACTTAGCTGATTAGAATTAAGATTAGGTGTCACTCAAACAAATGTAGTATATATATTTATTCAATATTATATATTAAACATCAAAGGCGCAAGCTAGCGTCTTGTATTTTTTCATGTAATAGATTTAAAGAAATTAAACATTCTTATACAGAGATACAATATGTAAACTATTTATGATGACATATTAAGAAAATAAGTTAAATTTATACAGATATCAATTTACGAAAGGAATTTCTCATACTATCAAAAAAAAATTGCTATAATAAATCAATAATGTAATTAGCAATAAATTTCTTGGATACACTTAATAATTTTAAAAGGTTACGGAATGAATCTTATGGAAGGAATCGATGTAAAAATAAATAGATGTAGTAGGCGATATGTATGATGTCTATAAATTTTCTGTCTATCTAGCATCTTAAATTAAAAAAATATATGTATATTTTGTGCCATATCGCCAACGATAGCGGTAACGATGTGACTAATAAACTGTAAGCAACGCTAGACTATGGCAACCAAAACGAAACCGTTAACGACGTGTCTGAATACACCTCGAAATATTCGCGGACGCCGTGGGCCCGCCGCCGATGGGCACTCGGACGCGGGGAGTGGAACTCCATCGCGACGGCGGGCGGACGACGGCCGGACTCCGCTGAAACGTCACGGCGGCGATGTCCGGCGACGTGTCGAGCCGGGCCGGACCCGCCGCCCGGACATCGAGGACCGGAGGCGAAGCGAAGAAACATCCACCGCTTTGTCTCGCGACGGCGGAGGACAATCGGCATCTGATCAATTCATACGCCCGAGGTGGTTCGGGAAAGCGTTCATCTTTTTTTTATGCGAACGAACCCGAGATACAAATTGGACGGGGCCGCGGGTCGCGTTACGCGTCGCTGTGCCGAGATCGCATCGCGGCCTTCCCGGAATTGTGCAAGATTTACATTCGGCGAGACCGGCCTCCGCGCGGGGCCCCGCCCGCGCAGTCCCCGCCCTACGTGTACGTACCTCTGATGACGCGTTACGTCTATCACGTGTTTTATTGAAACGCTTTAAATACATTTTACATACACAAATACATCAAATATGTTGTATGCTCGATGCTGTGGGAATCGATATCGTTGCCTGTGTACGTATGTGGTTTATATAATTGTGCACATTATTAATAACAATCATAGACAGACTTTGAAATACCTATTTGTTGTTTGTCCGAAGTACGTAACGAAACTGATAAATAAATCGTGACGAAACTTTAAAGGGTAATAATAGCACTTTCTATTCATAATCTGCCATCTCGATGCTATATAATTGTGACAGATAACAGATAATGATAAGAAAAGTCAAGTAAAATATATCTGCTTTAGTTTTTGTATTCCAACCATTCGAATATGGCAGGTTCAAATGTTAGTGTTATGTTAACCGATTGGGTAAATTTTAATTTTCCATTAAACACATATGTCATCAGTCTACAACTAATTGAAACGGCACAGCAATAATTTCTATATTTTGCAGTATTAATGTAGGACCTACGTACGGTATTTGTCACTATATCGATACGAAACAAGTCACCGTTTATGAAGTGAAAAAAAAAAGGTCAATCGTTGAAAATATACGTTGTGAAATATGTGAATAGTTGCAAATACTTACACGTGCACGAATATTATTCGTTTCGACATTTCTCTACTCTCTCTATGGTCACTCTGAATTCGGTGACATTTATTTTACAACTTCAACGAATATTACCCAAAAACGTAACTAAACTGTGGCAGATTTATAAACCGTTCAACTGTTACATTGTGTTCAAAGAAATTTAACTACTCCGGAAAATCGATTAACGTGCCCTACGACTACTGTCTCGGCGGTGGTAATCCGATAGAAAAGACGAAACAGTCCGTCGTCTAATTAAAACCGATACTCGATATTTTCGCTCCGTGCTGTTCCGTGTTGTTTTCCTTCCGAACATCATCGCGCCGATTCCGGCGAAAACGTACGCAATCCACGAGCCGGCCGATCGGTAGGCGGCGTCGCCGTATCGATTACTCCGAAACAAAATTATATACCTCACTAAAAGAAAGTCGGATCGGCCATCGGTCGTACGGTTCCGTAGGAGGCCGGCGACGGCGGCGATGACCACCCCGGGCCGCAGTGCGCGCTATTTATTTTCCCACACGGCCCGGTATTCAAATATCCGAGCCGTCGCCCCTTTTGACGGATTCGGAAAGTTCGACGGCGAATTTACTTGCGCAAGGTTTTTTTTTCCTCTCGAAATGCGCCTTTCTATTAGCCTCCGGCGGCGGCGGCGGCGTGGGAATGCAGGTGGGCCGGCAAGGGTTCCCGCCTCGCGGAGACGTATCCCGCGACCAGGCCTCGCGTCGACGGCCCGGGTTGCACAAAAGTTGGCGATCGCCCTTTTGTGGGAACGTCAACTTATGTTACGCCGATAGATAATTTATGGATCGGCCGCAGAACTTAACCGCCGCGCGTCGCACCTTTCGTGACAATTTTGTGACAATGTTCCGATTTCTGCCGGTGTGAAACATCGAAGACGGTGTAGCGTATCGCGTTATTATGTTGTAGTGTGTTTATATTTGGAGAAATTATATAAATATATTAATTTTTGGGAAATAGTCAGCCATCATCGGTAAACATTCACTACGTACGTACGAGTAAATATTGTCAGAGTAAAACGTAATGTATTCATTATTATATTTCTTGTCGACTCTTACCGCGGAGTCGACAAAATTTAACAGTTAAACATTACATTTACTTTGACATTTAGCAAAACTTTTTAGCAATACTGTCAAATTTTGTTGGTTCAAAAAATTACTTATTAAAGTTTAATGTTACGAGTAAGTGGCAGGTTGGCGTCAGTCGTCAATAAGCGCGTTATATATGACTCTTAATTTCGTACAGGTGTCGCAAGTTTCCGGAATCGAAAGCGAAGAAAAATCTTGATTATTGTCTATTAATATAAATTATTAGGCAAATAATCAAATTAAAACTAAAATATACCGACTAACTATCAACTGTCAGTATTACAAATGCCAAAATGGCGCATTTGAAAGTTAACTCAGCATTTGGGGGCGGCCCCACGCTCCTCCGACATTAACTCTGAGGTTATCGGTTAACTGTCAATTGTGAAATTGAAACAATGTATTGTGAAGTGTTTAGCTTTCATCTTTAACTGTTAGCAGTTAATTATTTGCAATTGAAAGTTTGAAACGCATAAATCTAATGGATACTAGTTTTGTTGTTGATTTACTTTTGTGTTTCATTTTATGATATATTTTAATGATTTATATTACGTTGATAAATACTTTTCCTTTATCTAATCTTAAAATTCAAAAGTACCTTAATAAATAATTACATATTTTTAATTTTTTCGAACGCCAGCTACTAACCTCGGCTTTGACCATGTGGGCGTACAAGAAATCCCTTCATCGTTTATGTAATCCCTAAAGATCATGACATGATCCCATCTCAGTGTCATTCCCGAACTGTCAATAAATTCTAGAACCGGTTCTGATTTCGACTTGGATTCCAATGCGTTATGTAACAGCACCGTTGTAATACTTTTCTGCTACAAGTGGCGTTAATTAAGTAGTTGTCGCGTGAAAGGAACACGACCATTCGTTTTACAATAACTTTTCAGGTGGCGACTTTTAGTTCGACAAATTTCAATATGGACCGGTTGAGCGGCTAAATTTAAAAGAATAGTTAATAAAACAAACGTACAGGTTTTTATTGCATTATTATAGGTAATTTATATTACGTAGAGGTTACGATTGTCTGTGTAGTTTGTAATAGAAACACGAAACGATAAACGAGTTGGCCAGTTTTGGCCAGTGGTATATCCAGTGCCTACACAAATTTTCAATATAATTGATTTTGGTAGATTTTGTGAAATAAGAAGAAACAAAAGATTTAACCTTTAATATATATGTTTTGTATAAATTATTTCATTTAAAGTATATGCTTTGTGACTATGGCACTTTGTTGAACTTTGAATTGAATAGAATTTACTGCCAAATATTAAATATTCTAAAAAAAGGTAATAATTACCCTTAAAAAAATATAAAGGGAGTAATTTTCGATGTGATTTTTTTAATATTATTTTCATCAAATATCGTTATGAGTACCTTTAAACTCATTGTGCTTGTTTTCAGAGCAATATCCGCATGGATACGTATGTACGGGTAGTCCTTAAATATCTTTTATTTCCCGCAGCAACTGACGAACTACCAGCTTGAAATTGATTTTGTGGAATTGGAAACGGCTCAATTTAATTTCGATTTTCTAAAAAACGTTATTTTAATCATGCAATCATATTTCGATTCACAAAATGGAATAACTGTTTAAATTTTATTGCAGCGTTTTTGTGATGAAGCAGACCACCTTTAAAATCAAATTATCTCTATATTTCAAATAATGCATGACGAATGTCATTTTATTCAGACGTCTTGAATTAGACAAAAGTTGAGTTCATAGTCACCAAAAATATCGTTGAGCAATAAACACAACTTTCAAATTTTAAAACTTTAGAGGAGAGTTTTCACAGGGTTAACCGTCTTTCAGTTTTTAACAAGTCTTTTTCCCCTGCTCCGCGCACATTGACAACAATTAATTCTTTACCACGAACGATACCCAAATATGGTCTGCAGGCTGCTCGCCAATGAGTCTCGTCAAAATGATTAATAACTTGTATTTAGGTTTTGATATAACGTACAGAATAAACATAATGAGCTTGTTAAAAAGCAGTTATTTTAAGTCATAGATAGGCATTTCAGTTTTATTTGTTTACATGTATTACCTGTAAATCTTAACGGTATTAATTAAATAAACACAACTTTTGGCCGCTACACAACTTCGCACGCGTCTCTTCAATGCTGATCGTTTAAACTGTATGCGAGTTACAAAAATCCCTGGCTGGCTGTATCCTTGACGTGGCAGTGAGATTTACGTGGATACATCTACGTATAACACGATATTCGGGCAATCGGAGGAACAATACGAATGAACGTTTTAAACTGAGTTTGTTCCAAACTAAGTAGAGATTGATGTTTCAATGTAGGATTCCATTACGGGTACAACGTTCTTCATAGCTTGAGAATTTCGAAGTAGTGATTGAAATAAAAAAAAACATTGACTTTTATTTACCGAGTTCATCCACTTATGCATTAACGGGTGGCGTTAGTACAAAAAAATATAGTCTCATAGTTACCGACTTCCTTAATTTATGCGCCAACAGATAGCGCTGTACGTATGTTACCATTCACAAATTCACCACCCTTATTACAAACACAGACGTATCTACGTCGAAAAAACTGTAAGTAATATTGAATATTGAAAAATTTTTATTCTAATACGGCCCCAAATTCTTCACTTGTAAATATGTCAATCCCCATATTAATATATTCATAAACACGTATTCCAAAAAATTTACATTCAATTTAAATATTATACGGATTTAGATAATAATGTTATTCCTTTTTCGCATTGCCAATCGTCGAACTTCAAAGCATTCGACCGCTAATAACGATCACAACTGGAGATCACGTCATTCGGTACGTTCCACAATGCATTCAAGAGTTAATCCCGTGAAATGGTGATGTTGTGGAGTTGGAAATAGAGTTATGAGCGTTGCGTTGACAAGCGGGCCAAGGTGTCGCCGGTAATCCCGCGCCGGCGCGGCGCGTCACGCGCGCCGGCACGCGTTGCGCCATTTTATCACCTCAGACCGTTTGAAAACGCTAAAAGTCGCTCTCGCCGTGACACTAGAACGACAAAAGCGTCTATTGTGAACGTCCGCGTCAACGCAAACCTTTGCCGGAGGTAATTAATTTAATCCCCGAAGCCTTATATGCAGAAATTCGCAACGGACGTGTCGAAATCAAACAATTAATATATATAAATAGGGTATTTTGTAACAGTGATGTGGATATTTTGTTACATTATATTATGTTCAAGACCCTGCACATTGACTGTTGATGAATTGTTCAATCTCACGTAGAGTATGTAATACAAAAGCAGCCAAAATAGGAGTTTGATGGCGTCCAGAATTTTGTATTAGCGGACGAAAGGAAACATCAAACTATAGCTTAAGTACTTATTTGGGAGCGAATGTGTTCTTACCGTTCAACTGCAATTGACGTACATTTTTGTGGATAATTTTCCTTATTAAAAATCATAAAGCTTGAAATTTGATATTGTAGCACGCAAATGGGTTTCTTTAAGATTCTATTAAGTTATTAACTTTTAGTAGAGAAGATAAAAGATTCGCTTGTTTAGCTCGTAATTCTTTTGCTATAGTGCTGTTAAGTATTTTCGATATATTTCGTTAAGTAGGTTAATTACAAGACATTCATTAAAGCATTCTTTTCGAAAAGAGTGGTAACAAAATTCTTCCAAATACAACAGCCTTCATTGTCCCCCAAAATGCCAATTTAAAACGAACAAAAAAAACCAATGTGGTTGCCTTCTACTTGCCAAGTTCTATTCAACTGTACCCCACAAGCATAGGCATAGTTAAACGATTTTTTGCCGCCATCTTCATATCTGTCGACCTTTTTCAAATAAAGTAAAACTTTGATCGCGATTTTCTGTCTCTGGACGATTTATTTAAACATTATGTGAAAATTTTAAAGCCACGTTACACGTTAAGCTTAGCAGTGAAAACACTTCCGAAAGTTCGACTGTATTATATACTATATTATGGTATGAAATACAAAAAAAATCCATTCAAAATCAATGTGGAAAGACAAACCACTTAATTACTAACACACCACGCGCCCGATGGTTACATATTAAGTAGTATCTAAATCAAATTACGCTATACGCTACCAAACCATTCCATAGTTTGTTTGCTCGGTCTGATTTTTATCCAACAAGATTAGCTACAAAGCGACAATTAAGACTGCTCGTACACGATTTGGTTCATTTGCATCCCTCATATTCCATTTATTAAAATTTTTTACATCATAATTTAACATAATCATAAATAAGACATATTCAATACTTACACTCTGTCCCGAATCCATTACTAAGAATGAAATCATATAAAAAACGATAAATATTAAAAACGATTATTATGGATTTCGTTTCTGTTATTGCGATTCAAATAGAGACATTGTTTTATTTTTGTACCTTGTGCATAAAAAATTAATAGTTTTTAAACAATAAAAAAAAACAGTGAATTATTTATCTATTTTGAAATTGTTACTATATTAGTGTTTGAATTTCAAATAATAATTAACAATTAGATATAATTAAATACAACTGTTTAAATACATACTGATTCGATATTCAGAATAACTGAGATAGTATTAGACCCACGGAGGACGAGAGCGAGTAAGATAATAAAATTGCCTTTTATGGCTACGCGCTGTAGTTTATTATTAGTACAGATTTTATTATTACCAAATTAAAAGCACGGGACACGCTCGTCACAAATCGTCTTTACCAATGCCACAATTACGTCATATCATACAAAAAATACATTTCTTTAAAGAGGACACTTCGATAAACAATCTTGGTGACACTGTAGAGTGTGTCAATCATGAATATTATAGAAAAAAAGGCCACTCGGCAGCCGAAATGGAAGCAGATTTCATTTTGTTTTCCTATGTAATACATATGAAATATGTAATTTTCGGATTTTCAAAATTTTAAAATGCTGTAATTTCTAAACTAGTTGACCAGTTTGGCTCAAATTTTAATTCGACCTTTGTAATTGTCGATAAAACATGTATGTTGAGTTTCATTATGACCTCTAAAGAATTGTAGACGCTATCGTGCTGACAAACCCCGCGTTATATCGTGTGTGTATATATAAACGTTTGAACCATATGTATTTTCTGACACAGGTCGTCAAGTCTGAAAACAGCAAAATTTTTTCAAATGTTGCATCATGAGGATAAATTCAATAGTTAAATTTTTGTTAAATCTACTAAAATCCGAGTGAAGAGATCTCAATCAACCGCTGTTGAGCTGCGCCCACCAGCAAGCGTCTCATTCCAGACTGAGGTGTTTGGACCTGGGCCCCCACGTCGGAGCACTGCGAGTTGAGGGCCGTTAAAAGGTTCCAGATTTTCCCAGTACTTTCCGGTTTGGTCCGGTTATATACATGTGTATGTAATTGCAATACAACTGACGAAAATTGTATTTTATGGGGTTGATTTTTGAATTAGCTTTAGATTTCCAAGTATTAGAAGAATTTTAAGTTTCAATGATGTGCTCTATGTTTTATCTACAATTATAGTACCATATATGGAGTAAGAAGTAATGAAAACAAAACTAAATTTTTGTTATCGTTATTTTGGAACTACTGGTGCTTTTGTGATAAGATAAAAAAATATGATAAATCATAGATTAATTTTTCAAACTTTATGCTAAGTCTTTTTACGTTACTTTTTTGATTTTTTTTATAATAGCTGTGTGTTCTACCTTATTCTATATGTTAAAATAAAAGCGCTTTCCGATTTTCCAAACTTTGTGTAATTCAACGAAACGTCGAAATTGTACGATCAAAGTTCAACATTAGCAACGCTTTTAAAATTACGTAAGCAACACGTCACGACGGCTCGCGTAGCATTTATTGTTATGCGTGTTATGTGGTCTATGTTTATTGTTAAATAGATAATCGTTTTTTGGACGAGAAAACTGTAAAACCTACATCGACGCCCTGCACTGGATCCGACAACTCGTTGAGCTTTATTTCGACCACTGTCGTCGCAAAACTCTACGTCGAAAAGCAAACCAACCGGTTAACCTTAGTAAAGTAATTCAGCATGGGTGTGTAGCTTTATCATTTATCAGGTTGAAACCTAATAAATTCACCTTCACCTACACCTACACCTTCACCTTAACCTTTACCGTTCATCAGATTAATATTTATCGTTATTGTAACAAAATTTCGATTTCTTGGAAAAAATCATAGCAGAGCAAGGCTAGTTAGCTGACGCCATCGACATGCTGCTAGGTGGAATCTCTTCGTACCAAATACATACTTTCACTTTGAAATACAGATTCAGCCACCAAACTGCGCTTAAATTCGTCATCGTGTTTCATATTCTTGTGAAGAATGTAGTAAATACCTTCATTTTATTTTTACGAGCGTAATCTGTATCATTTATATTTATAAACCTATTCCTCGTTTTTTCTGTGCTATGCTAATGCTACAAATATTAAAATTATTTAATTCATTCCATTCTTCCCAATAAATTGACGTGTCTTTTACCGTTTAGTACCTATGTACTTAGACCTAGTACCTATTCATAAATCAACGCGGCACCCCACACGTCATTTTATTTTACCATATGACCCTCCGAGATTTATATATACTTATGAAAGCGATTCAAATAACCCTTAACCCGTCACCCCTCGTCTGTGTTAGCACATCAACCCTTTGGTGCACCATCCAATCCTTTCGCTCTCAAATTCGAGTGTAAATTAAAAAGGGTGTTCTATTTACGAAAGGGTTCGTGGATATATTTAACCCTTTCACCCAATGAAAATGCTCCGCCGGCGGGCAAAAAATAAATAAACAGCGCCGGTAAAAAACGTAAAAGACGACGGCGAGACGGCGCGCGCGTCGTTTGATAGGGGCCTAATAATAACCCTTTGGAGCCCAGGCCAATGGCGGGAGAGGCGGAGCTCATTCATACCCAAAACTCGTTTTAGGTGTGGTTATGTATAATTTTTGTAGTTCCTTTTTTGAAATATAACTTATATCGATACGAGCTTTCTCGATCATGTTACGGTTGTATGTTAAAACGAAAATGTCTGAATTCTCATTAATATATACTATCAGTAACAAATCGAAACTGTTGCGTATTAAAATATTCATACCACCGTTAAGTTACAAACGTGTTTAGATATATGAGACTTTCGACTTTTAATAAAGAAATATTATTTACATTTAGATTTCGAAACTAATAAAATAAAAAACGTTTTGTATAAATGTTTTTATTTCTAACTAAGTAATATCTAAACTTACGAAATGTTATTGTATGCATCTATCTCGTCATAGTTTTTTTTCCATATCAAAATTATTTAGATTTTGCGCAGAATTTCTAATTCTGACTATACGAAAATGAAATTCTTGCTGTCTGTATGAAAATTTTTAAAGTGACGAGAAGATAATGAAGTCTGTAGATCAATTTGCCGAAAAAACTGGCCATAAACATGTCGGACCACGCCCATTATAAGGTTCTGAAATCATTATTACAAAGAATTCACTACAAATTAAAAATTACGTTGTCACACTTTTTCCATGTTTCCAGCACAGAATAGTTATAAGCACTTTAGTTGCCTATAACTAGAAAAGCAAGTAGGTATATCTACCATTATTTTTAAACTAGTGTAAACTAAAGTGCATCAGCAAAAGAGCCTATCTTCATGGCACTTACGTTCTTGCGTTGAGAGACGCAGTTTTTCTGCAAAAAAGAACTAAGAAGGCTAAATATCATAGTCCTTAAATAGATATACGCTTCAGTCGTTTGTATTCCAATAAACGATCCACAGCACTATCGATTTCTGGTCGAGGCGGCGAATTAAACGGTGCCTCAGCAACGAATGTACATTTTAATGAGCGGGCGCATCCGTCCGCCGACGGTGTGGATAATGGTCCCGCATGCCGGCGCACGCGCGCGGGGGGCGGGGCGCGCGACCACTTCAATTGGAGGACCCTGTACCTACGGCTGCATCGGTAAGTACACTCGCCGAACTATCTGTTCCTCACTGTTTTAAGTTCACCCAAAAAACAGCGGATAGAAATGTCACCACATTTGATAATGGATAATATGCTAAAATTGCTAATTGTATTACAAAACATCATTGAACTTCGAACATCATCATTCAAATATCTAGTCTATAATATTTCTATTTTAAATTTAACAATTCCAATTGTTTTCGTGACATTAAGTAAAATGTTTTAAATGCTCTCTAGCATCACGTAGATATAGTAAAAATATGTATTATTATTTTGAGTATTAATTCAATTTTAAAAATAAATTTCAATGTACCTCTTCCTATATTATTTTTATATATATTATAATCTTTCATTGTTCAGTTGTCCAAGAATACGAGAAATCAATATATTACTAAAGGAATAATTGCTCATAAATGTGAAAGTGTGAGTCATTCCTATAGTGGCCTAAAAATATACTCCCACATACATAGATGAATGGAAAAATTTTATGTGCATGTCTATTATCTGAAGTAATTGGTGGAATAATAAGAATGAAAAGCCTACTAGCATTTTTCTGTCATTGTATAGCCAGAGAATAACATCTATTTGCTTTTTTGGACCTGCTCCTTGAAATCGATTTCGGTCTCGCGTCTTCAGAACACCATGTATTAAAATCTTAATAAGTGTATGATTTTATAAGCTTAGATATTCATCAGATGACAATCAGGTCCTAATCGAGGTGCCTATTTATTATTAAGATAATCAATTAGCATATGTTTATTCTGGTGAAAGTCAGGAATTATTCCAATGCAAGCTTGTTTATTTAATTTGTTGTATTCGCACAAGAAACATACGAGATTTCTAACATTTTGTTTGTCTCGCATATATATTTTAAGCAAACTCTACATATACATTCGATGTACAGAATTATTTCTATCTGACATTTAATAAATTCCACCATCTGTTTTTGGCTCCAATACCTATCCCACCGCTATTTACCAACATTTTCCCTTTCTACAAAGATCGTCAGCTGACGATGTTTGTGCAAACGGTGTTTAACTACACATTGCTACACGGTGATGTAAAAATGCATTTTTTGATAGTGTTATTTTACTGCTCCGCTTGAGGACGTGACAAATATTTCAATCATTAGATGTCCTCAGACAATATTTTTTGCGAGGTATGAAAAATTATTAAACTATCCTTATACCAATTATAACTGTAATCGGTTTAGTAATCTGTACACACTTCATACGTATTGACGCATATTTACAAATTAACACTTGAAGCACATCGACAACTTTTATTTCACATATGGTGCTATTTCAACGGTTCCTCTGTATTGCCGGCCATAAAATTTAATTAAGCGAGCACCCCCCTGCACTCGGTGTACGCATCCTAAGCACGACATAAAAACCGTTTAATAACTTAGACTATCTGCTAATAAACTTTATCTTTACGGAAACAGAAAAAAAAAACGGCCGGTGAAAAAATGGATTAGTCCAAATCATACTCGGGCGTCCAAATAAGACTCATCGAAAATTCCAAGCAATAATGCATCGCATTTCCAAGAAAACGAACAAGATTATTTATTGTCCTTGAAACCCATAAATATCTAGAGCTTTGTTTTATTTTATTCTATAATACATATTATGAGAGCACTATACATATGGCTTTACTATTAATATCCATTATTTCCGACTTGCACGAAATATACTTGCTACGAAGGAGCGAATATAATTTTAGGCAAAATAGCTATATAATATTAAAAACAAGGAAAACTTAATTACACGTTTCTAAAACAATATCTTATGCGGTATGTAAAACAATAGAAAACTTATCGTGTTTTAATTCGATATAATTAAATTTTATTTAAAAATCATCTGATTTTTTTTAGCGAGACAACAGGTGCATGTAATGCTATACTACAGCTGCGTAAAAAATAAACAAACCGATAGCAATAGTAACTGCTGACGAAAACGGCCGTTATACAAAGCTCCATTATTGTCGACTTTTACGTTTCTAACTTAAAAAAATACGCAACTTTTATACAAACATTCATCTCTAATTTCGCCCCAGCCCTCTTAAGTTTTATTTTTAGATTTACGCCTCTACAATTAAAAAGAACTGAACTCGGATATGAAAAGAAGTCGGCTGTAGTAATAAATGAATTAAATTTTGGTTTATTATAATGCTTCACTGAAAGTCGTCACGTGTTAGGTCCACAACGCCCAGGATAGGTCATATAGGCCCCAATAATGCAGTAAATTCTTGTTGAACAGTGTAAACTAAGTAATACATTTAATTCAGTACGGTTTTACTTAAGGAGGAGGTCACAGAACGGTTAAAATTTTGAGTGGAATTAAAAAAAATAAATATTTCTCAATCGGTAAGTGATAGAACATTAGAATAAAATCTTAGTATAGGAGCTTAAAAAGTAGACTATTAGTTTATGTTCTTTACTATGGAGGTATGTACGTATAAACACGTACAAAAAATCAGGTACTTCAGGTCACTTACATAGGTGAATTGTAATACCTGATTTTTTTCGACAAAGATAATGCTCAATTTGATCGCAAAACTAATGAGAACGTATTGAAATATCAATTAAGTTAAATTATTTGCGCTTTATTTAAGCATTTCCCTTTCATATTTATTTAAAAAAAATGTAAATGTTTGTTTTGTTTCTATACTATAGAATAGGTAAAAAAACAATGATTACTCACCTGGATATACTATTAAACTCAAACCGTATTCTGTTTATGTGAATAACTGTATAAATCACTATGTGCATACATTAAAATATACGAAAACTCGTGTACGTAAATTTTTTAAAAATATTGCAGTAAATTTTTTAATATAATACAATTTTAATATAACCATTGCTTAAAATCGATGTACCTAAAAAAGAGACGTATTGATTGCATATTTTACCAACAGAGTGCTCGTTCATCGTTTTATTAACTCGTGTTCATATCGGCGCGGTTTGAGCTACGTGAAGATAGCGACGATTGCATAACGGTGACGTAATAAACTAGGTTCACTGAAATATTGAAGGGGCACTAAAATTGTAGTAGATCGCCTGCCGGGAAGAAGGTGGGGAGACACCCTAACAACGTCGCTATAGGTCCGAGCTTTGAGCGTGTGTACGTGATTTAAATTGTAGTATTTTTTGTCTGAACAAAGTTAGTTAATACGTAAAATAAAATGGCGGATAAAGGAAAATGCGTTATAATATAAAAACAATATCGATGTCAATACAATCGTGGTCTTGATTTTATTTTTCGGAGGTAATGTCTCTACTATTATTTTATTTTTCGTATATAAAGACCACATTTTCATATAAAACTTTGCGTAAGAAAAATGTTCCTGTAATATTGGTCCTAGGTATTTTAAAAATTGTATTCTTATCTGTATTAGCATATACTATTTTTAATATATACATATGAGGCAAACAGCTAAAAAAAATTAATTCGTCTCGGAATCATTTGTACTTCAACATGCCCTGTATTGTAATAATTGAACTGATATACAGATATATACTAAAAAATCTCATTACGTACATAAATTTATTGTTAAAATAATTAAGAAATTTATATAAAAATATGGGAATTTATTACATCCTTACTACAACATTACCATCTGAAATAGAATGGACTATCAGTCAAACTGAAAACATAAAAGCAATATCGTACCATTCATAAACAATAACAATGCGTGTGCGGGAACAATAATACGGTCCCCTATGATTCTCAACATATTTCACGAGATTTATAGTTACTTTTTTTTTCCTACCTAACTCTAATCGATGCGGTAATGAGGCGGCCGTTTAAAGTGTACAAAGCACCGGACAAAAAGTGCAAACGAACACCACGATAGGGGCGTATTCACACCACGCCGCGTCCGACATGGGGGCGATTGTTTCACGTTTAATTGGTTAAGTAGCGCGACCTAATTGCCGTCGGACACGACACGACGTTAGCCGTGTAGGCCGACACGACACGACAGATATAAATAAGAATTTAGGTATACCTAGACGGTGTAGAATATAATGGAGCGTTTGTTTCTTTTATTCACGCTTCTTTGAATGTAGGCGAAATTATTACATTTATCGCCTGACAGCTGTCTCGTAATGCCCATCTTAAAAAAATTACGCTCGACGTGACGATTGATTTTCATTATTTTTCCAGTAACTAACCAACGTGTTCGTACTTCAGTAAAGAATGCAGATAATGTCTGAAACCGGTCGAGTGTATGGAGTCGTTTACGTCGACGACGCGATATACAGTCTTGCCTTGAATTATTAAAAACGCTTTCTCGATTCACTTCTATATTTTTTAAACAAAACCTGACAATGACTAATAGAAATGTCGGAAATCAGTTATTTAGGGCCTTCCCGCTTTACTTAAATGAGAAAGTATTCTAAACAGTAACTTTATGAGGGTTCTATTTCTAACTGAGAAATATGAGTATTTTAATTTTTTTTTAAATTGTCTAAATCGATTTTCAGCAGATATCGACATATTCAAATGAAAATACTCCCGACCAGTTTAAAATTAGTTTTTTAAACGTTTGCATGTAAGTAAACGTTCTTCGATTTTTAAACGAATCAACCCACCGAAATCGTATTTTGATCGTCGTTCGTAAGGATTCTTGTTTGAGTTCAAACGGCGGTGGAAACTCAGTAGTTGAGAACGTGGACTTTTAACCGTTAAGTATCGTACTCAAATCCTGGCCACGGCCGAAACGAACAATGAACTTTTAACTCGACTCAAGTAAAATCCTGGCTCCATGCCTCGTGAAGGACGTAACTCTCATCTAACATTGGTGACAGCGGCGACAGCAGCTCCGAAACCATATTTGGACAATGTGGACGATTAAAGGTTTAAACTCATCATTTTGAATTAAACGGAAAATGTAGGGGGGTACCTCTCAACAATGGGGTGATTGAAAAAACATATAACGACAATCATGCGGAATTATTATATATTTTTGCGATAAATGCAGGATTGTAATTACACCCATATTACATAGATTAATCGGGCGGCCGTAACGTAAGAAAGGTAGGACGCTTAGAAGAAATACCTATATTATGTAAAATACGTTTAATAAGATAACCATATAAAATTCAAAAAAATCCAAATCTGCGAGAATCTACAAAGGGTACAACATTTCAAACATGCTTACTAACTTTTGTCCATATTTTAATGTAGGCTACATGCGATTACATTTCATATTCCATATCTTACATCCTGCTTAATCGATGGTACAGATTCAACCGTCGGAGAATCTTAGGTGTGGACATGCAATTAATAATTACTAATGTCTGGTGAACTATAATACAGATATTCTCCATCCAACTTAGGCACCAGTCTCTCACAATCCTACATCCATTTAATTGTAAAATGAACTCTCAGCAACGTGCTGCATTATTGTGGAGAGAAATAAATAAAACATTATTATATTGATCTATAGATCCCGATCCGAATTTTATTTTCTATGTCAATCGATACTACTGAAAATTACATTTAAAAGCTTCATTTAATTGATTATGTTAAAGATAGTTTATCATGTACAGAATCACTCACGATTTCATTTGTAATAGAAATATTGACATCTCCTTTTACCATACACAGTTACCGCCGCTTGTACCCGACTACGACAAACATATGTATTATATACGTTTCTGTAATCTGTAGATTACGACACATCGGAAAAGTGACGGTATGTAAGGTATAGTCTACGCAAATCCGGTCAACTCCTATACAACTTGCTTGCCGGCTATCGGCGCGCCGATGTACATATCGAGTATCGTCACCATGTCGGCCGGTTAGAGCCCAAGCTACTTCAATAGCCACCTCTGGCCGCATCGGCATATTCTTCTGGCTCGATAATCAGAAAAGAAAATAGAAACTAAGAACAATCTTGTACATTTGTTAGGTTGTTCAAAGTAAGAATTATGGCATATTTAATATTTTTTCCGTTTTACGTTTTGAATCATGTGGAGAATAAAATTTCAATGATAAAATTTGCAAATTTGCTTTTTGTATACCTACCTAAATACATCCAAAAAAAAAGTATTTATATATATATATATATTTAACAATATTTTTTTAAACACGCTGTCAAATGTCCTTGCTGTTTAATGTTGCAAAAAATTTTGATTTACGTAACGAAACATATTGAAAAATGGATTGAAAAGTTATCACGGTCACTAAACGATTTATGCGAGTTTCAAATGGCAAAAACTAGCATCTATGTAGCTCCAGCCACAAGGATTCTTAACATGCGCAAAGCAATGTCAATTTGCATATTCGGCGTTGTCATTTGTAAAATTTGCAAATTATAAAAATGCAATTATTTCAACACATCAAAATGTTATACACGTTCAGCCGTCACGGCCGTACAAGTCCCCAGGAACGACATGGTGATTAATATCGGTCGGATAGCGTTTACAAGAGTGCAGGGGCAAGGCGGTAATCCGCGCGGCGGCCGCGGGGCATTAGTCAAATTAACACGGCATAAAGCTGGCTCGCGCTGATTAGCGGCGCGGCCCGGCGGCCGGCGGGCGCGACTCTGCTTAATTGACCTAAAAGTGCTGCCCACGAATCGGTCGGAGCCGTTACCGGCGCGGCTCAGGGGTGTCGTCGGTTGAATATGGATCGACAGTTTTTTTTTTCTTTGTTTCGAAAAGGTTTTCGCCTACGGAACCGGCGAGGGTGACGGCCGCGGTCGCTATCGACGGTGGCAGTGATGATCGGCCCGATTGTTAATAAATTTATCATTAAAGTGTTCAAGATTCATATATCACATGAAATATAATTATTTTATAACACAAGCAGTTCCGCACCAAATATCGTGGAATTGTTGATGATCATTGTTACTGGTGCGAGAACAACCGCTTGGATCAACGACTCAATGAACTTTTCTAGACAAGTGACGAGCGGCTTACTTTATTAACATCATTCGACTTTGAAAACTCATTGGTTAGTTTCGTTCACTCGTGGTTAGGCCTCGAATCCGGTGGCTTCTAATTCAAAAGCAGCGTGCTGACCATTTCGACACTGCTTACATCCTTTGTAAATTAACGTAAATTACACCTTTTCAGAGTGGCAATTCTAAATAATTTATTTTCCAAAAAATTATCGGGTTATGCTCCAAATATAGCTTAAATTTTTTTATAAAACGGGTGATCCTACAAGCCAACCTTCATACCTTTACGCCTTTTGAACCTATATGACGTTTTTGAGCTCAGGAATTTAACTGTTTGTGCCTTTTCGACCGCAAAAATATTATTTTATTTTATTACATTGTTTTGGAAATGCATAAATTAGTATTGTTAAAGTTACTTAAATAACCTGTTCTTATTTCGACATTTGATGATGACGACCAAAACATTTTTTCTATAATTTTAGTTTTAAATTACTGAGAAATGGATTACGGATAAAAATTTAGTTATATGTAGTTTTAAATAGAATGGCATTCTTTTGAATTCCAGTCTGATTGAAATCGGTTGATTCGTTCAAGTTATAGAGAGAGGATTTAGTTATGCATACACACAGACGTATGTTGAAAACGTCATAGAACTGTCTGAATAGCTAGCTAGAACATTCAGTCTTCGAGATCCAATGAAAACTCGATCAACGAAAATCGAGATAGAAACAACGTTTTCTTAGGCTTAGGCTTTACAAAACGTTCACCTTTCTGAGCGACAAGTTAAATATGTGAATATGTTTAAAATGTAAACTTCAAGTCTAATCATTTTTTTAATATAAAGTAAAAAGAACTAAATTATATATAAACGTTTAAAATGTAAACTTGTAAATCTAATCATTTATAATATAAAGTAAAAAATCTAATTGATATATAAAGTGTGTTCACATGAAGCATTATTGACAAGTAAGTGCTTAGTGTGCAATTGTTAATTCAATAACGGAAAATAATTTATTGAATCAGTCACGTTTCTAACTACAAGGAAGTGTATTAATGCAATAAAAATCTTCAATTTAGATAGTTATGCCGTTGATTTGTTTATCGATATTCGAAAATAACATCGATTTCCTAAATACATTCGATTATACATTACTGATTACATGGTAATGATTTTGTAAGATATTATATTTTCTTTGTTCGTTTTGGTATTGTTACGGTTATATTTATTATGGAATCAAATATGGAAAAAAATTGTCCAATGTAATGGAATCACGGAGTTGATTTTTATAATTGTCATTTAATCAATTTGAATACAACTAGGAACATTTTGCTTGATCGTCAATGTATATAACAAAACACAGGTATTGAAAACGAAAATATAGTGGAAACGATATTAACAATATTTGTTGACGTGACAACGTCTTAAATTAGGTTGCGGCTGGGAGTCACTTATGAAAAAGTGTAACGCTCGGTAACGTTACGATGAGTCACCGAACGAGAGAGAGGCCCGCCGAATGCCTTGCGTCTCTCTCCCACTCAACTATGATCGGTCTGCCGCGCGCGCAGCACTAGAGAATTAGTGCATAGCTTGCAAATGTATTGCAAGTTATTGTATGTATATTTGTATATAAATACGTATGTATGTGTAAAGGTAAAAATAAAATTTTGTTAATATGAAATTCAGTGCGAGATTCTTTGTATAAATTAATGTTTTAAATATAATTCTTTGTATAAATAAATGTTTTAAATTGTTACTATTATTTCATCCTTCTTCCTACTATACGAATGAATATTCACATTAAAATGATTTTACCATTCAAAGTCGTTGTCACGTAAAACTTTCGCCCGTATACCGACTTTACAGGCAACCAATTTTTTTGTTAAAAAATTTCTTAGCGTCGGCGGAGTTTTGTTTAACTGACCGCTGAAAATATCACAAAGTGCTTTATAAGGACATTGTAAACGTGATTCGGTAATTTCCTTTCGCCATTACGGCACTTCGTATGTTCGAGGCGAGCTTTTTTTCATAATATAAAAATCTGAACAAGTGCAAGTTGAATCTGCATGCAGCAGATTCCGTACGAGAAATAAGTTATGTAGCATTTTTTATTTAATCTCACCGAAACTTGTGTGGTTACCAAAACACCTGCAAATATAAGTTTGTATACTCAATATTGAGAGATTTACCATACTAATTTGAGATTACAGACTTCTCATTGATTTTCTATAGTGTCATAATAAAATACTATTTCTGCATTAACTTTAGGCTGAGTAGTTTCGGAGGTACCGGAGAAGTTTCATGGATTTTCTTAAATAAAGCTATTTATCTTTAATTATTATATGAAATAAGAAAAACCCCTTTCATTTGATATGCCACACAGGACTCTTTGTTAAACTTTTTCATAGTTTTCTAATTTGCCCTCAAAAGTTACTTCCATGTTTAACATTCAATTATTTATGTTATTCGCCGTTTTCGGATCACAAAAATTCATGTGTGTACCAACTTTTCGATATAATCAGATTTGGAGCAAATCAGTTATGACCGACTGTCAGACAAACAGGCATAAGAGTGATGAAATAATACAGTTTTATATTTATGCATAAAAAAAAACATGACTATTGAGTTTCCAATTACAGAAACTAATCTTAGACAAAATGGATTGAAAAATAGGGATACGACACGAAACTAACGCGAACGCTTAAATTTAAATATTTTATTGTGATAATTATTTCAGAAACATTCATTGGGTACGATTTGCCTTGATTTGAACATTTATCCTCGTGTGAACATTAAGAACCACTGTCGGACCACAAACTGTTAAATATGACGTGGCGAGACGGAAAACATACGAACGACAAAGTAGAAATCGATGTGTATTCGATAAGAGCCCTAATTATTATCTAAGAAAAACACTAGAGAGTGCAAACCCTACGGAGCGGCAGCCGAGCGGCATGGTAATGCGGCGGATTGATAGCCCCGCGCCCACTAACCCTAATCAAATTAATGGCTGCTGAACACTGATTAACGCCGGAGCTTCGCAATACATTTCCATAGCGCCGCGCCCGAAAGCTGCTCATCGGCCGACCGCACTAAATCTGACTGCGCCGCGCCCCGACATCGACTGTACTATTGGTACTGTCAATTGTATCGCTAAGCGACTACAATGTTTTAAATTCCTCATTGGTCTTCTTTTACATTCAGATATCTTCGTAAAGCTTTAATAGCTAATACACGACCGTGTTCATCTAACAATTCTACTGTCTTGCCACGGCGGACCATTTTAAAGATACGAAGCTGGCAGTTTAATGGCACATTTAAGCATAATTTCATCAATGAAATTGCCTTTGTTATAACGAATATCAATTGGAAATCGTGAAAAGCATTACCGGACACAAGCACCGCTCCTTATGCGTAAACTGCATACGATTCCAGGCCACCTGCAACCAAAAGTGGCCGGCGACGCTTACCCGACGGTCGACCACCACGCCGCGCCGAGTCTGACTCGCGGTCGCCAATGGAGAAACTCTCTTTCCCGGTGGTTACGTCTGCTCTGTGCGATGTGGTCTGTCTATTGCCATTTCGATTCACTAATTTTCTGTGCTATCGGTTACCCTGATGCTTTTGTGGATTTATGGATTGTGAATTTAAAATCGTAGGGAAATTCCGATAATGTGGACATATACATTTTCAGATTCATGAGATAAGTAGCAAAGGACCGTGTCTGACATCCGTACAACATCACATTTCGTCTTCGTTAGACATGGAGGCATGTTAGACTCTAAAAATGAGTATTTTCTACTTATAGGATCTCTACTGAGGACTCTGGTTATGACACCGAGGAGAGGCAACGATTCTATGATTACGATTATATTATGATGAGAGAGCCATTTACGTTGACGTGATGTCCTTTCTAACTTAGACGCTTGAAAAGTCTTCCAACCTGTGATGATGTTTTGGACGTATGAGACGAGAAAAACAATGTAAGAATTTTGCGTAATTAGATAATAACGTCTTTTTATGCTAACATAATAATAACTGTGGAGTCATTCAACGATCAAAAATAAATAATCGTTACATAGACTCCATAATCGGACATGTTTTATATTCAGAAACTTGGCTAATTATTATAGCGAAAATCGGAACCGTTTCTTCCGTGAGGTAGTGGAGTTTCGACCCCACAAATTACAATAATTTCCCACGATTGGAATATCAGCTCATTTGAAAAATCCTCCGATAAAGCACGTCGCACCGTCCGGCCATTAAAAAACTAAATTAGGAATGATGTAATTGTACTTTTACATTAAAAACAAAGCGGCCGTATCGCTCCTGTATGGAATGCTAAAGCGCGGGGCCGTTCGCCGGATTTATGGCGGGCCGAGCGACTCATTTACAAATGGTGAGGCGAGGTCCTCGATGGGGTTGTAACTTTTATTTTGTAGCCGGGCTGTCCGCCGCGGCCGCCGCCCGCCGCCCGCCGCCCGCCGTCCGTGCAGACCTTGTAAAAGGGCGTGCCTAAACAACCTCGTGTGGAGTTTAATTAGATTAATCTGTGACTAATAATTCGCCAAACGGGTCTAGTTGGCCAAATACGTATCGCGGAAATATTAAAAAAAAATCTTGTTAAATTGAAGATTGTTATGGTGCTATTTGAATTTAAAACATTATTGTCCCTCTACAAAAAAATGATAATTCTCTAGATTCATACTTGAAACGGCAAAAACGTTAAATTTTATATATTATTAAACACAAAAGACCCGACACCTAACTTGTAACAAACAAATGTATTACGTCGACCTATATGGAAAAAAACGCCGCATAAGCAACTCACTTAGCTTACGACAATTTTGTTAGCACTGCAAAGTTCATTAAATAAATTATAACAAATTCCTATGTTATCGAGTTGAGTATTAACTTGACTTTGATCAAGAACATTCGACTAGCAAAGTTAAATCTGGCGAAGCTCAGCCGTTTTCAGTTTTATTTTTATAGTTAGAGAGCCCGCACAATATACATATTGTAATTTTAACTTAATAATATAAGTTACTAAATTCGTTAGCAATCGTCGCAAAGAAATCAATCATTTAATCAATCGCTAGTAATGTACAACCAGTTACACCCACTGCGAGCCATAGATAAGTCTGCGTGTGTCCGTGAGATATGTTAACTCCACTTCGGCGTGATGCGATAGCGAAAGATGAGTAAGTACGAGGATCATTAACACGTGTGAGGAGCCGGGGCCGGCGCGCTGGCGAACATGATTGATTCTGCAGCGGCGGCGCGGGGCCTCGGCGCTAATGGCGCGCGGGCCGGTATCCAACAAAGTTTCGCGGCTCAACTTTGTTTGACGTAATTAAAATCCATCTCGGGCGCGGCCGGGCGCCCCCGCGCGCCGCCCCCGCCCCCCGCCCTCGCCGGTACATCCGACGTGTAATTTTCCTTTCAAAGAGAACTTCCGTTTTAGCTCCTCCCTCGCCCTAATGAAAGATTACTTTCCTCCGCCTAAAAAGGCTTTTAAGCAACGCCGGCGAAATGACCGAAGTTTTATACTTTAATGACTTAGTGCAAAATTCGCCGATTCTCACAGAATTTTAAACTTAGATTAAGATTTGCCGTCTCGAACTGTGAGATGTTTCGGGGAGGCGGCCGCTCGCTCTGATTAATGATAAATATGAATTTCGAGCAATCAAGCGTAATTGCTTCGTAATTACTTTCACAAGGAGAGGATCTTCAAACGCAAAAGTTATATCATTCGTCCGTTCGGGCCGTGCTCTAATTTATCTTTTGTGAATGAATCCATGGCTGCGAACGACTCGTGCCCTGAACGCGGATCAGTCCGCCTCGGATACGCGCAATTAGACTGTAAGCGAACGTGCACGTTTACGCTTTTAATTAGTGACGGATGGGCGACGTCACGCCTCCGCGCGATCGAATGGCATAAAGGATAATAAATCAATATCGGGTAAACAAGGAAAAGGAGTGTGCGAGAAGATGGGACGGGGCGCGCGGCCGGCGGCGGGCGCGGGCGACACCGGCCGGCCGCCGCACTTATTAATTGCTCGCTCCCTACCGCGTGGTCGCGGAGGGCGCAAAAACGCGTCCTCCCGAGCCTGTCAGCGAGGGAAAAAATCAGTGAGCGATCGTCCCCTCGCGGCCGAGTCCATCATATTGATTGAGGGCGGGGGCCGCCATTGGTCAGCGCCGCCGCCGCCGCCGCCGCGTCTCCCCGGACCGCTCATTTATTATAGACGCCGGCCGCGATGCTGCTCCTCCGTCGCCGCGTCGCGCCGCCAGACCGCGATCAGCATTCCGTCGAACCGGATCTAACTCATCTCGACGCAGATCTCATACCCTTGCGTTCCTCGTACTTCCAATTAAATACCCACCTGGCATTACAACAAAAAATGATTTGTACATGCAACATAATAACACATAACATTCTCCATATTAAGGCCCATCAAGCTCGTGTCATAAAGTTAACCCCCTGTAGAATCGCCCGCGTGCCGTAAACGGCAGCGCCCGCTCTCGAACCGAAACAACTGTTACGGTGGGAGGAGAAAAAAGTTTTACTCTCCTTAAAATATGTAGAGAGTGAAAACTAGGAAAAGGGAGGAAGGAGGTGGCGAGCGGCGGGCGGCGGCCGGCCCCGGGAGGGATGATGGATCACCGCGCGCGCGCCGGCCGGGACAAACAACTCCCGCCGAACTAACTCGAATATAATACTTTAAATAGATGTAACGTGATTATACTGATGAACTTAAGGAAAAACAGTCGCTGTACGCCTTCTCGCGCACATCGGGGTGGGAGTGCTACAAGGCTGTTAAATGTGCAAATGGATGTGTATTTTTAGTATATAATTAGATGTTTTAGACACCATTTTATTACACATTTCAATATACATTTCATTAGGTATTCGTTGATTAAACCAAAAGAGAACACTTCGTTGCATGCACTTATTCGCCCGGACAAAAAATATCACGGCCTCGTCTTGCCCGCGTTATCTCCACAAAGGAACAGCAGAAACGGCTCACGTTACGAAATGTTCTTATCTGCACAACATTCCGTTATGAACAATGACGACAATTTAAAATAAAATTTAGCCAGTAACAACGGTTCTAGCGATGTTATACGTTGAAAGGAAAAACTGAATGTACATCTACACTATCACTTACGAATCGCACGGCCCGTATAGCGTGCCCCTCGTAAACCAGCACCTCGTCTGGATGCTGCCGAGCCGTGATCCTCGTGCTATTCCGACACGTTCGGGATTTCTCCTAACTCCTAAGCTTTTAATCGACCGTCTCCGGTGCATATACTTTTAGTCGCCATATCTTCCCTCACCGAGGAAGCGAATCATATAATTTACATTTCCAATACGCATCGAAGTCAGGAAACCGTGGTGCACCAGACGACCGCAAATATTAGAGCTCGGGCGGGTCCGCACGCAACGCACTCCCTCCTTCAACAACATCGCGGGCGAGCGTGCTGATGAAAGGCTATACGGGTACATACTCTACACGCATTTGTAGTCTGTTCGAAAGCTTACCTTCTGATGTAACTTTTAACATGTACGGCTTTTATCGGAAGATCGATTAATTTGCTAATATAGACATGATCGCAAGTTCATCGGTTCCCATGGACTCCTCGTTCTCTACGCTTGCCTCTCCTTTTTTACGAATCCATTCAAAACCATCCAGTTTATGCCCTGCACATACTTTTGAGTGAAAATTGATTCCTTTCTTCTATTTGGATATGCAACTAACAAAATATCGATATAGCAACAAGATTTTTTTGCTATGTCGCTATGTTACTAGGGTCGCTCGCCTACTTGTTTGTTACATTTCAAACTCTCGCCGAATCTTAGTTTAGTTTAGTTTTAGCTCAGTTCCAAAGCTTTCGTAGTCGATACTTATTCAATTGTTAATACAAAAGTAAGTGATCATCATTTTTCATACCGATTTTATTGGTCACTGTCTTGTCTTCTCACATTGGCTGAAACTATCTGTTATGAATTTTTTATATTTTTTTGTAGCTGACTATACATTTTTATATATGCAATCGACGTACACAATGACACAAGTGAACGAATACAGAAATTCGAAATGTACCAAAGTTTCTTAAAATGAACTGTTACCGCATTAGTTGCACAATGGAATTATGCAACTAATGATGTAATATAAAGTCATTTCTCAACCTATTTCTTTACGATGAACTTCTCGTTAAATGTTTGTTCAAGTAACTTTAATTTGCGGGGTAGTTAATTACACTCATTAATAACATAAGATTTTTTTGAGTGAAAACATGACAACACTTAGTTAATAAAATTTACTGTACGACACGATATTATTTCTCTTTGAGTTTATTTTGAGCGATTTCTAAAACTTTGAAACGTTAAAAATCGCATTTTACGTGGTCCATAGCTGTATAAATACACTTGTCGTTTCAGATAATATCAGTGTAACTATTATCAAAACCTAAGTGTGTAAATACACTAGGTTGTTTATCAAAACAATGATAATCTAGACATCTACTACACGAACTAATTATGAAGCCATTATTTTTTAGAACTTTTTCTCCATCTTCATAATTTTATGATTGAAGATATATTGTATAATGTTGAGAAATGGTAGTATGGAAACGGGATTAATATATAGCGTGATCATGCCAAACCCCACGTATTCAGCGAGTCCCGTAGTGTTTTAAAGCGCTACATTACTTATAATAATATTATAGCGTAAGTCTATATTTTTCTAGAACGAATCAACGTATTCAACTTAATTAAATTAACCAATCGCTTCGTGCCTACGAGCACGTCATCACTGCGCGGTGTCGGGCGGACGACAGTAGCCTCCGACCCCCTCTGCACCAGCGGATAGAACTCCAACTCCAAGCGCCTCGATCCGAAATAAAAAGATTTTGGGAGGATGCGCCTCCGCAGCGGCATGATTAAATATTTGAAAAAGCAATAACACTTTTGTAACTTTTCGTACAATGCAAAGTTACCGCCAGTGTGGTGCTCAAAGCATCTGCAAAACTGCACCCACGATGGATCAGCGTAGAGAGCTAAAGACTTAAAAGCTCGCCTACTTTTAATAATACTGCGCAAGGCTATGTGGAGCGTTATTATTATAGTGGAGTGGCAAGTCTGAAATCGATGGCGTGATCCGAGCCAAAAAAGTGTGATTGCATTACACATATAAAACTTACATTTCTTCTCTTCTCTGTCACTCAAAAGTGTGTATATAATATCTTTGAAGAATAGATCAGACATGGGCACAAAATCAGAGAAGCTGTGTGGAACATTGAAATGCATTTAATTCAATTTTCAATATATGATAAAAAACGTAACGAGGTCAATGTACATAAAATATTTATTCCAAGCAATAATTTTTATGAGTTATTCAGACGATATTGAACTAAACTCAATATTTTTTTCCAATTATTAACTGCTAAACCGATTTTGAATAATATTTTTACAATCTATTATTCTTAACCCAGGATATAATATACCTACAATTGATTATGCTTTGTTATCCATGGACTAGGCACAGAACTGTTTCTTTCAAACGGATGGATGAGCGGGCAAATGTTCAAAAGATAATATATTACTAGCATGTATTGTACTTTTTATTTCGTGATATCATCTCGAAAATTATGCGTTTAGAAAAATGAAAAAGAAGTTCATACGTATGCAGTAATCAGAATGAGCACAAGAACCTTAGTTTACCCGGGAGGAGCTGCATGTTCAGAGCAAATGACAAAAAGCTATACTACTATTGTAATGCTACGTACTATTGTTCTACACTTGTATCACTGTATTATCATACATGTCTTACATAAACGTGGCCGTAAACGCCGTCTAATATTTAGTGACGCAATTCGGATATCAAAGAGATGTCTGTTAAAATATATACACAACATTGTCACTCTGTACTCACAGCTCGCACTTGTGTGCGGGCATGCACGACTGCAGCCTGGAGGGTGTACGGTATGGAGTAGATAATAAGCAAACCATAACGTTAAACGAACTCCCGCACGTCGGCGCGGCGGGTCGCGCCGGGCGATGGGCGCCCTCCCGGCCCTCCGCCCTCCGGCCGTTGCCGGGCAACGGTTTGTTTTCGCGGCACTGGGCGGGAATAAAAGGGGTTGGCGCTCCCGCGACCCGTGATTGATCAACCTATCCCGCGGACTTGGAGCCCGATGCTGAACACTCGTGGTTTCACGCAATTTCATCTACTTGTTTTTTTTTACGTTTTATTATGTCGCCTTGAAGGTTAACGATGAGTAATGTATCGTATATTTATATTTTTACTTAAAACATATATACGCATATTGCAAAATGCACGTTAGTAATAGGAGCATATAACTAATTTTAACTATCATTTTTCAATCGTATCTTAACTGTATCTTCTGTATTAACAATCAATCTAAATGTTTCCATAGATAGTATTAGAATTAACCCTAAAGCTTGTCAGGCTAATAACAGACACCTATTAAATTGACAAAAAAATATTCCTCCCCATCGAGCATTGCGGTAGACGTACGAGTTCGGAAACTCTTAGAAAACCCGGACTAGATCTATATCGACATTAAAATAACACGGCGCGCGTAGAACAGAGTGGCCGAGACAGCACACCCGATCCGCACTTCCGGCCCGCTAATGGGTGGCTAATGTGCGAACTGCGACATCCTCTCTCCCCCCCGCCCCACCGGCGCCCCCTCGCGGGAGCTTTCGCGCCCCGAGTTACGAGTCTTAAATGTTTCAGTCGGCTCACACGTGTTGCTGCGCTGACGGCGAACGACCGTTCGACTAGACTGTTTGGCACTGCTTTTTTTTCATTTCATTCATTTCTGGGGCTTCAGCTTTGAAATACATTTCAGGTGCGTGAGAAAAACTACGAATGATGTTGCGTGGTATTTTGCAATCAGTCAGAGAAGTTTTATTGAATTTATTGACTTGATTGAAACATTATCGCAGGTAAATGTTAATAGAAATGAATTAATATGATCGTAATATGTGTGTGTACATGTATATATACTACATTTTGGCCATTCTTACCCCCGCATCTAAATATAATTAATTTCCCATTTTCTCAAGTAATCTGACTATCATTGATACCAATCCGATGTCGTTTCTGATTTAAGTTCGGATTTCTCAGTTAAGTCCAGTTCGGTCTTATTTTCTGTTCCAATCCTGCGTCTCTCTTTTTTCTAATCGCACTATCGCTCTCAATTACCATATCGTCCAGATTTTAATATTAATTCTGGTTTCTTGATAATTATTGCACAGAAACGTATTAGTAGGATATATAAAATATTTGTGTGTTAAATTTCATTTAATCATTCCAGCTGCTTATTAATCATGGAGTTACAATCAACCAAACATCGACAGAAAGTGTCATATTTGTAATATTATAATAATAGCATATACATAATAGTTAAAGAGACGCATTGTAAAAACCCTGTAGTTCGTTTTAATTTACTATGATTTCTTATTAATAAACCATTACTATTGATCATATAGTTACAATCGGATTGTTGTCACTGTCTCTTACTTTCGCTTTCGCTCTACCCCACCCTCTCACACTATGTCTTACTCTCCCGCCTCCCTCTCCATCCTCATTGTCTACTCTAACACCGCTCCTTCTCTAAACTAAGTAAACCATAAACATGGCAGACAAATTAAAATAAAATTAATGGCTCTAAAAATTTCTAGTTATAAGGATTCATACAGATAAACCTATAAAAAAATTAACAATGTTCAATGTAACAATGAATTCTATCTCTTTTTAATTTTTGTCAAAATCAGTGTAACTATTGTTGAGCTGTGAAAAAACATATAAACGAACACACAAAAACTAGATTATATCCTTTTCCAGAAGTCAAACTATAGCCACACCGAATTCCATCTAAATCGGTTTAGTGGCTTAAGCTTGTAAACGTAACAAACGGAATTACTTTCGCATTTATAATATTAGTAGGGATAATAGAACATAGCAAAAACAAATATTAGTGTAACTAAATCACAGGTATCGAAAAATGGCGATAACTGACTATTTACTATTATTACTATTTAGTACAGAAACCGCCAACATAAAGTATTTATTGACGGCGCACCTCTTCCATTCAAAATAATCAGAAATAAAGAGTAATTCACTAAAACATATTCCATAATCTAGGGCATTGAATGGGTTTAACGCTAACTTAATTAGTGAGACTGGGGTACGCATGTCACGAAAGTGACTAATGAGCTGAGCTCTGCAGTTTTTGCAGATATTATATATTTTAAAAAACAATGGCCAGATTGGCATCATCATAAAATAATGTCAAACGTTTTAAAAAAATATGCAGCTTTTACCCGCTGCTCCGCCCGCGTAGACATCGAGTGAATTCTTTCATCTTTTATGCCGACCGCTCACACTATCGACCGTGATCCCGTTGTTGTTCCTTCTTCCTGTGTCGGTTCCGGCTTCGCTTTTGCTTCCGATTCTGATCCCGATTCAGATATCGGTTCTGTTCAAATATACATCACTCGCCCGTGACTCCGCCTCCGCGGAGGTACAAAGAATTCTTTCACCTTTTATATAGATCGATTACTTTATCAAGTGTGATCTCAATCTCCGTACCCCTCTCAACTCCATACCAGAAAACCCTATATTCTTACACAGAAAAGACACGTAACGTCGCTATATTAGTTACTTTGGAACGAACTCACTTACATCCTTGATCCTGACCCCGGTCCTACTCACGATTCCTCTCTCGAATAGATGTTGAACTTCAAACTCTCTTGAACATTGTTGTTGCCAATAACAAATCGGCATAAATAAAAAATTCATTCTACGATCACGTAAGCGAAGCCACGAGCAAATGTCAGTATTTTTATTTATAAATTATAGCGTATATTTTATTCTGACATCCAAACTATATTACTGTAAAGTTACAACTAATTATATTAAGCCATTAAAGCGTAATCCAGTAACAAACATCCAAATATACAAATTTTCACATTTATAATATTAACGGGATCCAAAGCGAGTGATTCGAGCTACTCATAAAATACAGGGATAGTCTTCAAAGAAAACAACATTCTTACTGTATATTCCTCAGTATATTTATGAAAATTTTATGTATGTACCCAATATCGTTAATGCTTTATACAAAAAATGCGACTGCCGCAGCGCAAAGACAAGAAGTAAAAAATTGTTTCCAATTCTCAGATCTAGTTTGTCTGGTTTTAAGCACTACGAACAAAATCTTCTTTCATTAATGAATATCTTAATGATATGCTTAAGCATCGATGTGAAAAAATTTTAATTACAGATACCAAAAGGAAAGTAAGCCTCTTGTGGGTTGCCTTTTTCATGTATTTCCAGACCAATAATAAAATACAGACAATAATAAATTTATTTTTAGTCTAGTTGAGAATGGATAAACTGCCTTCCGAACGAGCGGTAAAGTGTAAATTCGCAAAAAAGTATGACGTAGTTCAAGTATTTTTTTGTAACCTATGAAATAAAGATATTTTGAATTTGAATTTTGAAAAAAAAAAGTGCTAAAGCACCCCGGTGATGTCGAATAAAAATAATAAATTATGTTAAAATAAATCGACCATTGCACCGTTTATATGTAGAGCTCATTATAAATTTGCGTTTTCCATATAAGAAAGTAATCTTAAAGGATACTTATTTTTTTACTACCAAATTCAATAAGAGGTGAATATAATGTTGCAGAGAATTATATCTGAATTGAAATTACAAAATAAAAATAAAATCATTTTAATTACCCTTTTAAATCGAAGGTACTTGAATACTTTAAGTCATATAAAACAATCGATGTTAAATATATAAGACTATAACTAAAATATTGCATTTCGAATGCATTAAGTTTAAATTTAGTTAATTTATTAAATTTAAAGGTTTTAACAAAACAAAAAAAAAACCTGGCTCTTAAGTTTCTGTACTTATTTGAACAAGAGGGAATTTATTTATGAAAAGTATGAAACTGTATTTAGTCAAATTCACCAACCTTATCCATTTGATTTTGTTATTTATGAGAGCGCAGAAATTTCAGAACGTGAAAGTCATATTTTCTAGAAAATCAGAACTTCACACGTTAATTATAAGCAAGAACTGTTGTAAATTCATTTTGACGTGACAACGTCTTAAATTAGGTTGCGGCTGGGAGTCACTTTGAAAAGTGTAACGCTCGGTAACGTAACGATGAGTCACCGAACGAGAGAGGCCCGCCGAATGCTTGCGTCTCTCCCACTCAACTATGATCGGTCTGCCGCGCGCGCAGCTAGAGATTAGTGCATAGCTTGCAAATGTATTGCAAGTTATTGTATGTATATTTGTATATAAATACGTATGTATGTGTAAAGGTAAAATAAAATTTTGTTAATATGAAATTCAGTGCGAGATTCTTTGTATAAATTAATGTTTTAAATATAATTCTTTGTATAAATAAATGTTTTAAATTGTTACTATTATTTCATCCTTCTTCCTACTATACGAATGAATATTCACATTAAAATGATTTTACCATTCAAAGTCGTTGTCACGTAAAACTTTCGCCCGTATACCGACTTTACAGGCAACCAAATTTTTTTTACTCACGCTACAAGTCTGTCGACATATATAACTCAGGTAAATATAACTCCCGCTTCTTAGTTAAAATCAACAAAGAGATATTATCTTTAATGACAAAATGTACGTTTTTACAAGCTTCAAGACAATTTATCATAAAGATAATAAAGTTTCTTTAATTATCACTAAACTGTAGACATTATATTACAATATTTTTAGAAATCACTTAAAACGTAACAACAATTTCCTACGCGAAATTATTTCTAAAACAATTTAATATTACTAAGGATGAAAGCTAAGATGAAAAAATAGCTGGTTGTATGTAGTACAATACATATTCTAAATACATATTTCCAAATTAGTTTTAGTGAACTTATCATAAAAGAAAACAATTTTTCTATTTTATTTATCGACATCGGTTGAAAAATATTTAAATCGTTAAAAAAAATGTAGTTAACCTAAGTTCAGTAATAGTAAAGTAAACAAATGATGTGCCAATTCTTTCAGCTTATTTCTTTTAGCGAGTTTTTTTCTCCTCAGAAATTCTTGTAACTCACCAATTGGTAGAAAAAAAAAATAGCAAAAGTAGTGCAATAAAAGTTGAACATTTACTCCTTTGTTGTTTCCAAATCTGACTGGCCTGCGACGCGACGCCCTTTGTGAAAGGAGTTTTAATTTTTTATCAGGCGGGGACGACAAAAGTGTTCGTGCCAATATTCAAATTCGCAGAAGTTGACGCAACGGCAACATGCCGCCTTTACGCTTCATTTACACAATATGCTTTGTTTTGACAAAAATTGAAACGGTCAAAATTGTATCGGTTCGCACAAAAAGATGGTAAGGTTTTTTTTTCCCCGAGTTACTTTTTGTCGCCCGTCGTACGAAGTCATATTACTTTTTGCAATTGAGACTTAAGATACCGCTAATGTTTCTGACTACCGACAAATCCGCTAACTAATTTGCTATTTTCACTAATAGGTTTCGTGGGATTTGTTATTTACAATAAATTATAACCGCAAAATGTCCCTGTTAATATTCTCCATGTAATCGACCTGGCCTAACCAATGGATTTATATTGGATTCAATGTAATAGTAGACTTGGCGTTAGTGCAATAGTTATAACTCAAAAGCGCCCTCTTTTCGCATCGTTTATTAACTAAAAATAACGTTCTACACATAAATGTAAAGTCAAGATATGTCGTTTAGTACTTCTTCGCTATTCATTTTGACGTAGAAAGTCAGTCTAATAGGTGTAATAATTACAAAGACGACAACAAACCAAATAGTATTGGCGCTGTTCAGTGTATTAGCATCAATAAACTAGTGTAATATAATACCAGTTTATTGATACTGATACACAAACATATAACTAACATATTTAATGGATTTGTCGATTTAAGTTCATAATTGTACAACACAAAACACACACACACACACAAATAGTTCTTTTAACAGAATACTACTATATTTTAGAAATCGTTCATACGAACAGTACAGAATTTAATTATTAATGTATAATGCGAAAAGTTCACGGCCGTTTTATAGCAAAAATAATAAAACTATAAATAATTGCAATAAAGATTTGTTAAATAAAATAAGGTCCATTTAATGCCACAATTTTCCACCATTTTTTGGACAATTCGTATTAACTTTATTAGCCTACTAAAATTTTGATACCGAACACCCGCATATGAATGCTTTTCGTATTTGGCTTTTTTAAGCTTTCATTTTTTTCTCAAATAATTTTATTTCGGTACTTGTATCGTCAATTTACACTTTTTTATTGAATTTCATTTTATTTTAATTTTAACCGGTACCCAAACAAACTAATGAGAGAGCTGTGAAATACAAACATACGGACATGCAGCCGAAATTATAAGTTTACAAAGAAGTCTTATAGCCTATATTGCCATTCGTTTGTCACGAGTGCCACAAAAATAAGAAAGCATCACACATCACATTCGGCAAATTGATATCCGACCCGTTTAATATTAAATCGTTTTCTTTGCAAAATAAAATAAAAATGGTGCGTCTTTGTAAAACTTTTGCTTAATTTTTACGTGTGTCGTGTATCTATGGTGGCGTATAATAGTTTTGTTTTGATTATTGTTTAGAGCACGCCACTATTGGCATATTTCTGTTCTAGATTTATTGGAATACAATGGCAGAGTAATATTTGCTGTCGTATCCAGGCTGCGTTAGAGTTCTATTATTTTAGTCTCTTGCAGGTTCATGAATCCACCGTGATTAGTCGTACATGTACGCTCTCAAGAGATTCTTTAGCACTAAATTTATCCTAATGGATCTGCTGCTTCGAGTATTAACATGTAAATTGATATTAAAACATTGAAGGGACTGTTTCTAATTATCAATGGTCATGTTGAAACTGTGAAAAATAACATTAAACGTGTGTCCCTCCAAAACGGCCGGAGCGCAACCATAGATAAAATACTACATAGTCGCACTACTACCTTTCATACCGGTCTATACCACGTTCTATTCTATATGAAGAATAGAAAAAAAAGTGTCGTGGCTGACGTTCTATTTATTGCAGAAATCATTGGTTCTTATTTTTTCATTGAAAGGTTGTTCCCATTGTTTTAACCTTGTAGAACCTATCAAACAGAGTACAGAGTAAGCCTAATGGGAACGTGCTTTTATAGATAATTAACGGACAGTCACACCGACCGTTCTGAAACTTCTGAAAACTCGATAATTATTTAAAAAAGAAAATAATCGATCGTCAATCCGTCCGTCAGCTCTCGGCGCGTAGTTAATTATGCGACATAACAAATCGTTACGGCCTCAAACATTTATTGCTTTCACTCGGTTTCACCTCAAAACGTGCAATCATATCGGAGGCAATTTGGAAAAATACTCGAAATTAATTTATAGTATCCACCGGTCGGCCCACGGACTACTAAAACGCGGGGGACACTAACGAGGTGTAATTACCAGACGTCTAATTGCGGTAGTTGGAAGTCCCTGTGCCCCGACTTTTTTTCGTTGCTCATAATGATAGGGTTATCTTTTTTTTTTCCCTATCCTGTAAATTTGGCCCTGTTTCAAATTAAATATTTAATGTAGAGTAATTTATACAATATTGATTTTTACATGGCGTAATAAATAAACTTGCTGTTGTCTTGTCCGATTTTCCATACCTACTCGCATTTATTTTATTTCACATTGGGAGGCTCGAACCTTAATTTTCCTTATAAATAAAGAATACAACGAGCGATAACACAAAAAACTTAAGTTTCTGGTTGTAACAATCCACCATATACGTCGAGATATAAAGCCTTAATGGCTCAATGGTCAAGGGCGATTTGCCTTCGAACCGGAAGGTACTGGGTTGGGTCCTTTGCCGCGGGCGAAACACGACCAATGACCTTAAAAACTTAGTCAATTTAAACCAACCCGCTGCGTGCCTCGGAGAGCACGGTTTAAGCCGTCGGTCGCGGACGTTTTGTCATCGCATCGGCGACGACGGTTGTTAATGTCCCCCCGACCTGCACTGGACGAGAGTTGGACTTTTTTAAGATTTTTAATACCTCGTTCTGAAATAAATGGATTATGGGGGGGGTATGCCTCAGCAGTGGGACGATTAAAAACTCAATACAACTTACGTTAATCGTTATGATGAAAACATAGTGTAATAATTAAAATACATACTTCATTTATAATAATTAGAATAAAGTTAATAAAAGCTACATTTGTAAAAAGTAGTCTACGATGTATACTAAATAACGACAACAAAAATAATAAAGTTTCTACTTGTAATGGAATTATTTCAATTGGAAACGTCATTTGTTGGCCTATTCAATAGACCTTATAAATAAAGTTTCGTTATTTTTGTATACCTGAAATTATAAAGATAATTTTTTTTTATAAGCTTCTTCTTTATAGCTAATAAAAGTATACATTTTGTAACTACAGAAATCAACTACAATTTGCAAAAGTTACAGGAAATCTTAATCTATGCGTATCTATTACATGATTTGACGTCAAAATTATATACGACATACGTATTGGGATATCTCGTATTAGTATAAAATATATTAAATTTCGGGTGGTCATTTTCAAATTAAAGAATACGAATACGGAACATCCCTTCTCAATATCAAAATATCTCGTAAAAAAAAAAACATCCTCAAACGCTAAGAATTTTATGGTAACAAGTGGATCTTAACGACGTGTCTATAAATTGAACGAAAACAAAAGACGTTAAGAAATATATATATATTATTTTACATAACCGTACCGATCGTCCGCGGTATAGAAAAAAAAAATGTAATAAAGCAGGATTACTCGCATTTTTTCATGCATAACTTATCAAGAATTTACGGGCGGGCGGCGGACGCGTGCCTCCCAAATTACTGCTATTATTTTATAATCCCTCTTAGTTACGTTTTGAATATTAATGACATTCCAACACCTCTCCCCGTTTGCATAAATTCGTGTATTCGATTATCGGCGGGGAAAAAAATCTATCGCGGCGGATAACGAGTCGTTTTTTTTATATAACGTCGATTAAATGAAAATGTTAATTTCAAACCTTCTATACTAATGAATTAGATTTACTTTAACAGTGTTGAATTTATCGTTACTTGTATTGTAAGTTAGAATTTTGATTGTATGTTTCTAATGGCATTTAGTATCGTATTTTTGTCTATGGTTTGTTGTTAGATATATAAAATATGTATTCAATATTTTTTTTTATATTTTAACCTTATAATATATCTACGAGCGGTACTCATATAATTAGTTTCTGTTGAGTTATGTACAAACTGAATTTATTTGTGAGCTCGTTTCTTTGTATCTACCATGTTATTTTCTGTGTATAAGCTCTTCTAGATATCCAAGACTTCTATACTATCTAGATATCTTGAGCCACCTACAACCAACAGCGGCTCGCGACCTTTCCCAGGTCTTCATTCCACCTAGCGGAAGACCGTAGCAATCTATGACGTCCATTGCGCGATCGCCACTCGAGGAACTTGCTTCATCTTGAACGGTTAATGGTTCTACGAGCGATATATTCTGCTCGTTCCGACTTCAACTAATTGGTTCTGTGAGCCACGTCATTAATCTGAATTCTTCTGAGAATTTCCTCGTTTCGGACTTCAGTTCACAGAGAAACCATGAGCGTGGCTCTTTGTATCCTGCGTGTTGAATGAATCTGAGTCTGTTTACCACACCAATAGTAAAGGACCACGTCTCGTACCCCTATATCATCACCGACAATGCGCACTGTTACAAGACTTTCATCTTCAAACACTAAAAAATGTTATACATAATTGCTTGAACACTGCCCAACCTAGTTGAATCTTTCATGTAACCTCTTTTTCGAAGTTAGTCCTACTTAGCCAACTAGTTATATACCCAGTATTTTAAATAGATCCTTATAAATAAATTATATTTATTAATAATTGGTGTACGCGCAAAGACTTCGATTGGAGAATTTTCAACTATCACTAGAATTAATATAACGTGGGTATTAAACATAACTTTCGTCTCAATCATGTGGATTGTTAGGTCCACTTCTTGATGGAATCTATTGAATTATCTGAGCATGATTTCTAGATCATTCAACTATTTCACTATTTTGTCTATATTTGGTGATCGAAAATGAAGATCAAAGATGAGTGACTTATTCACCATTGATATTGGTATCCTTTGTAATTTAATAGCTTAAAAACATAATTATTTTCTGTTCTTGTGAAGACTTTCAAAAATTTGATATCCTTCCGTCTCACGTCTCTCTGGAGTGACATATGCTTTCGTTCTCTACTTGAACTTGGACAGTAGTAGTTTCTTGTAGCCACCACTACAACACACTACACACATTAGTTGATGTAAAAACACCTCAACATAACGTTATAACTAGTAGTCATTGCGGAACCAATGAAGAAAATCCCTCACCGCTCAGGTTCCTCCTGAATAAAAGACTTCTTTATAGTCCACATACACTGAGGATAGCGGCTAATGATCGTCCTTAGCTTTTGTATAATTTACCGAAACATGTAGAAGTGGCCAATAATGCACAAACCATTTCGAAAACCAGCTCGTTCAGGGGCTTTAAGTTGAGGGACTTCTGGATGATAGACCCGACACCGCCTTGAGACAGACATATAAACAAATGTACCATCCTAGTAAAAGAACAGATCACCAGACCGGAGACTTATTGTGTAACTTTTCCAGCTAGTCAATCACTTTTTACAGCTCAACAATCTTTTTATCGGACCTCAGAGTTCTTGTATTATATGTTGCCAGAGTGATCTGTAGGGGATATTGGCTAAACTTTCAACGCCAAGAATTCCTAGCACCTGTCCCGCCTTTCGTCATGATCGTTAATTATAGGAAGGAACGGCCTAGCCGCCGATAACTTGGGACTGTTTATTCGGTGTGGCCATCGTATAGGGGGGGTTTTCCATAGTTACTACGCCTGGCTACTTTTTAATCACTCGGATGCCTGCTACTCATCATCCTTTTTTTCTGGTTTTCCGGTCAACAGTAGAAATTACGTTTTTACTTTAGAAAAGACGCTTTCTGCGTCTTCCCACGGATCAACAGTAGTAATTAGTATACTTTCTGCGTTTTCCCACGGACGGACTAAACGAAATCAGTGATATATAAGAAATTAAATTTCTTTATTTTTATCAATACCGGTGTGTAGAAGCAGAATTTGAGGGTTTTTTAATTCAAAAATGTCTCTTTCAAATCCTGAAAACATTCAAATGGCAGATGTCTAAATTCATGTAGGCGCTTGTAATTGTCTAGAAATACTCTCATAAATGTCCTTCCTTGAATGTACATGAAAAGAGTAAGAATAAAATATGAAATTGTTTAATATAAAGAAAAAAAGTCGGAAACATAAATGAAAAGCGTATACGACTCGTAAAAGATCGTATCGATTCGCGCCGGCGAGTGTAAAGTTAAGTTAACAAAGTTATAAACGAGAATTCGAAAGTTATTACGTTCGAGATAGGGCCGAGGAGATGTTGTCTAATTTAAATATTTACCTACCGCGGTTTAACGGAAACGCGTACTAAAAAAAAAAACGCCTCGAACGCCTTAAGGTGCGTAAAGTTTTTTTTTTCATATCCGACACCCGAGGAAAAAAACCGTAGCACGCGCCTTTAGGGAATCGGATTAAAAAAGGGGTGAGGAGGATTGTCTTAAGCAAAAAACGTCCGAGGGCTCGTATAGCCCTAATTTGACGCGATGCCGATAGAGCTATTCGACCGGGCCGGCCCGTCGTTTCGATATCTATTAATTGGATCGTACGGTAATCGATAACCGGCAATATGTCGTTGCACCTGCCGCGCGCCTCTACGAAAGAAATGTTCAGATCTGAACTGATCTCGTTGTGTTCGTGCATTAGAATCAGAATTAAAAATGACCATTCGCGAGAATCCGAACGGAAGCAAAGCTAGTAGTTATAACATTCCTCAATCAGAATGAACAACAACACTATAAAATTCCCCAGTTAGAGTGAAATACGAACAATAATAGTCCCCAGTCGGAGTAAATAACATTTCCAATTTTGGCGTGATAAATTAGTAAGTACTGTAACATTAATCAATGAGAACACAATACGAATCCTTCTTTAGTTAGAGAGACGCATTCGTTGCCTGATTTAATAAAGATCGCGTAATTAATGGAATGAAAAAATACTTGCAAATCTTTTGGTCTCTATTTATTCTAATATTTGTTGCAGATGATACTTTGTTTGACAAGGTGTACTAAATTTTTTTTAAAGTTTGAACTCATACCGTTTATAATGAAATTATATAAAAAGAAGTTAACATACTTTTACGCAATTGTAATTTTTCATTCTTTCGTTGATACAATTGTCTATGGTCGTGGTCTCATCTATGGTATTTTCTTTCAGTCTACCTGTTTCTTAATTCTTCTTCTGAAACGTTTTTTCATAATAATCATTTTTAAGCCCGTCTTTGTATATTTAATGATTTTTAATCTATCTCACTGTTTTCCTTTTTGTTGTGTAATGTTTTGGGTGTTATTTTTCATGAATTTTTTTTGAAACGAACATGTGAGTCATCAGAAAATAAGTTATCATCACTGCCCATGGACACTTTCCCTTAACGGCACTCCGTTACCAAACTTTTAGAAGGAAATATGTGATGGACAAAGAGTGAACTAATTAAACTCTCACGCACTGGACAAAATACAACAGCGAAAGCTACTACTTCAAATATGTACTCTGTGAGAGTGTAGTATTTCATCAACTGAAATGGTCTATTTTCGTGCTATACCACATATATTTGTAGGTATTTGTTTATCCGAACTAACAGTCTATAAAAATCTCTTTTTCTTCAATCGTTTCGTTCCATCCGATTAACCACCGCTGCCATTTCCATTTTCGTAGAGCTGACTCTCATTGCAAACTTTTCACTACTCAAATCTTATGGAAGACACGAATAATACGGAATATTGCTGTATTAATTTTATAAAATATTTTAGAAAGAATTCATTAAGGAAATAAAGAATAATGACATATATATAAATAATGGAAACTCCCAGAAATTAATTTGAGGCTGTTTAGCCCCATATATTTTTTAATTACATTTGCGCTGATTGATCAGCGCAGATGGTAGTTACCCTACGTGCCGCGCCGAGGGCGTGAGTTGGAATCACACACAAAACAAAAGTTGTTATATTAAAAATTAATGTTTGTCTTGAGTCTGGATGTTCCCACGTATCACGAGTACATATTTACAAAGGAAAAGCGTACATGTATTCTATTAACTATCTGATACCCATAGCAGTGCAAGCGTCCTTGCTTAGTTTGGGACCAAATGGTGCTGCGTGTCTATCCGAAGATATATTATTAATTTACAATATACGGTTTATATTTATTACTTTTATCAATTTCAATAAACCTAGCAGAACAGGTGTCGAACAATAAAAAGTCTAAATCCCAATGAAACGATGTTTACCTCGACTGTCGCGGGCTTCTGATATTTTTTATTTCCCTTAGATAAAAAAAAAGGAAACTTAACCGAACGATATTCACAAAACTTATTATTATCTATTCACGAAATATAATCTCATTTGGTCGCGCGTGGCTTAACACCGAAAAAAAGGGTTAAAAGGGTGAAGGAATCTTAGGTAAAAAGTGAAACTCAACCCTTACCTGCCGTCGCTCAATGGGCGAGGCAAGTGCAACAAAAACCCTACAATAGAAGGGTTGGGAAGTGAAAACGAATAACGCGCGAGTAACGATCGTGTAATTGATATTAATCGCACGTAAACACACAGCGTTGTACGGTTGAACGTGTGAGGGCTTTTGTTATAACACAATCACGTTAAAGTAACTAAATTGGACCATGTGCTTTATATATTTAGGTTACAGGTTAGAGGAAGCATTATGATACATTTAACTCTTCGATCATTAATTTTATTATTTATGTGTTAGTTTTGGGAGTTCTATTTAGGGCTTACACAGGTTTATGTAAATGCAATTATTCGATTCATTCGCAATTTGTTGAATTTATAAAACGCACTTAATATATTACAGATTACCTTTTGTCGAATATTATTACACTAAGTGAATGTATATTTAGACAAAGATTTTAATGAGTAATGATTCATGCATTTGCGGCGTGAATAAACTGATAGACGTACGTACACTTTATTGACATGTTATATTATGGCCTATCATTCCGAAACCACATATTCTTACTCTAACTCAAATTTAATTAAGATCAGTTAAGCTTTACTTAGTTATAAGAGGTCAGACAGACAAACAGACAGATAAACAACAAAAATAATTAACTAGAACTAGATTATGTGCTTCATTAAAGAAATGTTAATCACAAAATTAAATAAAAATATTTCATGTTCAAACAGAGAGTATAGAATTGTGTATTAGTATTGTATAATATATAAAAAAAATGTCCAACCATTCGTCAACCGGTTCATAGGATATTAAAAAAAGTACGTTCAGTACTTTTACAAAAGCCCTGAAAAACATTAAAAAAAAAACTATAGAAGTGGCTGAAGAAGAAACTTTAATTGACGAAGGAATAATAATGTAGTGAAAGTGAAACAACAAGAAAATTATGGAGGGAAAAAGGAGGACCTTAAGAAAGATATACTTTCAGGTACATGACTGTATGAAGTTGTTGATTGTGGCTGTTTTCAGCATTTTGTCGTCCACTAATGTCGCCTCTCCTGAACTACGACAAGTGCTGGGATCCTGTTAAGTAAAACGATGAATAAAATTGTTAGAACTATAGAACTGTGACTCATCTGATTCAAAAATCTGAAACATTTCAAATGTACCTCACTCATAAAAAGTTTGGGAACCTACATGAATATCGAAAAAGTCTACATGTTTACTTACCAAAGAATATGCGATTTTTTTTATTTTTTATAAAAAATAATGATTTTTTATTTATTTTATTCGAAAGTAGTATTTTCATAATATACTACCGTTCGCTGACATAGGGTATTAGACAACTAGAAATATCCATATTTTGTGTAACCTTTATTACTCTTAGTTTGATTGTTTGATGATCGAAATGGTCAACACGCACTCTTTTTATACACTGAAATGAATCATTTTAGAAGCTTTAATACAAGTTTATCGTAATAACACTGCATCGGCTTCTGCCACCATGCACCATAGACTTAGTATTTTTTAGCCTATTTTTAGTCTATGCCGTTCACCTCTTTCGGCAACAAATCTGATTTCAAGACGGACACATCTTTAGTTACAAAACATACAACATTGAAAATATAATAACAATTGAATTCATTCATTTTTTAAAATATCGTTCATAATATTCAAAAGTACCGCTACGTCTTGATCAAGTGAAATAAGCCATAATCAAACGCAAATATATAGGACCGAGGTATATGGTTAACGAATGTGTCGATAACTCGTCTCATTATTTTGTAGCGAATTCCGTCAACAGTTACATTTAGATTACAGTTCAAAAGGTTACAAAAGTAATAATTATTACATCAGAAACAACTGTCTGCACATAAAAAAAACATGATTGGCTCACCAGTTTGACGAATTTTATTCTCTATCCGATGATACTACAGGCTGCGCAATTGAGCACTGAAAATGAGCTATTATGCAGTTACTGCTAAATTTAAAATGAGCTACCGTCGAAACTGCTCCACGAAAATTGTGTGTTGATGAAAAGAATAAACGCTTCAATTTGATTTTCGAAATAATCAATTTTCCATATTAACGAATTTCTGGCAAAGATTTCCAATCAAAACGGTAAGACTAGAACAAAGGACGGATCAAATCCTGTTCGCGAATGACCAAAACCATTTTCAGGTGTGGAGAAGAATCACATCTATCGTTTAAAGAAAAAAAAGCCCAAAAAATTAGGCCGGCTCGATGCAGGTCGACTAAAATGGCGAGCGCCCCGAAAAGAATTGACGTTTACAATACGGCAACCTTGTACATCGGCCCAATCGCTTGAAACGGTTTTAATTATCTCTCTACTAAATGTGGTCAATGTAAATAAATCATAAAATACAAGTATTTCGAGTGTTATAAAATAAAGAATTCATAATAATGATTTTTTTTTTTATAGCTAAATTACAATTATTTCATAAAAATTCTGGTTAAATAAAAAACCTACGGTAGTCGCCCGACTTCTACTCACCCCGTGTTTTTTTTGTCAGTTCAAAGACGATTCATAAGAGCTGTCACGTTTAAGCCTTTTTGTCGTGTTCTTTAATCACTCCCCTTGAGAGTGAAATCCACACACAATATTTTTATATCAGGCATTTAATATTTTAAATATCTTAATACATCGGATTCCCGGACGGATAGCTTGAAGTGCTCTATCAGGCACGAAACGAGTAATTTAAATTAAATGAAAAACTTATTCGTAAATTTTCCCTCAGTCGAAATCGCGCCCAGTACGTTTTGATTCGGAGACACTGCCTCTATCAGACGACGGTGCATACTGCTCTATCTCACGACTCTACCGTGCTTGCCGTGAGACCAACTACAATAGTTCTAATATTTTTTCCAAAACTTTCCGCGTACCACCGGGTCGAATGGTACACACAGAGAACCATTACCTTGAAAATTTTGTAATTCAACGAATAATATACCTAAAGTGAAATCATCATATAATTTAAAATTCGTAATGTAAATTAGACGTTATTAAATCTTACTACTAGGGCGTTTGCATTTAGGTTGATGATTAGGATACGAGGACTGCTATTACATAATAGCAACAGTCGTTCTTTTTCATATTTCGGACATGTGTCCGGAATATCAAAAAGAAACAAACATTTATCATTTAATAGGTTTCATTGCTTTTCAAAATGTTCGCCATGATCATCGACGGACTTTTGCAAACGCTGCAACCAATTTTTGTGGCACTTTTTCCATTCTGATTGAGGTGCCTTCAAAACATGCATTTTGAATGCATCAACAGCTTCTTCGCGGCTCGTAAAACGTTCACCTGGTAATTTATTCTTCTTTTTGGGAATAAATAATATTTGCTGGGTGCCAAATCAGGGCTGTATGGCGAGTGAGTCGTTAATTCGATCTTTTGACCTTTCGAAAACAGAGTTTTTTCGATCGACGTGTGACAGCTAGCATTATCATGATGAACAATGATTCTGCGTTGTCGGTTATTCTTTCTTATTTCCTCAAAGACTTCCGGCAAACAAATTATCGTGTACCACTCCGAATTAACTGTTTTACGATTTTCTGGTGGCACTGTAACCACATGTCCATTTATACCAAAAAACAGGCTACCATTTGCTTCAAAGAGCTTTTGGCACGAATCACTTTTGTTGGGTTCGGCTCATCTTGGAACACCGACACCGTTGACCCTTACTTAATTTCGGATTCATACGCACAAATCCGAGATTCATCACCTGTGTGGATATTATGAACAGTTTTTGACGCACCATGATTGTATTTTTTATCATTTTTTTGCACAAATCGACACGAACCTATTTTTGATCAATACTCAAGTTGTGTAAAATCCAACACAAACAATTTTTTTTTACAATCAAATTTTCGTGCAATATCTTGTGTTTGCTCTTCATACTTATGCCCAGAGACACCTTTACCTCGCAATATGTAACATGATGATCTTACATTATTAGTTCCTGCACAGCATCAATATTTTTTGGTACAACAACCGATTTATGGCGATCTTCGTTAAATTCGTCCGTGAGCTATATCCAAGTTGAAGTGAATAGATCGATGCACTGTTTTTGAGTTAGCTAACACCGAAAAACGTAAAAAATCATGGCACAAAAATTTTTAAGAGTTAAATCTATGGTCATAAAAACACGTAATTTGCAAAATGACGCCGGAAATTTAAAACAATTGACAGTTACATGAAATAAACTTTATTCTACAGCCAAGGAGTTCCATTTTTAAAAGTTGTAATTACTTTTAAAATATCGTTCTACATGTGGCCAGTTCCGAATACATAAATAGCAGCTCTCGTAAGTGAAAAAAATAAATATTATAAGCAGGCACTAGAATCAGACATGTGCATCCATTTTATTATGAACACATCGGTAAACTTACTTCATTGTTTTTAACAAGAAAGCAATTAGAGGACCGTCCATTATATAATTTGCAACATATTAATACAGCTGGTTTCATTTGAATCATCGTATTAATTAATGAATTCTCCTTTACTATTAAATAGTTCTTTGGCCTGCAATTAAATAATCATTGCAATGATTCTAAATAGACAGACCCGTTAAACCGAAGCCAACAGTGAACAAAAAATAGTCGTATTCAAGGAAACAATAAATAGCCATATTCGTATACCATTCTCGTGCACGAGAAATTAAGAATCTAATCTTTGCAGCGAGCGATCACTATTAGCTATGCAGCTATGCGAAAAAGAGCCGGCTTAACCCTCGTCCGGGGCGGAAGCGATTCGTCAGAAAATGTATTTGCAATTACAAACGGCACTTTCATTGAATTCTTCTTTCATTCGAACATTTTTTCCTTCGTATTAACATTTCTACGACGTTTTTTTTTAACACGCACCGCGTAAATACAGATTTATTTAACTGTTTTTTTGTTTTTCAATAGATACGCATATGGGTATCTATGTCGATAGATATTGACTTGTATATTCATATGTGAGCTGGCGTTCTACATCTAGAAAACAAAAGGTCAAAGAGATTTAAGTAGGTATAGTTATAGAGCGAACATTGCCAGTATGTCTACACCTTAGAAAACTTTGTACTGCGCTTAGGCGTTTAATATACCGGACTAGATCCGACGACTTGTTACCCATATAGGTAACAATTTTGTGTGCATTGTCCGCTCTAGTACAATTCTTATTTTCAAATGTTTTTACAAAATACCAAATATATAGAAACTTATTTCTAAGCCGTCTAATACTAATAATAAAATCAATACAATAATACTTGTCCGTCGTAAAAAATATTGATGGATCTATGTGTATATTCTTTTCTTTTTAATAAATATTGGTGTCCACAAACATAAATAATTGCAAATGATGGGTTTTCGCAGAATCAGCAATAAATAACAGGCTCGCGTCGCCATGACAACGCGCCCCTTATGCGCCATGATCGCAGCCCGATAAAGGGATGAGCGCCCGATCTGTCCGCGGAACTAATTTATAAATGATTGAGATTTCATTTTTTACCTCGAGCCTTTATCGTTATTGTGCAACACTATTTTGCGGCGCCGTCTATGGATTTTATGGATTTTTTTGTTATTCTTTATGTAGTTCTTCATTGTAGAGATTATACCATAATAACGTTTTATGGTTGTTGTTAATTGTTGTTTATAGAGTAACGTCAACAGGTTGCATGTTGCACTATTCTAGATTTAAAATGAGGTACCTATTATATAAGAACTTATTATATGCACACTTATCTTTCACAGTAACAGTATGAAGGTAAACGAAGACATATAAGGAATTGTTTAATTTAAAATTAGAGGAATTCAGTTTTGTATAAAAATCTGTGTATTTTCTAATGATTTGAAAATTTATAAGATATAAGGAAATAAAAATATAAACATCCGCGTGAAATCAAAACAATTTTTTTACGTGTGAGGAACCAATGAATAGATTTTTTATAAAGCTGTAATTATAAAAATAGATCCTATTCACAATAATCTTCAGAACAAAACAGGAAATCTGTTTCTACAATAGAGCCGAGTTCTATTGAACGGCGAAGTATTTTTTGCCATAATAACGGCAATCGATCGACACGAGGTAGTGATTACTAGTTTCAAAAGCACCCCTTTCTGACCCACTTTTTACCAGTTTTTACCATTTTTCTGCACAACCCTCCGCGGAGTGCACCCTTTTCGAAAGACCGGGCGTGAACGAGTTGATGATATTACAGTTTTTTTTTTTGCGAAGAAAATAAAATTCACGAACAATCTCCTGAATTAACAACAAAAACGCCGACGTACCGAGGGTATTGTGCTAGCGTTTTTTGCGAGTTCGCGTGCGCTTGCGCGTCGGCGGCGTGCGAACCCTTCCCGCTGCGAGCGGATTGAACTCCGAACCCTTCCCACGGCGCGCCGCCGCCGCCGCGCCGCTATGTGCGAGGGCCGAGGGGCGCGCTATGTGACACGCGTCGGCCGCGCGCCGAACGGCGGCCGCGCCGCCCCGGCCCGCGGCGCTTACGCCGTTCCGCCGCCCGACTCGCCGGCTACATTTCGCATGTGTGCCGGTCGGCAGCTGCATCGGTTTTTATATGCGCTCTCATATTTTTTCACAATGGCCGCGCTCGACGCACCCTTGAAACAGTTTGCGTAATCGATGACAAAACTAAATATTCCGCCCGATGATTTCCGTGTATCGGCCGATTCGTATCTTTACCGTTTCTGTTATCGTTTACTCATTAAAAAGGTATCAGAATGCATTACAGAGGTACTGATGTCGCTAAAAAAAAAGATTATTTTAAGTCCTTTTATAAATCACCCCAAAAACAGTCCGCGTTCAATCTTAAAAATGCAAATATAAACGTTTCTAATTTAAATTCACCAGACCTTCGAATGATTTAGTAGCTCTAACAAAAACTATAAATCACCATTATCCGTTAATCTGACACGTATTGTTTGACAAGAGCTGTATTATATCAGATCTAACATCTCAAAAGTTCTCTAATGGCTTACATAAAGTCACAGGTCTTCAAAATAAATAAACTGCTAATTCGATTTAAAATCGCAACTGTCCAACATATCTTCAGTTTTGAAAATCTAGTTTTTCGATATGTATTCTTTATATATACATATGTATAAAATTTTTCAATAACAAATTCATAAAAAAATAATCACAGCAAAGGTTCTAAAAAAATATTATTTATTAATACGTTTATTAATTATTTTAATTTGCTTAGATTATATAATTGTTTAATTAAATAATTAATCGCTATTAATATTAATGCTACGTTATGCTGTATTATTTTATGTTATATTATATTACATCAAAAATATTATATATTAATATTTCTTTACAGATAACGTAATTTACTTTAGAGATAAGTAAACTTGCTGTATACATCAATAATTGCATATCAGACTAACGTTACACCACGTAAATTGACTAAAGATGCTTCAATTTAGATAGTAGATATACAAGCCACAGCCATATGTATGAAACCATACACACTCTAAAATATGATTAGTAGTATTCATGTTATCTTCCTTCAAAACTTCCTTCTCGAAAATCGTATTAGAATTACTGAGTTCTAAATACTTTTCTTACATGAATTTAATTGTTAAACACAGTCTTCAAGATCAATTTTCAAAGTCTTGTACATATTTTTTTTCATAAAATAATCAAAAACCAATTCGAAAATCTATCAATAAAAAAAATCAAGAGGAACGCTGACGTAGCAGGCCAGAGCCTAAAGCTCTCCTTTCAGAGCTTTCCAAGCACAAATACACTTGCATAATCTATGTGAAAAGTTTTGTAAATGTCTGTAAACAATTTGTACAAAAAAACAAATTTTATTTATAAACATTTGCGCGCAATAATTTTTTTCAATCCTGGAAACTTTAAAAAATTGCTCGAGAGTTACTATCTAGGAGTAAAGTAAACAGCCTAATCTTGAATCCAAAAAAATATCGCTGCTTTAAAAACTCAAATAAATAGAATTAATGTTTTGATCCTGACCATACAACTGTAGGTCTTTCTGAATAAACAAGTCATAGAGACTCGAAACACAGATTTTTCAGAATAACGGATTATCAAACAGAAAACATTTAATTAAAATCTCTCGTCACTGCTTTTATATGTTTTCTGTTATGCATACAAACGTATAGAGAATGCATTTCTATAGTTACGCTGCCACAAAGTGCTGGCACGACTCACCGCCGCTTATTAGAAATGCAAGTTCTGTCTTCTCCTTCAATAGTCTTCAAAGTGACACTTATTACATATATAAACAAATTTCATTGAAGAGATGATTCTAAAACCGGATTATTTATATTTTTTTTATAATGCGTGCAGTTCCGATAGTATATTTATAAATAAAAAATGTAAAACTCTCGGCCTTATTTTACCCATATACCTAATCGTATAATTTCAAGTAACACTTATATCCCTAAGTAAATGCATTAACTTATTTTTATTTTTTACTATTATTTTACTGCAACGGTTCTGTCATAATACCTGTGGTACGACTCCATTGCCATTGCAAACACTCTAGGTGGTATTATGGAAGACCAGTGCTATAGTTGTGAGCACTAAGTACAGTTTTTCTGTATAGCAAACTTTTTTGATGGCCACATAATTTACTTGCAAAAAGTGACAGTAAACGAAGTATTGGCACTTACACATTTCTTTTTTGATTTCTAATTTTTTGAGCGCAAAAATATCGGTGTTCTCTTGTGATGCAAAATAGTCGAGGAAATGATTATTTATCAAACTTCGTGTAGAATGTGTTTTAAACGGAATTGAGGGGTTTGAACGCGGCTTGCGGCATTCAATGCATGTACTTTAATGCGAAAACTGTTGTGTTTTGAACGGTAGATCGATCAAGAAACGTAAAATTTTCTTTGAAAAAGCGTTTTTGAAACGTTTTCTATTCCGCTTTTGATTAAATTAACCGATTTAAGAGGAACATGCAGTTGTCGATGTGTTCTTAATCGCAAAAAAAACTTAATTTCAAAAATGCATAAAAATCGTTGAAAATGTAAGAGTTATTTTGAAAAATTGTTGTTTTAATTGACAAAATAATATTTTTCGGATGAATGAAACTAATTTAAATGACATTCGCCGAAGTTCTATTAGTACAATTTGGAATCCATCGACGACTGGAGCTTAATAGTTCAGAAACTGTTTGGAAAAACTATTTTTCCGAAAATGATTAATTTTAATTTACCTATCCACGTGGTCGATTAATATAAAATTTTCAGAACATTAAAAAAATTTATGCCCTCTCGAAAGTTATAAACCCGTAATTTGTATTGAAAACAACAATTTTAGGAATTTCATGAAAATTTTTCTAATCTATTTAAATTTCATTATTTAAGACACCATTATCACAATTAAAAATAAATGAATGAAAATATTTTGTAAGTGTTATAACAAATTCACTTTTAACATTGAGCTATGAAGTAATAGCCATGGAAAACCCAATTTAGGCAATACAATTTTATTAAAAAATAATATTAAAATGCAGTTCTTATATTCATGTTTCAATCTACCCTTTATTAGGAAGGTTCATGATTTTTCACAAAAATTGTAATGAGCGGTTCTTACTAAAATTACAATTTTTAAGCTTTTGTTGATGTTATAAAATATAACTCAGGATAGTATTATTTATATGCATTTTCGAAACTGTGCTTCGAGAGGCTATCACTTGTCCTATATATAATTATCATAAATTGCTAATAATAATTCCGAACCTTACGTCTGTGTTTACGTATCTGCTCACTGCTGTTAAGCCAAACAATAAATAATGAAAATCAAAACAATAACATAAACAGATTCTGAGTAAAATGTTTGCGATCGACTTATAACAAACTCACAAAATTAGTTTCGTACACTTTCCGTTTCTCTGATTTAGGTACGGAAAATCAAAAAAAATACGATATTATTCCTGATATCGTGTATTTAAATTAATTAAATGAGTGCAAGTTCATAGAGAAATACATTTGTACTTAAAATACCAATTCACAACTAGTTAAAAATGAAATTAATTATCATAGTAATATTACTGCTGCGTGTATTTAATTACACCTTCTCTATGATATTATTCCATCTTTATTGAACGAAAAAACATTTTGTAAATTTCAATATAGTCAAAGTCTATTTCAAGATGATAGTCGATTAATTAATTATTTTCAATAAAAAATCAATCAATCGAGTAACTAGTTCATTATTCACAAATAACTCAGACTGAAGGAAACTCGCGTTGTCTGTAACTGTTTACGTATTTTTCTTATTCTGTATATAGATGCCAATAGCCGTTATTGATTATGTTAATGAGGTGCAATAGTACACTTTTTGCTGGACGTGTACCGGAGACGAAGGGCGGGCCACCCTCCCGAGGGTCGCGCTGTCGGCACTCGCTTCGGCCGGACATTCTGGTGCGGGCTACACTGCGACAAACAAGATAGATAAATGCGTCCCGGTATTACGTACATTGGGCTGAGATTTTAAAATTCTAAATAGTAAAATACGAATGTAGAGAAAAATCGACGACATTGCTTTCAAACGCCTTTGCGTGTGTCGTGCGTTATTTCCCCAAATTTTGACTCATACATTTATCATGTAAGTCAAACTTACCAAGTTGAACTTAAAACGTGGTCACTTTCCTTTCTTTGATTGTAAGTATGAGAGAAATTTGAAATGCTTCTGATCAGTCACAAATATGACATACTACTAAGTCACATTTCTAATTTATTTTAAGCTCACATTTTCCATCAATAATTGTGAATAACTTTTTGAATCAATATTTAATTCTATTCTGCATATTTAATATCAGATGTTACAAAGTTCACATTTTAAAAATTTAAATGCAGACACGGTTTTTTTTCTTATTTTATTGCTAAAGCTTTCCAATACTTTAATTACTATATAATACTTAAGACGATAACAAAGATCTGATTTTATGTGACCTAGTAACCTTAAAAATTACATCTTGATTTTAGTTAAATAAGTGAGAGTGACATATAATTACTACATAAATGCGTTATAATATGTGAAATAACTGATGTAAGTTAACAAAATTTATTTATTTTCTGTACTGCGTCAATAAACATAATAATATTGTTATCCAGTTTATATAAGAGTTTCCTCGATCTCGAATGGCGGGATGCGTTGAAAGCGCGAGGTGGATGAGTATTGATTGAAGGGACACAATTAAAGTTCAAGTTAGATAAGTATAGAGTATAGGTCGGCAGAGGGCGCGGGGGGAGCGGCGGGAGGAGCCCGTATGTGTAGTGGTTGTGCTAACCCCACAAAACTTTCATCTCTGGAGACCGACGGCCGGCGGGCGCGCTAGGGGGAGGGTCGCTCCTCCCTCCGCTCGAAGGGAGTAAAAAGAAGTAGTGACTTGTTCACCTCTTTCGGTCCCGGAGCCCGTTCCCCGCTCCTCGCGCCGCCCGCCGGCCGCCGACCGCTATCATGAATTTCAGATAACCCTTTGACTAGTCATCCCTGCCCTACGGTTTTCCACCAATAAGTACATTGCATAAACAAAAAATATTTATCTAATCGGAACGAATAGCTAACTTTCGGCTCTTTTTGATTCATGGAATGCATGGAAATATATATTTTACACATTATTAGAATCTACATTAAGATTTTTTTATATGGCGATACGTCTTGATCGATACTCGTATAACAAAAATATTTTTATCTCGGTTTTGCACTAGCGAAAATAGCATTGTCTGTTCATGAATAAGTTAATTAAGTTATAAATATAACTCTTGGAGTTAGTGAATTTTATGTTAAATTGATTCATTCACGAGGAATATAATAAACTTTTTGTCGGATTCAATTCATCGAGTGAAGAAACTTATACGCTAAGCAAGGCTTCAACCGCATGGACTTCGAATGAACTGTTTCATCTTTATATGGAGTGATTTTTGTGTCTGATCTCGATTTCGATCCCGGGCTCGCTCTCGATTCCGATGACGGTCCCGATTTTAATATCTCTTTGGAATATGCCTAGGCATGTGTATTGGTAAAGCTAATCCATTCTCTTACACACCTAACTAAATAAATAGACAATTAATTGGGTGATCCATTATTTTATACGTTATTATTTTGTATTTCTATTAAAACATGATAATAATCTATCTCTACTCGTAGACTCTGTCTTTGGTCGGACAGTGGTAGGTGAGGTGTTTATTCCGCATGAATCGGTAAACAATATACCATATTTCCAACATTTTAGTGATGTACCATAAACACTTTATGGTATATCACTCAAATGTTGGAAACTAGAAAACACTGAGATGAAAAATAACGATTGAGATTCACTAATATTACAAACGAAAGACACTATCGATTTCACCTAAAATGTGTACTTTCGATAAAGTCGTTCGTATCGAACAAACCACTTTTTTTTTGAACAACCAACATGGAAGAATCTACGTTCAAGAGCAGTTTATATATCCGTACAGTGGAATACTACTGAGGACCCATTCGGGGTTAATTTGAAATATTGTATTTTGTGGAATCCTATCGGAGAGCGGATCTGTTCGCACTTGCCCGTTTCTATTTATCATACACAAGATGCCGGGCAAAATCTACGATTTATAAATGCATTTTTTTTTAAGTTCTTCATTTTTATCCATAGTTACATGCATAGTAGGCAACAAATCGATATAAAATCGACATTATTAAGGTCGAACTCTTTCAACGATTTATTGTGTTATACACCAACAAATGTTTAAATAATAAAATTTCTAAACATAATATAAACGCTTTTTGTCTATATTGAAATGCTTATGAAAATAATGAGTCTCTATAAACAGATAAATTTTAATTCTAGTACTAGTATAAGAAAAACCGGAGCTGGCCATCCAGACACGACCGTCGAACTAGAACTACAAACAAATCAGTGTCTTATTCACTAGGTTATTGAGAGCATTATAGTGAAATGCAGAAAATGTCTCTTAAGATAAAACGATTGTTACATCATCGGTGCTAGCAAATTTTCAAACTCAATCCACTATTTTATAAGAGGCCTCAAACCTACGATTATTAATCGCCTATCTCCCATCACAGTGCGCAGTAACCACACGTCGCAAAGATACTATTACTGACAGCCGATGCACAATGGTACAACGTACAGTACAACGCACGAAACTTTGTCGCTCTGAATTGGCCGCGAATGATATACTGCACAGGTAATACGCTCCTCGACCCTTCCTTCTTCTCCGCCGTGTTCCTATTCTACGCCATTGCGACGCTTTCGCGACGAACTTCACAACGGCAAAGTTTTGTGCGTTGTATTGTGCATGTCAGCCAAGTTTTTTGTCAGGTTCAAAATCGTTAACATATTTAGTGACATCATGCACCGTCAATTTTTGAATAGAGCATTAATGGGCCGTCAATTCGTGTTTTTATAAGAGTGACCGCCGATTTAGCGGTCGATTGTATCATTGAACGGATTGTTAAAAATGTAAGTATACATCGTACAGATCTAAAATAGTCTGAGTAGAAATAAGAAAAAAAATCCGTAATTTGTAATCATAATTGACCCTAGAGACTATCCCTAAACTTCCCACTATGATATTTATCGTTGTGTATTTGATCTCCTCGAGTTAAAAAAATATAGTTGTCTCAAAAATCAAAAACTATACTTTAAGCTTTTCGAGCTAGAAAATTAGACAAAATCCTTACGCTTATAGGCCATTCGTAAAACTTTTTGCCACTTTAGAGCTCAAAGTTTTCAAAAATATACCTAACAATTCATTATTGAATTTGAGTTGTAAAATTGCTCCTACTGAGCCTTAAGAGCTTTTTCAAGCTCTCAAACTTCAAAAATTTGACTTTAATTCGTTTTAGCTCTTCAAGTTAAAACATCTAAACTTATTTAAATAAAATACTATTTTTTTTAATTTTTGAATAATGTCTATCGAATGTGTTGATCGATTTTGATTTGGTTTGCGGCATTCAACGCAGTGTTTTAACCAAAGAAAATTCACCGATACTAAACATCAATCAACCAAAGACTTTAGAAGTTATTTTGAAAAATTATTTTTGTGAGTATTTGTTGACGATATCTCACGAACGAAGTAACTGAATTTGATGCAGTTTACAACGATTGATGTTGCTTTCTAAACAGAAGAGCTAGTTAGCTTTTGGTACTTATCGGTAGAGTAGTTTAAGAAATATTCTAAAATAACAATTTTAGATATTTTTTTCAACGCGTACATATACACACAAACACGAGCGCGCGAGCACATACGCACAAACACACACACACACACACCACACACTTTCAATTTTCATAGCGAGAAGTTAGATATTCGGGCCATCGTGTACATAAACAAAAGTGATAGAATACACGCTATCAGTTTAATCTACATTCTTTTATCAGTATTATAAGCCTTCGACTGCCTGTATATTCTCTTGTTTAATGTCAATCTGAAATACTATTATTTTTATAACCTAGTTTGTCACTGATTTTTAATTTCTCTTTTCGTAGTCAGATTATTCGTTAAGTTATATATTAAGTCGAAAATTCTAATTACTAGAATTGGTATACTATTATTTTATATATTAAGTGATAACAACATTATGTATGTATATTCTTCAGAGTATATTCCTTCACGTTGGTTCATTGTGTGCATAGAAACTTATTATTTTATGTCTGTGAAAGTAGGGGTAAGCCATCATTATCTTCTTAATACCAACTAAAAGTCGATGAAACCTTCGTCTCACCATCGAGGCATATCCTCTCGCAATCTCCCATTTCAGATTGAGGGGATGGACCCTCAGAGACGCTAGCCGCTGCGCGCTGGCTCGGCGCTGGTCGGAGACTCTGACAGTCGTCACCGATGCGATGTCAAAGGCTGACGCCTTAGCGTGTTCTGCGAGGCGTGAAACGAATGGTCAAATTTGAGTTAAATACTTTCGCATTCGGGTAAAATTTGGCTTAAGTTAAAAACTGATCGAATTTGTGTATTCGATTTCGAGTCGAGCTAATACGTGATCATCCTTCGAGACCGATACCTTTTGCTTCGGAGGCAACCTCTGAATGACCTCGAATTGACCTCTGAACCATAACCACCCCCAAAAATTATATCTTTTGTTCTAAAATTATTTCCTTTCATAAATGAGAAACCTTTTTCCTTTGATTTGACACCGTTTAAGTCACAACTCGTGCCTACGCAATTATCTCTTGTTGCACGACTCGTAAGCATTTATCAGTGTTTTATGATTGAAATACTTCTGTCGCCTCTCATCAGTAACTATCTCTACCTCTATACTCTAATTAGTGCAAGCAAATGAAAAATTTCGCATACCATTTTAGAGATCATTTAATGAACATTAATTCTGAATGCTTAAAAATTATTTAATCTAATAGAAATGAGGAAAAAAAACATCAAAACGGTTTAGCAAAATATTCTCGTTAATGAATTGTGAAACAACTTCGAAACATGACCACATGTGAAAAAAAAATTATTAAAATTTACAGCGAGTAGTTTCCTATTGAAAATGGCTGTTCAATGCGGCGCTGTTAAATTAAAACGAATAAAAAATATAATATTAGAAATGGAGTTACGCTTCATGAAGATAATATATTCGTGGCGATATTTAGTAGTAAATGAATTTATCTCTTAGTTTCAAAGAGATTGAATTGTTGCAATAACATACTATACATGGCACTTTTCATATTTTTATTTTTGTTTCTTGTCAAAATTTGAGTGAATTTTATTGAACAACTCATAATGCGAAACATTAGAGATTTTTTTTGTTTCTTATCAATATTCGTGACATCGAGGCCTGCACTTTTGAAGTTTCTAATTTTTTAATAATAAACAAATACTTTTAACCCATTCATTTATTATTTGTAATTTTAATTGAGTATGGATTGTTTAACAACCTAATAGAGTTAGTGACAGTGTTCATTCATTCCTGTATCGATTTTAAATTGTAATTTTTGCTTTGCAAACATTCAATGAGCCGTAAATATTGTCTTGTGACAAAAAGATGCTCGATAAGGGTTCTTTCAAATATTTTCGTGTACGTGCACGCGTATTGAGGATATAAAACCCATTATCGTGACATTAGAACGTCGCACAAACAGCCGATCCATTACGGGCCCTTAGCTCTGGAGTGTCTGCTAGCGGCACTCGAGCGCTCGCCCCGCGCCGCGCCGTAATGTCACAAAAAAGTCCTGGTGAAGGAAGCCAGGACGGGCAGAAGGGTTTGTGCTCGAAGACGTGTGCCCGCGGCGGCGACACG